>JANIJI010000021.1:12055000-12655000 GCA_024500535.1 Leptonema lineaticorne
ACATACTACAATTTTTTTTCTATGATTCAGCAAAAATACAAAAATAAAAGATGTGCACATTTTGCAAAAAAAAAAATGTATATAACTAATATTTTTTTTTCTGAAAATAATGCTGAAAGCATAAGCATATTCAGCAATCGTAGAATATTAGTACAATATTAAAAAAATATATTCTGTGTGAATGAAAAACATGAAAATCCGTAAAATAAGTTAAGAGTCGAATATTGATAATAAAAAAATATTGAATGCTAAACAATCAATGGACACGATTGTTTTCTTTAGTAAAAATTCCGATAATTTATTCGATTATATCCATATAAATGGGAAACAATAATAATAAATAAACAACATATGAATTTTTTACATTGAATCGCATCGGTTATTTATTTATTATTCGCATATTTTTCCATTTATTATTTTCAACGAAAATCTGTATTATTACTAAAAGAAAAAAAAAATTTTGGCGCATATAACTAAGGTAATAAAAGTCGATTTACAATATTTCTTTATTATATATATATATATATATATATATATATATATATATATATATATATATATATATATATATATATATATATATATATATATATATATATATATATATATATATATATATATATATATATATATATATATATATATATATATATATATATATAATTTTTGGTATATTAAAATGTTAAAAATAATAATAAATAATATATATTTTCACTAGTGATCCTTCAAAAGTCGTTAAGACGAAAACGTAATCCTTTCACGCTTTGATCATTAACTAAGTTTATTAAAACTATATTGACTTAGCCTTCAAAGTTTCGCATCGATTATTTGTTCAACTTTACGATAAACACACACACACAGTTTTAATCCTTTTTTTTTTGAAGCTTTTTAGTACGTTCGTTAAACACTGCTTTTGTAATCAAACGCTGTATAGTAAATAGATTAACTTTGAGGATGTAAAAAACAAAACAAAAAAGACATTGTATATTGAACACTAATATATATATATACCATATATATATTTATAAAATTTTGCTTTGATCGTACAAACGCTCACTTGTGCCCTTTGTGTGACGATTATGCAGAAATGCGCTTTGATAAAATTCACAATCGAATAAATACGACAGACAATTCAGTTGCAATTACTATGACATATTTGCTCGCAAAATTCGCGCCAACAAATTAAACAAGCGAATCCGTTCCATATAAAGCTAATTAGTCTAAAACCAGGTTTGACCACAAATTTAACCGACCGGCACACGAATTTTAAACGACGCCAAATATTTCAATATTCTATCGTGCAATTGATAATATGAATTCATTTAAATTTTCAAAAGTATAATTTTGATTTTGTCATCGAATAAGTATCATGGAAAATAGCCATTTACGTTCGTCAAAATTGTACTTTATTAACGATTCATATTCAATGTGAAATATGAAAAGGCTTTTAAAAACAAAACTCAACAAACTTTCCGCTGCTACATTTCTAACTTATTTTATATTTATTTATATGTATGAAAAGTTCAACAGAGCGAGTTCAGTATGAATATATATTTATTATGTTTAGTCGCTTTGAACGATACTCTCCAGTATTAAAATATTCTAGTCGTATAGCTTTATTAAAATTGACTGTTTATTAAGATTATTATAATGAAATTTATATAATATATATATATATATATATATATATATATATATATATATATATATATATATATATATATATTAAATCAAAATATAGTACGAATATCAATTGCAAGCTAAAAAAAAATTGATCACATAAATCAAGCTTATATTATAATACTGATATATATAGATATATATATATTGAACTTTAATATAAGAAGGTTGTATTATGAAATAATAATTTAACACTAATATAACACTGATTTTATTAAGAGTTTAAACTAAATACATTTATTTTAAAAATTTGTAGAACAACTTAAATATAGCAATAGAAAATATTTCAATTTTTCCAACAATATGGAGTCTCAGAGTTCTATCTCACATGAATAAACGTATATTTTGTTATATATATATATATATATATATATATATATATATATATATATATATATATATATATATATATATATATACATGTATATATTCATAAAGTGTCTGTTTCTGTCGAGATTTCCAACGGCAAAAAGCGCTATCCGACCCACTTTTACTGCGCTCCAAGCTAAAAGTCAAGGCTCCGACGACGCCACCCGTTTTCCCTTTCCCTTGACAATCCCGAAAACCGTGAAAATCTAAGGACAAGAGAGGAGGCCTTTCGTAGTGATGGTAATGGTGGTTTCGTTTTGCATCGGTGGTGATGGTACCGAGGTGGCGATGGTGAAAAGGTTGCCACGGAGACCAGCGAAAGGAAACCCGACTAAAGGGCACGGTGTAGAGAAAAGGCAATTCGGCAACCGAGCACCACAAATATATATATATATATATATATAAAGCCTTACATATAAAACCAGGAAGGAAACGGAATATTTATATATGTGAAATGCTGCACCACTATCCTACGGAGCCGAAACGAGCTAGCTTATGTACCCACATTTCGCACTGGTAAATGTTTAACGTCAGGTTTTGTTGGGACAAAAAAAATACGCATTTTTTACAAATTCATACTAGATATACGCGAGCTTATGTTTAAGCTCAAGTTCTATATATATATATATATATATATATATATATATTTGTATGCGTAATTATGACAACTGCAAAGAGAACGCGCTCAAACTAAAATATTACTACTTTATAGTGGTTAAAAAAAAAAAAATTTTTTTCACTGTATTAAATGGCAGTTAATAATGTCGATATAAATTAGTGACATTGTGTAGATGTGAATATATATTCAAAGTTCGTTTAAATCGAATGCTAAATTATATTCTAAATTCTCTTATAAAATTTAAAGAAAAATAATACTAAAGTATATATATATATATATATATATATATATATATATATATATATATATATATATATATATATATACCATATATATAGAAAATTATATAATATGAATATAAAAATATTAAGATGTGATAAAATGGTACTATATGTTAGTCGCACATCACAATAGAACCATAATAATAACATGGTAACAAACCAAAATCGGATTGAAGATTAACGTCACAAAATAATATCATCTAGTCCATTCGATTCGTCCGTTAAAATAATTACATTGGCCGTCGGTTCTATATATATATATATATATATATATATATATATATATATATATATATATATATATAATATAAACCGCCGCCTGCGCGCACGAATCGTCGGCCTTCGTTTAGCAAAATTCGATACATTATTAAAATTCAATAATAAATGCGACGTTAAAATCACAACAGCGGGTGTACGGCGAACGTTAAAATATTCAAGATTCGATCTTGTCTACAAATTAAGAGACGGTCCGGGATATAATTCGAAAGCCGCAACAAAGGCCGTTGCCAATTTAGCGAAGACGTAAAGCCGCATCCAGAGGTTTTGCGGTGCACCCCGGCAAACGGGATGCTTCATTAGCGGCTTTGAGTAATTCATTAACATTTTGCTGACTTCTTAACACTCTAAAGACATGATGTATAAAACGATGTTACCTAGGTTTAATGTTGATTACATATGAATGAAAACGTTCACTTTCTGAATAATCATATTGAATCAAAACTATATATATATATATTATATGCGTACAATATAATATTGAAAAAGTAACGAAAATTATTATTATGCTATTGTCAGAGCTTCTTTCAATATCAAAGGTTCAAGTCTGGCGAATGTGGAGGTTGGAGAAATTCACAAATCTCGTTACTACTTAAAAACACCTAAATATTTCACGGATAATATATAATAAATCCGATTATTCATTACTTTTTGAACACCTCATACATATTACTTACAATACAAGTATGATATTAATTATTAAAATAGTATATGATTAGATTTTTTTTTTGTTTTACAGTCAAATTAGTAGCAAATGTGTTATAAATATATAAGAATAAAATTTAATAAATATACAATTGAATAATGACGAGAAAAATAAAAAGCAAAACCGTAATATTTTTCCAGCTGACGATGCAACGACAAAACACCCTCCTTCCGGTAATTAAAAAAAAAATAATAAAAGAGATAAAAACGTTTTCCGATCCGCTGAAAGCGTTTTTTTTTCTTTTTCAGCACACACAAAAAAAAATGTTTACTTCAGAATCGGTTATCTCGATGCCGCTTCGCCTCGAGCGATACATATTTTCTTTTAATCAATAAAAAAAAATGTCAGAAGAAAATGCGGAAAAACGAAATAAATACACATTATAAATATTTAGCGATGGCGAATTCCCCCCCCCTCTCCCTTCCCTCCCATCTTATCAACTCTCTTTACGCGCGCAATAAATATAATTCGTACAATTTTATTTGTATAATTTCGATTTTATTTCTCCATTATTTAATATCCGATATCTTATTTATAAATAGAGATACGCGTCTCTACATATTTACACGTGAATCAATCTAAATTTATCCTTCAAAAAAAAAATAATATATACTTACATTTTCAGCTGTAGAAGAATATTATTAACAAATTAAATCTAATTTCAGTTTTAAGTAATTTAAAAAAAATTCAATTTATACAACACTTTATATTCGTATTTTTATTTTTGAGAAAGGTAGAAAATATTTTTTCAGCTTTTTCGCGTATATTTTCATTTCAATGATAATATGCATGATGACCTTGGAAAAAAATATTTTTCTTTAAAAAATTTCCCACTATTTTCTTGTATACAACAAAGTTTTTCGTCTGAAAAGAATCGTTTTATATAATCATATTTCAAATATGAGATCTTTTCACGACTTAAGTAGTGAAAATTTTGAACTGCTCATAAAAGCAGAAGAAAATTTGAAAGATTTACGCGCAAACTCACAAATATTTATATATTTTTATGTGTATATATATTTATATAAATATAATACAAAAACATGTATATTTCGTATTTGTACGATATTTTTTTTTCAGTGTTTCTGCGTTTTATTGAAATATCACATTTCGCGTGTCGGGAAAATCTGTCGATATGCAACCGCCCTTATTTTTTTTCCCTACCATTTCCTTTATTCGAATTTTACTTTTCCATTTATATCCAGATTCAGTATTCGTGACATTTTGCCAAAATCACGATTTGAAATACGAATCTTCTCATTCTATATGCGTAAGCATATATACAGATACGACACAAAATCGAAATACGCTAGTTTAATTTTTAATAAATTAAAAAAAATATTAAAATATATCAATACATGTAATAAAATAATAAATGACCGAACTAAATTCGAAACAGCAAGTAAACGAAAGTAAAGTTAATCATTTTTGGAATGCAATCAAAATGGAACGATACGTGCTTCAGATATCAACGCATTGAAAGGCTTTAGTCGTTACAATATATCGAGAAAAGCGGAAGGTTTATCTGAAAAGTTTTTCCACAACAATAACGACCGAAAGCTCGTTCGCTCTGTGAAAATTCCGCTACGGCAACAGTTTCGACTATCCGGGAAAAACACGACATCGATTGCCTTAATAAGGTTAACCTGTAAAAATAATACTCGGAAAATGTACAATAGAAAACATCCAAGTCGAAATATTTTTTTGATTATAAAATCAATTATATAAATTATAATAATCGTTTATTATTTAGATAGTAATTTAATATATATATATATATATATATATATATATATATTTTTTTTTTTAATGTGTTATTTACTTTTAAATGACCATCAATAGAAACGAGTTCGATATCCGTAATACGCACGCATATATTTTATTATACAATATGTATAAAATAAAAAGAAGGCTTTCACTTTTATCTCTTACGTTTGATTGAATTTCTCAGAGACGAAACGCGAAGAAAAAAAAAGGTAGAATACGGGTGGAATACGTTGAACTCTGAAAATAGCGGAAAAAACCCCGGTTCGATTCCATAACGGAAAATTCTCGAACGGAAACGGAAAAGTTTCCACAGAGTGACGAATCATTCCTAGAGGAAAAAATAAAACGCACACTTTCCACCCCCCCTTACCCCCCGCGCCGCACCGCACCGCCTCCGATTTCCCCCTTTGCGCTTCACGGGTGAAAATTTTTTGAAAGGAAGATGATTTAATTTTTTTCGATTCATATTCTTTTTTCCATTTTTTTTTTCGGAAAATTTGACTGCGGATTTTCAGGCACAGACCGGGGGTCAGAATCGAGTCTGAAAGCCGTTTCGTAATTGCTCAATCGATCGAAATGGAAAAAAAATGCTACGAAATCAACTACGAGCATTATAATACAGTGTGTTTCAAAAATATAAATAAAAAAAATATTTTTTGATATATATAAATATTATATGCTCACGTGAAAATAAAAATTGTTTCGTTATAAAACGATATTAACGTTTGGAATCGCATAAAATATG
The DNA here is from genome assembly GCA_024500535.1 of Leptonema lineaticorne. NCBI lineage: Eukaryota > Metazoa > Arthropoda > Insecta > Trichoptera > Hydropsychidae > Leptonema > Leptonema lineaticorne. Next base: position 12,061,444 of record JANIJI010000021.1, read on the forward strand.
AAAATAAATTACGTACGCATTCTGTGTGAACATCCTGTATTATGGTTGTGTTGTAAAATACACAAGCACATTTTTTTTATGGAGATAAGTTCGTACGAGAGGCGGTTCCCGGTCATAATTATGCGAATATGAAAACGAGAAAAGTTCCAAAAGGAGCGGTCATTATGACGATTTATACCGTGACGCACACACGCACGCTCGAATACATTATTTTTATGTATATATATATAAATATATATATGAGAGAAAAAAATACGGCTGAATATGCGCGAATTCGGCACATTAATAAAGTACCGATCGAGCATCGATGATGGCGAGTTTAATTTTGCAAAGCGGCGAATTTTCGACATAATTATTATACGAAGTCATACAAAAAAGTATGCGGATTATTATTTTTTTAAATAAAATATTGAAAAAAAAATAACAGTTTTCCAAGTATCCATTTTGATTTTGAATCTTCAAAAATTTTTGTGTAAAAAAAAATTGTAATGTATTTTTAATTGATGATTATTTTATTAAGTATATATGTGGACATATTGAGTCTTGTTACTTTTTGATAGCACCGCGTGTAAAACAAGACAAACACACGTATCCAAACATATGTATATTATGCAACTTTGAATAAACCAATTTCACTGGTAACATAATTACGTTGAATCGAAATGGTCATTATCGACTCGATAAACACATTACACGATCGTTACAATTTTAATATCGCCATTTTGAATTTTCATTCGCGCAGTGTGACGGTGTAATTTTACCGTTCATTCAGAGGGAAAATCTGAAGAAAAATAGCAGCGAAACGTTTTCGAAACGGGCGCCAGTTAATCATAATTTCGAAACACAAAAAAAAAAATACAACAAAATAAAAATGCGGAAAAAGTACGTCAAAAGAAGGGGGGGCAGAGTAACGCGTTAGAAAGCCGCTTCCCAACATGTGGCTCGTGAAAAATGAATATTGTCATATGCAAACATTATCCCCGCCTCTGTGAGCTCAAATAGAGGGAAATACCTAAGCGTATCTAACATAATAAATCCCTTTTACCCCTAAAATGGTAACATTTTTCCCACTTTCAGCACCGTCATATTTTTCATACCGCCACTCTGACAGTGTAATTCTATATATTTACATGAACTCATTCGAGTGGCAGCCATATTGTATGCATCAATGATGAAAATCCTTGAAAATACTATATAAAAACATATAATAAAAGAATTTTAATTATAAAAATGTATTATGTTTTAAAAATATTTCGTGTTAAAACTTTTTATTTATATTTTTAATATAAAAAAAACTTTCGCATTCCATATACAGTAAACAAAGAGAGACGTTGCAACGCCATCTATGTATCATATAAACAACTTATAATTTATTTACGTATTCAAGATGTAGTTTTATAAACTTTGTTTGATAAAACTACATTAAACAAGGATCGATTTTATATAACACACATTAAAAACTACTATATTTAATGGAAAATATAATATTTTATTAGAAAAGCAATATATCTTGAAAAAAAAATACCCAAAAAATGGCATCCAATATAGAAAAAAGAAAAGAACAAAAAGATATAACACATATAATGCGGAAACAGTCGACCGATAGCGTTCCATTAATTCATAAAGCGTCTATTTTTTCACGGATCGGATTACTTTCTTTCTTTTCGTTTCAATCTAGAAACGCCGAAACGACATATAACAGAGAAAAAATATATATTTATATATATATATATACATGAAAGAAAAGACAAAAAAAATTGGAGAAAAGCAAAGAGGGTAGAAACGGTAGCGCGGTAACGGTTTTAAAGCTCATCTTGTAAAAGTAATCAGGCGATTTTCCCGCGAACAAAACAATTTTATTTATCCTGCTCGCGGAAAAGCGAGTTACGAAAAGGCGTAGCTAGCGGACAAAGCGGAAAATTTTTTTTTGTTATTTTTTTCTCGTACTCATTCGACGAAATATTAGAATTTAAGATTTTTAATTATGTGTAAAACTATATATATATATAAATATATTTTTAAAAATTAAATCAAAATCATATATCGCTATATAAAATTATACATTTTCACATTTCGACATATTTTAAATGTATACTAGAGTTTTTTTTTATTTTTCTTTTTTCAATTATGAAATGCTTTTTACGTTTATTACGACATCGTCGATTTCCGTGAATTTTTAAATGACTTATACGTTAAAACAAGATCGGAGAATTTCATTTACAAAAGTGACTTATGTCACTTTTTTTACGTGAGTAATGGTACTTCAGAAGATTAAAGTTATATTCATTTAAAGCCACAAATGGACACAGGTATGTATATATATATATATACGTATAAAATGTTAAAAAAGGGACAAGCATCGGTATTAAAGAGTGGATAAAAAGGGATAGAAAGACTTTCTCAAACAATAGAGACGTTTCTGTAAAGAAATTCATCCGATAAATATATGAACGCGTTGTCATGAAACACGAAACACTCGAGAATAGAGGTTTTTCTTCGACGAATTTTCATCATTTTTTTTACATCATCATTATTATTATTATTTCCAAAGATAGATCCGGAATAAAATAAAAATGAGGTGAAGGAAAAAAAATAAGTACTTCTTTTTCTTCGGCGAGGAAAGATGGAAAGGGGTGGTGAAAGACGTCTTCGTTTTTACCAAAATATATGTGGCCTGTATATTTTCCTCGTGGGACATAATTTATAGTCGGGGCGGTCACGCGTCATTAATGACGCTGCACATAAATTTAATAATGTCGAATTTTTCAAAGGATACTTTATTGTTATTTTCCTCTTTTTTTTTGATGTTAACGATAATGTCTATCATGTAATAAAAAAAAATTGAAAAAAAGTCGGAAAAAGTCATAAAAAAAAATGATTGAAGATCAACTGATTGCTCAGCGAAAATTTAAAATCGTTGTATATAGTATTTAATATGGTAAAAATATATTAGTACAAAATTTTATATATTTTTATAAATTTATTATTGTTTTTATATACAACTATAAAATTATACAATATATATATATATATATATATATATATATATATATATATATATATATATATATATATATATATATATTTTAAATTATATTTTATAATATATTTGTTTTTATTAAGTAATGAAAATATGTGAAAATGCATGAAAATGTTTCACTAACTACCATCTATCGACATTTTCTTGCACTATTTAACGCGAAAACTGCATGTAGCAAAGTTTCAAACCAAAGAAAAATATACATAAAATAGATCTCATATGTAATGCAAAAAAAAATATATTTAAAATACGCTGAGTTATTTTGAAATTAATAATTTAAAATATAAATTAATATTAATACATTTTTATTAAATATTTTTCTATTAAAAATATGATATAATCATATTTTTTTAATCAATATTATTTTTTTTATTAAAGATTTTCATTTCATATTTACTAGAAAACAATTAATAATAATTTTTAATTACGAATACAATTATATAAATTTAAAAATATATAATATAATATTGTGTTCGCAAACAGATGTCACTATACATGTTTTTTTTTTGCAACGTCGTGAAAAAAAAATACGGAAAAATTTTCAGAAAAAACCGTTCGCATAATCTAAATACGTACACATCTACATGGATCAAATTCAAATCCCGCGAGGCCTTCGTAGTTCGGGTTTCGGATTTTGTATCCGTAATCCCAAAGCCGTGAATTATGTGAGGACCGAGCCAAGACACTAAACACCCCTGGGATTCCATAAAGTCCAATCCAGTAATTGTTTTGGGAATACGACGGTGCCAATTTACACGGGGAAAATTCAAACGACATTGTGTAAATTTTCCGACGCTTTTTCACTCTCAATCGAAAAAGTCGACACGGGAAAAATAATGGACAGACAATCGTTATTTCTGTTCGTCCGTGAAAATACCACGAATGTATTTTTATTTAATTTTATTTTTATTTATTTTTTTTTTGCACCCTCCCGCCTACCATAAAAATGTAAATTTCGATATATAAAAGGGAAAAACGTTTTGCATAACTAATTAGATTTCGGTGAGATAAAATAACACCCGGCTGTGAAAATTAAAGGTTAGACCGTCTCTTAAATGTCGTTCATACATATTTGTGTATTTGCTCTTACAATGGCTTCGATAATTAAATTACCGAACTGCATTGTTTTTAATTAAAAATAATTCTAGACATTTTTATTGAACAATAAATTTGAGATCACAAAAAAAATTCCATTATATCGTATTTTAATTCATGAAAATCAATGTAGCGAATTTTAATAATCATTTTTTTTTACGAATTCGTTCGCTTAATATATGTATTGATTGATTGTCGTCTTGTTGTCAAAATTTAACCCTCAACATCCGTCGATTCTAAATAATTAATAGCATAATCGAAGTTTTCGGAATTTGCATAAAAATTAGCATTCTCTCAACCATACATAATTTATGCGTTCCGATCGATCGAACGTCCGTTTTAATTTTCATCATTTCGCTGGGAAAATCGCGGAAAATTAAAGTTTAAATCCGCTTGACCCTCTCCCACCACTCTCTCCCCCCTTCGTCCATCCCTCGTTCGCCTCTAGCGTCGGAAAATTATGCGGAATTTGCACAATATCGAAGACGGAAAATCGGAATTCAAAATTAAATTTGTAAGTTCAGAACTATCGCTTTATAAACTATACAAGTTTGGAATGTCTTAAAAGGACTTTAGGAAAACAATCGAAAACCAATAATTGAAAGGTATTATTATATAATAGTTTAGGTTAAATTGTGAGATATATATATATTATTTAACAAATATATAATCTCAGAAAAAAGTAGTTTTTTTTAAGAGATATTTTATAGAAGTCAATAATAGTAAAATCTTATTGTACTAAAATCGTTATTGTGCCAAATTTTGATAGTTCCATATTAAGAAAAAAAAACAAGAAAAACAGAGACAAAAACGATTAATTCTTAAAAACTATATTCATAAATATGATCTATAAATATTCAAAATCAATGTAAATTTTTCAATTGCTCATTATTTCTCAAATATTATACCGTTATTTTCTTTTGAAATTATTTATATTCATGCATTATAAACTGATCTACGTTGATAAACAATATATTATCTATAATAAAATAGACTTTCTAATAACGTATATAACATATAAATATTAAAAAAAAACTTTATATCTGTTAGAGTTAAATATTGTCACTCGTTTCGAACAGAAGGAAAGAAAATGGATAATATCAGTTTATTCGTAAAATATATTCATCTTTTCGGCTAATCTCGAACGCAATCGGTTTAAGGGTTTGTTCCTACCATTATATACAAGGAACCTAGTGGTTTCCTTTATATATATATATATATATATATATATATATATCGCAAATGCGGTGCTTTTAGCTTAGGTAACTAGGTCACTATATGGATTTACTATTCTAACCCTGTGTGCGTTTTCCACACCATGAAATCTACCCAGTGCCGAAAATTTCTTCTGTCCTTCTTGTTTATCGTTCAGATTCACCTTTTTATATCTCATCCAGTATCTTTATATCAAAGTTCGACCCTGGCCTCCGCAGCGGATTATCTCACATATGCCTAATCTTAACCACTCATACAAAGCATAAATCGATTTTTTTTCATATATATATATATATATATATATATATATATATATATATATATATATATATAATTCGCGATAGACTCTAATCAATATATATGAAAAAAAAAATTGAAAAAAAATTTTTTTGTAATAATTCTGACAATTATTGAACGATCCACACCCAAATTAATAATAATACATAAATTATATATTATTTTTTATTATGTTAAATATATGTAAATTCTGACACGCAACACGTTATATTCATTCATATGGGCGTATTATTTCGTCAAGCTATAATAACGAATAGCAACGCTTTTACGTGTCGATATCTAAAAAAACCATTTAAAATCGCGTAAACAGCGTCGGTGTGTCTGTTTGTAAGGCTATTCACGTGTAACGCGCATTAGAAAAAATAGTCACCATTTTTATGTGATTCGAATATTTTAATCAAAGATTCAATTATAGTGAGTGATTCAATTGAACTATTCGTATTTTTCATTTTAAAAAAATATAAAATTAAAATTTACCATAAAATGTATATTTATTAAATGCACATAATAACTGTGTTAAGATATATGAAATTCTCAATAAAAAAAAAATAAAAATATAATATAGTCTAAAATGAAAAGAAAATAACACGTGTTAACAAGCTGATTTTATATTATAGGCATATAGAGAATAAGCATTAAATTATCTGATATTTGGCAAACGAATAGATAACAATTGTATATAATAAATATTGTTGTTATTTTCATATCGATAAAATAATAATATTACAATGACCAATTCAAATTGTATGCAAAGCTTTCGAAACTCATTACATAAAGTGTATGAAAAATTCAATATAAATCTATATATTCATCATAATATATTACTTATGAATTAGCTTTCTCTCTAGAAAATAAAAATATAATATATTATATAAAATCTAAAGTACACTATCGATGTAATTATTGTTTCATTTGATTATTATGTTATATGATTTATTATTTTATTACCAAAATTTAGAATCCTATATATATTCTAATAACGAAATGAAATGTGAAGATGACAAGACGTCGCGTCTGAACGCGGCTTAATTATCGAATTTCGTAAAAACGATACGTGTTTTATATATATATATATATATATATATATATATATATATATATATATATAATATATAATATTTATGAAGGGTTAACACGTGTGAACTAGTTGAGTTTTCAGCCCTTCAGAGCAACCCTTAAATTTTTTATGGTATCCAAAAGCTCTAGAGGCGTCGCGATACGACACTATTGTGCGCTATGCGGTAGTAAAATTTTTTATGCATAGACCGATTTGTTCGCATAAATCACGGATTCTAAAACTTATCGGCTTTCATATTTGTAAAAAAAATCATATTATATATATATATATATATATATATATATATATATACAACACAAACGATATAACAAATACATATATAATATTAAAACAAACGTCACATCTAAAACAATATATATATATATATATATATATATATATATATATGGTTAAAAAAAGTAAATACTTTATTTTATATAATAAATATTTTATATTACAAATATTAAAATTAATATAAATAATTGGAAAAAATAGACGGTTATATAAAATATGTCAAAATGACAGTACGATTTCAACTAATTAAGTTTCTTCAAAGTATAATCGTATATTATATAATATTAAATATAGAACGTAATTTTCACATTATGTGTGTGCGCATGTGTGTGTATGCGTGTGTGTGTGTGTGTGTGTGTGTGACAGTAACTTCTTGTCATTCGTATGACACAATAAGTAACCGAAAAGTGTGTCAGACGTTCGAAATTGTGGTAGCCGACGAGCCCGGTTCAACACGGAACTGCGGACCGACGTTTGAGAACATCTGACGTATCCGGGCGAAAGTTTTGTTCTATGTCGTTGTCGTGTATTTGCGGTGACACGGCGAAACTTGACGCAACTTGCGCGTTTTATACGTGTCACAGTTTCAATGAAAACGCTTACGAATGGAGTCAAATTAAAAACGATATGCAACTAACGCAAACGAGACACTAATAAACATACCGGAAGTGAAATGAAATACTTAAATATAAATATTTTTAAATTGTATTAAAATATTTTTCAAAAAAAAATTTTTTTTTTCTACAGTATAAAAATTGAAATTTATTTCAAGTTTGCTGAAAAACTAATATATTATATATCGAATACAGTAATACTTTCAATCAATAATATATTAAATATATTATATTGAATAATATTATACTAATAAAAAATATATATAAATATTCATTCAAAACTTTTTCGAATTTTAAAATACTAATTTATTCTTTTACAGATTAGATTTGTGAAATCTCCGTCCAACTTTCGAATTTTAATTACAAATTTAAAAAAATAAATACTGAATGTATTTTAATGATATTTTTAATTAAAATCTTAATACATTTCTATAACAACATGTAAATTATATTATAGATATTTATAAATGATTGACAAATTTAGACATATATAATAATATTGTAATATAATAAAATATCTCTTAAAATTTATTATTTTAACATTAATTTTCTATATGTAAATAAAAATGTAAATTTAATTTGTTAATTTCGTCTTTAAATTAATAATAATATATATATATATATATATATATATATATATATATATATATATATATATATATATATATATATATATATATATATATAAGTACTGTATTTAAAAACAAAATGAATAATTAGAATAAAAATACTTGATACTATTTTTAATATATATCAATATTAAACGTTCGTTTTTCTTTATGATTAAATGTATTTTTTTATATTTTATTTATATTTTTAAATTCATTCAATGTTATTTTTTATATTAGTGGTTTTAATTATAAAGAAAAATATCAAAGAAATAAATATTTATTTTATATGTATATGTATATATATATATATATATATATATATATATATATATAATATGTAATATATGTTGTAGAAATTGATGTCGCCTACGCGCCGGAAAACCTCGGCACGTGAGTTCCGATTTCGAGCGCGGCCATCTTTGCCAAGTCCGCCATTTTCGGGTACAAAATGGCCGCCGTCCGCAATTAATGGCGCGCGCCCGGCGGCCGTAAAACGGCGAACAGATGTCCGACGCTAGTGCGGCCGTTTGTTTCCGGCGACCGGTGAGAGAAAAAAAACCGGTTTCCGGTCGAATTTTTCGCGCGAGAGAATTTTCCGAACTGACTGACGACGCACCTGATACCGATTTTCACTCTCTCTCTCTCTCTCTCTCTCGCGAACAATTCAAAATGAAGAAAACGACGCTCGTAAAATAATAATAAAAAAATAAATAAATAAAAACGGAACGAAAATCGAAGGTTAACATTGTTTTTTTTGAATTTTTTTTTCGAATTAATATTCGTCGTTTTTATTAATGTTTTTTTTTTTTGTTTTCGTCTTTACGTCGGAAAATTAAGGTTTGGGGTGCAGTTTTTACGCTTTTCGCGTTGTAAACACGAGTCTTAAAAGCTGTCGTTAAGTTCAATTGTTTTATGCGAAACGAGTGTGTTTTTTTTTCATTCTTTTTAGTTGTAATTCGGTTTTTATTTGGATTTTTATTAGATTTTATTACCTGTAAATTTAGAACGTTAACAATTTCGACACCTTTATTTTTTTTCATCGAAAAAATGTATTAAAATAATCGAAAAATGAAAATAAAACAATTAAAATAATTAAATATATATATATATATATATATATATATATATATATATATATATATATATATATACACTTATAATTCTAAAAAAAAACTTTTTTTTTAAATTAAAATATAAAAGTTTTTTTCCATAAAAATTCAACCATATATAATATTAAATAAAATGAAATAAAGTAAAGTTGCAAAAATTAAAATTATTTATACAAATAAATATAAAGATATTAAAAATACGAAATTAAATCTAAAAATATATTTTTAATTTTAAGTAAAAACAGATATTCTAAAAATATTCTCAATTATTCTTTTGAATACTAAAATAGATATATTTTTGTTTTACTTAATTAAAATACAATATTAAAAATGCTATTTTAACACTTAAAGATTAGTAAAAGAAATAAAATTAAATGATTAAATTATTATCATAAAAGTAATACATTTACCGATAAGAATTATTGCAAAAAACATAAAATTATTCAATTAAATAATATTTTAATATATATTGTATTATATTAAATTTTCGATGTTAAATCTCGTTTTGCAATATTGAATATTTCATGACAGCATTTTACTGTGATGCTACTATTGATTTATATATATATACATGTCAAATAGCATAATTCTAAAATTAAAGTATAATAATAAATTTTATTCTTTATATCAGTAAAAATATAGATAAAATTAAACAAATACTATTTTTAATTTATATCATTGAATTTCTCGTAAATAAAATATATCTAAGATGTTCGATATAATCTTTAAATTCAATATAAACATCGATATCGATAGACGTTATTTATTTTATAAATATCCAGAAATTCCTTAATTTAATCAAAAGTTAGTGGGGAATTAAATTGTGAGATATAGTGGAAATATTCGAACCGACAAATATTTTCTTAAGTTTAAATAAATATTTAAAAGTTAAATTAAATGTTTTTGAACGGCTCAAATAACTGTTATATATTCAAGTTCAAGAATTCCTATATAAAATGAAGTTTCATTTTTTAATTTACATTAATATAAAATTTAAAATATATAAAATTCAACGACAGATAAGTCATAAAATATAATAATAAATCATCTAGTAAAAAAAAAACTTAAATTATACTGTCATTTTAAGCGATCGATATTCACTTTTACTAAGACATAAATCATTCGTATCGAAAAAAAAATCGTTTTAAAATTAATGCGATTATTTTTTTATTACTACAATTCTATATAAATTACGCGTTATAATTGAAATCGAACATTTCAATTGAACGTATAAATCTATGATTTAATATATTCTAGATAATTTACAGCTTATTGATAATTGATCGTTTTGCACGAGTTTGTTAATCAACAACGTGAGACCAAAATGGCGTATTTCAATTATAGTTAGTTTAACTGCAATCAAAACCGGATTAAAATCACGTCAATGTGTCAAAAATTAATGCCTTCGATTATGGCTTAAACGTCGATTGACACTGTGAATTATTAAAATTGATATATGTGTGTGTGTGTGTGTTCTTAAATGATAAAAAATAATATAAAAATGACGTTTATTTTGATGTGTGACAGCATTTATGTTGATTGAATACAATGACGGCGGCGGCGATTGAATTTTAATCTATTATATATTAGATAATTCGTATATTATATTAGTATGAATTAATATATCGAATATATCACGTAATATAATATAATAAATCTATTAAAATATATCTGAATACAGTGGCGTCACTATGTCAAAAAAAAAAATATTTTCGAAGATTAATTTATAAATAATGAAAGCGCCGTGTACTTTATCGGTATTAAAATTAATTCCGTCGTAAAACCGAAAAGGACTAAATTTACATACGCAATAATAATTGTAATCCGACGAATAGGTTAATTAAAATAATGAGCGTTTCAGCATAATTTAATCCAGATTAAAATACGTTATCCGGCGACAAAGAAACAGTAACTGAAATCGAATAATATTATAAAATATGATAATATTTTTTTTTGTCGCAAATGAACCGTAAATAATATTAAATTTATCTATTCGTGTCTAACATTAATTGAACAATGTATAATATTAATGATTAATATGATAAAATACATCAGTATAAATTATAATTTTTATATATATATATATATATATATATATATATATATATATATAACGAATTTCGTCACCTTTCAACGCTGTCAAAATAAATTTAACCATTAAATCAATAACACGATGCTCTTAACAATAATATTATTTTAACCCTGTGAGTCAATGTTTTCCATTCAAAACCCGGAATTTCGTCGTAAATCTCGACTAGGAATATTAATAATGAATAACGACTCCCCTCACATATAATTCAATTTCCTATAATTTAACGTAATGGTTGATTAAGCATTAGCATAGACTTCATTACGCTTAATCTAGCGGTTATTTTGATAGTTATTGTATAAATATTATCTTTCAATAATAATAATAAAATTATCATATAATATAAAATTTATTTAAAAGATGAAAATATAAAATAAATATTTAACATTATAAAATTAAATATAAAATCTTAATGATATCGTTTCAACGTTAAGTCAATATAAACGAAACTTTTGACATGTTTAAACTTTTGGTAAAAAAAAAACATGATTTTCGAATAGTTGTGCGAATTTTGCAACATTATCTTAAATTATCGAATAATACGATCGTAAAGTATTAACGAAGTATAAATATATATATATATATATATATATATATATATATATATATATATATATATATATATATAAGGAAAATAACTTTATCGTTGAGATTTAGACGAGATCAAAATTGAGGATTGGAAACGAAGGCAAAGACAATGGCGAAGCTTTCGAAACGAAAACTTGACAACTTTCAGTCACGCGTGACGGAAAATTCGATCTCGGAAAACCTCGAATGAAGCCTTGAAAACTCGCCGATAGGAATTAGTGGAAAATCGGGATTGTATTTTGGCGATCGAGTAAAAAAATAATCATCAACGCGCAAAAGCTTTATACAAAGTTTTTTTTTCACTAAACTATAATACATATATTCCGTTTTTACTACAGAATAAATATTACTATGATCAAAAAGTAAGGTGTAACTGTCATTTGAAACTTCCAAGCATAAAAAAAGTCAGGTAATTTATTTTACTAGATTGGTATGACTGTCTATAATATTAATTAAGCATCTGTTTGTCAAAAAGGTTTAATTGTCTCCGAGTTACATGAGTTTTTGCCAAAAACTCGGCTCATATCGTTCCGCAACCGCCGTATTTACCCGATTTGGCTCCGTGCAACTTCTGACTATTCGGCAAACTCAACAGACAAATGTGGGGACGTCGTTTTGATACCATTGAAGAGATTAAAACCGAATTGAAAAAGGTTTTTAAGACTATACCGGAAAAAGACAATTCCGATTGTTTTGAGGACTGAAAAAAGTGCTCATAATCGGACGAGGATTACTTTGAAGAGAATCATATTATTTTGGAACGATAAATAAAGAATTTACATTTTTATAAATAAATTCACCATACTTTTTGATCACAGTCTTATATTCATATATTAATTATGAAGTAATTAATCTATAAAATATATTATATTGAGAATAATCTGATATTGTACTTAATAATATATTTTTTTCTTCTATCTTAGAGATAAAAAATGAGAGATTGAGGCACGTAACAATCATGTCAGATAGGTCCTTAAGGATACAAAAGATGGCGAATCTCACAAAGGGCGGCTAATCGACATCTTAACGGTCCGTGACACGTATTATGTATACATTTCGATGTGCCACGTATATAGTCGATCGATCATTTCACAATACATAATATATAAAGAAAATGCGGTGTGCCACGACACGTATATAAATGAAAAAGAAATCGAATTCGTCACGGATCAAATTCGTGACGAAATTATCAATGTTTTCTTTTTATTTGTATATTTTTTTTTGTTTGAATCGTATTTGTAGATCAGGTGAGATCAACCTGAGGTCCGCCTTGAATATTTTCCGGTCCGCGAGATTCATCACACTTTAACAATATATATATTTATTTTATAATAGTCAAAATAGTAAACAAAATATTTATTTAAAAAAAATTAACTATTGATACTATAAAAAATATAAATTAATTTAAAAATAATATTATTGCAAATATATAACAGATATAAGTGTTTATTCATGAGTTTACAAATGTCATAAATTTAACATGAAGAAATATAATTGTATATGCGGTCCTAAAGATCATTTAGATTGGCCACCTCTGATATAGATGTTATCGCACATGATTCTAAATTTAATGCCTTTGTCGCGTGTTATTTTTTTTCTTTTTTTTTACATCGTCACGGAAATTTTACAAGTGTAAACCGGAACGATTTTCCTCAGATTTTACTGTGATAATTTTTTTCAACGTTTTATTAGGGTGAAATTATAAATGAAAGGCATACTCAAATATCAGATAATTTTAATGTGCAGTAAATAATATATTTTAATTAAAAAAAATATTTATTACGTAAATACTTTTTATGCAATTTATATATATATATATTTTTTTGAATAATAAATACATACTTTAAACGTATAAATATCGCATCTTTACAAGTGGATGCAGCATTAGACAATGGTTGAGATCCACTTGTGGTGGTTTTTAGCGCTTTGTAACGGAAAAATATGCAGTGGAACGTTTTTAAACATCCCCTTTTGTATTCATTTTGTACGCACTTAATCGTGATACTTACTAAGAATCCACTTTCATAGTTAAACATCAAAGGTTTCGCGTAACTCGATCTTTTATATCATATTATGTTTTTAAGGGATTAATTTTAACACGTCTAAAATATATATTTATTCAATAAACGACTTGTTTTAATTTAATAAATAAATATAATATAACAAAAATATCATTTATTTTATTTTTCGCAATATAAACAAAAAGAAAATATATGTATAAAGAGTGCAAAGTTTACTATGAAAAAAGAACAAGAGAAAAAAACGGGTTATGCAAAGAAGCGCCCGTTTATCCTGTTCAAGGACGATTCTTCTATCTTGTGAAGGTCGACTGAAAGTCTGCAAATACGAATGTGCGACGAGAAAAATCGGAAAATTTCACGTGAAATTTTCACAGTATCTGGAAAATACAAGCGGCTAAATGTCACCACCGGTTGATCGCGAAATCGCGTTCGATCGGAACACGCGAAGATTAGCATCGGAAAAATTCGTAAAAATTTTCCGACACAAAAGAAAAAACGTCGCGAGAACGTCATAAAATACACCTGACGTTTCGTTCGGAAAATTGCACGTTCAAAATGAACGTAAATTCGGATCGTAATAGTAGGAAAAAAAAGATTGGAAAAAAATAAAATAAAATTCATTTACATTTATTTGCATATATTGATAAAAGCGGATCGCATTTTTCAATTAATTTATATTTTCATATTTTATTATTTAAAGTATAATATGCGAAGCTGAAATATATTAAAATTAATTTATTTCATATATCTGACTTATATATAATGCGTGCCGTATTTTTAACATATGGATATATTATAAAAATAATCTAAATAATTTTGTATTCATATTAAAAACGTTCTGTATCTAAAATACACAGAGTAAAACTTATAATATATTTACGACTATTTTTGATTACGTTATTAAATTTATATTTAAATTTAAAGCGTATAAAATATTAAAAATGATTAAATTTTTAAACGATATTTATTATTCGAAGTGAATTCACAAATCGACGAATTTAAATTTTTTCGATTGGATATAAAAATTGGTTTTATGATATCGTAAATCGCATTAGCTCGACTTGAAATTTCAATTCGCGTTTTTTGACTTTTATATATCATCGTCGTATTCATGCATGAAAAATAATAGAATACGTGAAAAGAAAATTCCTTTTTCCGAATGCGTTTAGTTGAGCGGAACGAGTTTTCAACGTGACAAAATGTAAAATACGCTACCAGCCATTTGAAAAGTTGCGCATTTTCATCTTTTTCTTTATTTATTTATTTTAATAAAAAAATGAGATAAAATAAACAAATTTTTCATGGATCATTTTGTTACAGGTTTATATAATTTTTTTTTTTGAACTTGAGGTTGTAAAGAATTTTTGATATCAATTGAAATTTAAAATAATTTATACAAAATCGATTTATATTTCTGGAAAAAATTGATAAAACTTTACAACAAAATAAATCATACATTTTTTACTATAGTCTAAAAATTCTGATTCTGTACAATTCTCTGAATTAATTAAGCCAATTTTTGTAAAAGCTTCTGAAAACTGCTTGTTAAAATATTTATTTGAAAAAAAAGGTAATACTTTTTTGACGTTGCAATATAAGAACAAAAATTCAATAGATAATTTCTATAATTTTTTATTTGATTTAAAAGATCATTTTTAATGATTAATAATGAAAAATATTGTGAAAGAAAAATTTTTCGGAAAATACATAATGAAATATTGAAAACTGTGTATTTTCTTTTTAAATCTAATTCTATCTTTTCATATTACATTTGTAAATTAATTTATGAATTGAAACACATTGAAATCGAATATTTTATTATATAAAAAAAATCGATTCCATTGCCACAAAAATATAATAAACGAAAAAAAATTAAAAGCCTCACAAATCGTATGAATATAAGCTCGAATCCCATTTTTAAACATTAATTTTTCATTCATTAAAAATATTAATATTTTTGATAATATTTTGAAACAAAATATTGATATTATAATTAAGCACGATAATAAAACGCTGACAATATTTTAAATTTAAATCAACGGTTCATTATTCACAATTAAATAAATATCAGTAAAATAACATTATATAATCATTAGTCAAATATAATTAAAATTAAAATCCGTTTTTTTTTATTTAAAAAAAATAGAACGGCAAAGGGGAACATAAAATAAATAAAATTTTAATGTCGGCGAATAAATCTATATGTATATATATATATATTTATATACGTCGAAGAAAAAAAAGCGCATAAATATAAATTATGCACGTTTTGATTTAGAAATCCTTCCAGGATTACCGAAAAAGCCTTAAATCTCTTTTTTTACGGCGGCCACGTTAATTTTAATTCAGTACAGTAGACAAAAATAAAACAAAAAATACACGTAACTCGAGCATTAATATTTTAACGCACTTTCGATACGTTTTTCTCATCCCCCCCCCTCCCTCATATTTAATTCCTATATATATATATATTTGATAAATATAAATAATTATCACTTGAAATCAAACAATATTATCGAATTAATAAATTGTCACTGTAATTCGTCACCAATTCAACAGTCAAAAAGAACTGCCGAAGAAAGGATCGTATTATCAAATCCATTTACATTTTAATGTATGAAAAGAGAGGATTTTCCGTGTCACAAATTCCGCTCGAAAAAGAAAAAAAACAGTCGGACCAAGAGGAAAAAAAAAGAATTAGAAGAAAGGAATCCTTCTCAAATATGAATAGGGAGTCGACACCGTGGTATTGATCCTTTATCGCGCAAAAAAAAAAAAATAAAGGATACAATCTTTGTGCGAAATCTTCAAATGACGATTTTTTCCCCCCTTTTGTTGGACCCTAGACTCTCCACAATGAAGGTAAATTAATGGAAGAGTTTCCTTATCTTCGAAAAGGGGTATATTTATACGGGTCGTTAGATTTTGTATGTATATATATATATATATATATATACATATTAAATATTCTCTGAATATCTGATAAAAACGGATTATTTGAAAATTAAACCGGTTTTTCATTAATCGAATACGTATTTAAAATCATCCAACTTTAAATATTTTGTATGATACGGACAAAATATTTAGATTTTCTATATATATATATATATATATATATATATATATATATATATATATATATATATATATATATATATATATATATATATATATATATATATATATATATATATATATATATATATATAATATATTACATATAAAATATCTGATGAATTTCACACAAGAACACTCGAAAAATATTATATTGTATAATAAAAATATTATTTAATTTTATTATTACAGTTAATATTAATATTAATCGAAACACATGTAAAATAAATTGAGAATATTTTTTTTTAATATTTAATTTCGATGCAAAAAATAAAAAATTCGACAATATAAAAATAATCGTATTGAAATTAATAGATCGACAATTTTCATCATTATATATCGATAATATTTTATATACGATTATAATTAGATAAAAAAAAATTGTCTATTTAATACAGTTACTACACAAGGCAGTGACAGAGTTGATAATCATCTCAACAAGAGCGGTTTATCACACTGAAAACGTATAAAATTTGGGGGGTGTTAATGGGGGGAGGATGAGGGGATATTTTCGCCAAAATTATATCGCATTACGAGTATCGCGTAATCTTGAAAGACGAAACGACTGCGTGTCATTCAAGCGTGAAAAATATACGACGACGCAATAAATTGCCCCCCCCCCGCCGCCGTCGCCCCTCCTCATTCTGCAACATCCTTATTATTGTGTGCTATTTAAATTCAATTTCCCGAGAAAATTTCTATCCAACTTTGGCGCGTTTTCTTTTCGTGTGTCGGAAAAGTTTCCGGTCAAAAAGAAAAAAAAAACTTTCGACTCCATCTCCACTATCAAACCCTAATTTATATTAATGGTGTCAAGCGTCTTTTTCTTTTTCTTTTATTTTTTTCACCTACCATTCGCTCGCAATATAAATATTGGTTGCCGAATACGCAGAGTGAGATTATTCATTCGGTGGGGATGATTAATTGTGTGCTGATAATCCTGAAGGGTGCGTCAAAAGTGATCAACGAATATTTTTCCGTTTAATTAAAAAATATAATATTAATATTCTAGTTGAAAAATGATTATAAAGTGTATTGTCATAATGTTTGATCGATATATTATGATTTATAGTACAATTTTATTGTAAGAGATTTGCTTTAAAAAAAAAAAGGAATAATATATAAAATTACTTACTGATCGCTCGATAAACGTTTTGTAATCAAAATATATTTCCTATATAACACACAAATCTACGTATTAAAAATATAAATAAAAAATAATATAAATTCGCTCAGAATCGACAGCGTGCAGAAAATATCGAAATAGATAGAGGGATACGATTGCAAAAAAAAAATTCACAAATCCATCCAAGAAGTGAATAAATAAATAAATAAATAAAATATTACGAAAAAAAACCGACAACAGCAAACGGAAGCGACCGACTGAAAAGCGAAAAAATAATAATAATAATAATAATATATGCGACAGACGACGACGACGACGGGGTGAAAAGTGTATATTTATTATTTATTTATTTTTATTATTCGTGACCGCCTTTTCGCGGGTTAATTCATCATCTCGGTCGCACCCCCCCCCCGCACGCGCGCTCTCCTCTCATCCCATCAGAATTTATGAACAACAAATAGCCATAAATTATCGCCCGTGAATAAAACAATGGAGCATCGTTCACTGGCGCTTTCGTATATTTATATTATTCCATTAGGGAAAATTCGGCCGTTCGCCACTTTTCCCCCGCCATTTTCGCACGGCCGTGGAAAAGCGACGGTTTACACTTTCGCGCGCTCGCCCTCGAATATGCGACGTAAACGAGCGACGTTTCGTCGTTTTCAAGACATTTTCGTCGTTGCGACGACATGATAAAATGCGAATATTATGTGTACACCATTTTAAGGAGGGGACGCGATTAACGAATCAGGATAATTTACGTCACGTTTTCAATTCCACTTCCATACACACACACACACACACACACACACACACACATATATATATATATATATATATATATATAATGTAGAATAAAAATCAAAATGTTGATATATAAATTTTCATTAAAAAAAATATTTTTTTTAAAAAATCATATAAAGCCTTCTATATATCATTTCATAAATATGATGTTTAGAAAGTATCGAAAATTTTAATTTTTATAAAAATATAATTAGATCTCCTATTAAACATTATTACATTTATGTTAGCACTTCTTCCAATTCTCTAAACATTTTTGATATTCGATCTTTTTGAATTCTTTCAGTAATTTCATTTTTTTACATATGCTTATTAAACGACAGTTTTTAAAATTTCTTTCTATTTTATTTTTTTTTATAATACAAATGGAGCTATGTATGGCGAATATGGAGATTGTAGCATTAATATAGTATTGTTTTTTTTTTTAACTAAAAATTCACAAATCCCGTTAATTGTCGAATATGTTTCGATATGTTTGAAAAAAATTGTAAATTTTATAATTTTACCGTTTATATTAGACAGATTTGTCTTCGTGATGATTAAAATGTCCAATATTTTAATAAATATTTTCAACTATAACGAATACACAGTATCTATAAATAATACACATTTCTAAAGTAATTAAATTTTCCGTTACTTTTTGAACACACCCGAAGCACGTATGGTTCGCAGTTAATTCGCAATGCTCCACACTACTGACACGTGTCATTTATTCGGTACGAAGTTTTTACCCCTTTCCTTATGACACAGATGTAATATAAAAGCACACGTTGGCATATGTGAATGCTTTTTCAGAATATATCCGCGAAACGTATATAAGAATTAATCCATCTTAATCGCGAGAATGTATACGAATCCATAACGTTATTCACACTGCATATACGCGATATATTAAATTAATAATTAATGATTACGACAACAACAATAAAAAATTGTATATAAATTTATTTTTATATACAATTTAACCTTTATTGACTTCAAACGGGATCATCTTAGAAATATTTTTTTTATCCATTGTACGGTTGCCGCCTCAAATAATATTATTATGCGTATAAAATATATAATTTTGCGTTTCAAAATAGAACTTGATGAGGCGGCATTGTATGGGCAAAAAGCTATTTCGTGTTCTCGTCATATAACCGGGTTTAAATCGCTTCTTCTTCATCTTCTTTTTTTTTTCATACGATATAATCTATTATTTAAATATAAAATTTTATATATTTTATATTAAAAATATGATAAATGTAAACGGTGTAGGAAAAACGAGTATCTTATATCAATTTTCATTCATTTTATATGACAAATATATGAGTAAATGAATTTTGATTTATTGAATTGAAATTAATATAGTGTTTGACATAATTGAAATGATTATTTTATATATGTTAAATTGAATAAGAATGAATGAAAAGAAAATTTATGATACATTATTATTACGCATTGTAGGCAACTATCCAATTCACTCTTAATACACTAAACTCAATAAATATTATACGATATAACAAAAATGTATACGCATTCCCGTTTTTCAGACGCGCACGCGTCGAAAGGACCTGAAAAGCCTGCGAAAAGCGGGTCATAGCACAGGACAGTAGCGCCGCTTCTCAAAATGTGTGTCAAGGGCGCGCCGCTCCCTAAACCGTGGCGCGAGGCTTATTATTCTACTACGTAACTGCCAAGTCGAAGGGCGAAACCTTGACAAAATGCTCAGGATAAATCATAGGGAAAAACGGGACGGGATGGGGGAGGGGAGAGGAAAGGCGGAGCGGTGCGTCGTTAAATGTGCGATCAAAAAGTAACCGGACCGCCTCTGCACTCGTTCACCAGTGCTTAGAACCACTCCCAGACATTTCCTGACCGCATAATGGGCCATAAATAGGGTATCCATTCGTTCTGACCGGGCGAAACTTATTATATAATTATAATGAATATTTACTAGCGGTGAAAACTGCCTTTGCAGCTCGTTACAAGTTAATATTACGGCATTTTTTTATACTTAACAAAATTAATATTAATATATTTTCACATTTTTTTATTTTTCTATAATAGATATTATACTATGATTTTTTTTTAATAATTTTAAATATCTGAAAATTGCAAAATATTCTACAATTTCATTTGAAAACTTTGATAATATTCTGCCTAATTACATTCCAAATATTTATAATGCTATATACTAGATTAAGTAACAAACGCGTAATGAAAACATCCCAACTGTTTGAATTATTAAAAATTGAAAATTATGAATCCGTATTCTCGTATTTAACGTGTTCCCGTATGATCACAGCTTTCGCATAATATTCCCCACCATAAAACCATTAATAAAACATATTGTCTTTTGATAAATATTATAACGAACATTGCGCAATATTCCATCCAATATGTAAATTGAAATTATTCACCATTCGAAGGGTGTATATGGCCTTTGAACGACGATCTGGTCCGCGAACTCTAATAAAATATGTGCACCGTAACCGATTTCAAATCCCGAAATGAATATTGAGGCTTTACGGGAACGGGTTCATATTTTGACGTTTTCCTCTCTGTGCCACATAGAAAAATTCACCCCGTAGAATAAAATGTGGTGAAGGGTGTGAGTTAAAAGGGGAGTGGTGAAAAGTTCACTTTGCCTCGCTTATTCCTCAACCATCGATTATGTCACCGTTATAAGCCTTCGGTGAGTGTTTCTCAAATTCTGGCGCGCGTGACTAAAATATGGTAAAAAGGCTTCCACCATATAAAACACACAACACTATTGATTTATACATGTATATTTACGCACATATATATAAATTATAATATTTTTAATCTAATTTTATAAAAATATCAAAGGATTAAAAATATTCTAATATAGCAAATACACTATTTTGCTTAATAAAATTTTACGAGCGTTCATCTTGACCCGACGACTGCGAAAGAGGAAATAAGAAATAAACGTGATACAAAAAAAAACGAAGAATGTAGAAATGGAAACAATCCGAACGGGGAAAAGCTCGCGTGAATAGCGAACGGCGAGCGGGGGTGGGTGGAGAGGGGGAGGCGTGAGAAAAATCGCCTCGTCGGAAAAACTTTCGAAAGGAAAATTTATATTTTGTTTCATTTACGGGCGACCGGTCGTTTGTGCACACACAATTTGCGATCGCATCAAATGTTCAAAGGACACAAATGTGCGATATTCGAAAAGTGCAGTTTTTCAAAATACACATACTATAAAATTTATTCTTTATATATATTTTATATGAAAAAAATATTTAAAATTTAAGTAGAAATTTTCAATTCTACTTTGTATAACCGTTCGTGTATATAAAGTATGTAATATTGATTTCAATGTCAAAAATGTCACAATTCACACTGTTTAATAATGAAAAAAAAATGGGATCAAAAAAACACAATATAAAATATAATAATATATCCATATAAAACAAGAATTATTTCAAACTCGCACAATAAGCGGTAAGTGGAGAAATTTCCACATACAATAAAAAGCACAAAAGCAATATGTGCTCTTTTTTTCCCATATATTCGGTAGGAAAAACAAAAAAAAAAGGAGAAAGAAAGAAAGACGAAAGAACCACCGAAGAAAAAGAATTTCTTCATTCACCCACGGACGGATGGATAGGAATCTGCTACAGAATAAACATTTACATTCTGCGTGTGTCACTCTTACGTTTATTTCTTTTTCTTTTTCTTTTTCTTTCCACCCACATCTACGATTCTCATCCCCCTCACCGGTAAAACTTCTACCGACTCGCGTCGAAACGGCACATAAGTCGTCTAAACATAAAATATGTATCGCATATACATACGACGTAAAAAAAAAGTAAAATAAAAAAAATGGCGAACGTAAAATTTTCCAATAATATTGTTTGTGCCCCGCGGGGTAAAAAAAAAAAGAAAGAAAAAAATTCGTTGTCGCTAAAAACATATTCTCTCATAAGACGACGTGTAGGCATTGTACGGTTTTCTTTCTTCAATTTTTTTTTCATCTCCTTTAATCTGCGTCTTCAAAAAATGGTTTTTGGGTGTGTTTTTTGTTGTATTATTATTATTTTTCTTTTTTTTTTTATATACACACTTTAGCTCTAAAGGGGTTATTATCGCTGCCGAGCTTAACGTGTTAAAAGACTACGACGTTACTTAACTGCATATCGAAAGATCGATCGAATAAACAAATTTTCAATATAATTTATATATAACAAAAATATTTTTAATATTTAAAATTTTATTTTAATTTTTTCTTTATATATATATATTATAAAGAATTATATGAACAAAAATGAATTCCGATATACGTTAAAAGTGCGCAAAAGTTCAACTTTAAATTAAACATTCCGCAAGGGTAATTTCTACGAACGATGCGATTTATTGCGATGTGCGAACCCTTCGCTTTTTTACATCTGACCTATCTTCTTTTTATTTTATTTTTTTTTTTTTGGTACATTTTAACTGAGAAAATTTTCGACGAAGCGAACATTAAACGCAGGAAAATAGTAAACGATGTTAATTAAGCGCGCAGACCGTTTGAATTCGACATATAATTACGGTTAAACACTATCTATTTGTTTTTTTTTTTATATATACAATTCCTTTATGTCTTTTACTATACGATTAACCCTAAAAATACCGGCGACGAAAACACATTCTAATTATTCAAATAGGATATAAATTAGTTTTGTACAACAAAAACAACAAAATAATTATTGATAACATTTTCTCGTAATTTATAAGCAATATTGTGTGATATTTTAAATCATTTTTTTAATATTAAAATGTAGTATATTGTTTAATATAAATATTATTTATATAATAAAGTGTCTAATTTATTATATATATTGTTAAAATATTATTTACGAATTTTTGAAAGTAACTTTCGACACACCTTTGATAGTGTACAAGATATTTTACGTTAAAGTTGGTCGTCAACCGATATTTTAACCCGAAAATAATGCGTTAATTTAAGGGAAAGAGAAGAAATAAATAAATTCGGGGTATATTATGCCCGGAGACGACGAGATAAAACGGTTAACAATGAGAAAGATGCGAGTGAATTCGCGCAAATGAAAAATGAAAGGCGCGTTTTTTTACTAGTAAAACGATTACTTTTAACTTTTCTTTTGTGTCGGTTTTTCAGCTGAAAACGCTTTAATTGAAAATTTTTCGCTACACGCGCCGTTTAACGTGCGAGTTTATGATTTATGTAAATAATAAAAAAAAATATGAAAAATAAGGTCGATTAGTTTAAAATATTTGTAATATATCATATATAAAAAAAAAAATATTTATAATAATTAATTTCAAATTTATCTTTTCTTATTTTAATTACAATAAAACATGAAAATATTAAATATCAATCGCAATAATAATTTATTTTAAAAATATATTATAAATTAATAATACGTACCAATTTTTTTCTCGGCTTATAACTAAGACTCCATTTTACCATTACTTTATAAGTTTAAAATCACTAACAAGTTTAATCTAATGGTTATAAAAATAGATCCAAACTATTATTTTTTTTTATATAAATTCGTAATATTCTTTCACTAGTTTTATCACTAAAATAATATTATTGCACATTTTTTTTTATAAAATCACTAAATGTCATCAAATTTCTTCACGTTAATATTGAATTAAATATATATATATATATATATATATATACATTATGTTTATCGCATTATAAAATGATATTTTGAAAACACTGATTACTATTATTTTTACAATTGGACAGTCAAAATTGTCAGTATAAAAAAATATGTCGATGTTTCTGAAATAAAATTGATTTATTTTATATATGATTTGTATGAAATTGAATTACTAGATCTATAATCAATCTCAAAATTATATTGAATTAAATTGTAATTTAAAAATATATTTATATATATATATATATATATATATATATATATATATATATATATATATATATATTCATAATTTATAAAATATAAAAAAATATTATTAATTTATATATGAATATATTGAAAATATAAATAAATATCATAATTCATTTATTACATTGCGCGTGACCTTTGTTTATTGCGTACGATTAATCATAATTTTTTATTGCTTAGTCGAAATTCTAATGAATCGTCCACACCCTTTTCCCGAATCGAATAACGGAAAATAAAATTAATTATATTTATTAATCGCGACGTATAAATTACTAAATTTACAATGGAAAAAAAATATTATAATATATTGGCTGTTACGCTAAATTAAAAGTGATCCGACGGTCGAACGTTTGAATCCTATCTTATCTCTTTGATGATTTCATTAAATTAAATTATATATATATATATATATATATATATATATATATATATATATATATATATATATATATTATATATATATATATATATATATATATATTATATATATATATATATATATATATATATATTATATATATATATATATATATATATATATATTATATATATATATATATATATATATATATATATATATATATATATATATATTATATTGAGAGATAATAATTATAATGTTAATTATAAACTGAATATGTAATTCAAAAATCAAAATACTATCGTCCGTTCGATTTCAATGTCAAATATTTCAACACGTGCTAATAAAATTTATAATTAGTATTTCATACGGTGTATTCAAAAAGTAACGTAATTTTCAATATTTTTAGAAAGAATTTTATTTTAGAAATTAAATATTTAATATATATAGTTCAAAATATTTTTATCAAAACATATTGATATGTATTCAAAAAGTAACAAGTTTTATAAATTTTCGTCAAAAAAATAATATTGAAATTATATTTCAACCTATATATTCGCCAGATATGGCTCCGTATAACTTTTTTCTTTTCAAAAAAAATAAGATAAACTTTGATTGACAGTCTTTTTATTAACATAGATAAAGCTAAAATACATTAATCAAGAAAATGGGAACTATTTTAAATACAATAAATAAAAAATAAAATTATTTAAAAAAAAATGAAAACTCAAATTATTTTTCAACACCGTATATATTGATTTCTAATTTCACAAATCGTCTGAAAAAAAAACTAGAAAATTCACTCATCGCGCATTCTTTATGAAAATCGTTTGTTGTTTATATTTTTTTTCACATACACACACACACACATAAAAATAACTAATGTGAATTAACTTTCATTGCGAGCATAACAAACAATAACTGATCCCATCCACCGTACAAAATATACATTGTTATTAATTGCGTTCGATCCCACGGAGGCTTTTACGGGTTCGACGTTAACCGTATCTGTTTCGCAGTTAAACGCAAAGTTACGCGCAAACTTTACACGGTATCGATTATCAACGTTAAGCATTATTAAATCGGATTAATGCGAGTTTTCCGGGCGTCTTCGGAAAATTGATACGATATTAATGAATATGCCTAAGTGAATAATTTGATTTCGCGTCCACAAATTGTTTGCAATACTATCAATTTTACGAATTTCAACATTGAAATATAAATAAAAGTGAATACGTAAATTTTTAATATAAATCATTACACGGTAATATATAAACATAGTGAATCAAAATCATAAATAATAATAAATGTATTTTTAATAATATAATTGCACATATTTTAATTATAATTTTAAATGAAATTTTATAATCATCCTTTTTAGAAAAGGGTTATGTTTAAAAAATATATATATAATATATAACATAAACAACAATTATTTCGCGCGCAAATTGCACAACGTTATCGCGGTTTGTTTATAAACAAAACCGTACACACACACACACACACACACACACACACATACATACACAGGAAAGAGATAAAATTTTCCGTCGATTTTCATTCGCGCAAACGAAAAGAAAAAAAACGCGGAAAAACTCGCCGCAATATATCGGCTCTCTCTCTCTCTCGATTTTCCCGACCCCCCCCCCTCCACCACCTCCCTTCCCTTCGTACAATTCGGTTTTCCACGTTCCCCTTTCCGCTTTTCCCGCCGCCCCTACGTTTCGTCCGTAATCCGCTTCGCCCGCGAAAAAAGGCGCCGGTTTTTTTTCTTATATATATATATATATATATATATATATGCTCTTTTTTAAATATATATTTTTTATCAAACGCTAGACGAGCGCTGGTTTTTTTTTTTGAAAAACGTACTCGTCGTATACAGAATGGGCACCACTCGCGAGTTTTGCGAAAGCCTACCGAAGGGAAACTGAGAACGCAGGGGTCACTTACCAACCCCCACCGCTGAACTCCAGGCATTGTCAACGTTAACTAATTTTTTATCAATAAAATTATATATTATAAATTATTTATAATCGTCTTTACATCATAGCATATACTTTATATATAATTATAAAATATATTTATATTATTTTATTAATATTAAAATATATATGAACATATTCAAAATGTTTACTATTTAATATTCATTAAATTTTATATCAAAATTGTAATATATTTTTATTAAAAAAAATAATGATTACAAATCAATATTTTCATAATAAAAATTATAAATATTTAATAACAATCTTAATTATGAATTGTCATATCGACGTGTTTTTTTATATATTTAAAAAAAATTAAAATCGAAATATAAAATGAATATTTGTCTCGCAAACCGACAGTTGTCAACCTCTGATCTGTACGGGAGCATCGCTATGCTACAGAGATACGTATTAGTTCACGTAAGAACGTCGACTGAGACGCACTGTTTTCTTAACAAATTATTGTTAAAAAAAATAAATAATTTAATATATTTATTTATATAATTATCGTTAAAATTATAAAAAATATATTTTTAAAAAAATCTCATATAATAAAATAAAAAATTCATACAATAATAAAATTTAAATATAATTTTAATAAATATTATACACACACACACACACACACACACACATATATATATATATATATATATATATATATATATATATTATTACAGCAGTCGAGTCACGTTTTCCGAATATCAATATAAATAACCATTCGAAAACTAATATATTATATTATATAGTAAATATACGTATATTTTATCTACGCACGCGTGTGTTTTCGACCAAAATAACCATATAATCTAGCCCCCCTCCCCCTTCTAGTGTAATATAATAAATGTATTTAATTAACATTTTGTGGTATTATATTGTGTAGAACAATAAATTTCCAATTATATTCCCTATTCTAGATTGTGTTTTCGTAAGCCGATTAACAAAACGCTCGAACCGCATTGTAAGTTATCAATAAAGTATTGAACATAATAATACAGGGTGTTCGCAATAAACTCGTCTCTATTCTAAATATTGATTTAAAAATTAAATATTTCGCATATTAAATAATTATATATATATATATATATATATATATATATATATATATATATATATATATATATATAATACATTTTTAACGTATCTAATTACAACATCATTATTAAATAAAAACAAGTAAGTAAACGAATATGTACGTTACCACAAAATTGCTATAATTATTATTTTTATTTATTTTTTTTTATATTGAATGAACAAATTCTATATTCGAAAAATTTTATTGCGTGTAAAAAAAACATGTATTAAATTTTTAACGACGCATAAAGAAAACACTTAAATATTTCGGATGTCGAAAATTTCGCGCGTTAAATAATTCAATATGACGACGTCGCAAAATTGAGGATGAAAAAAAAAACAATTTTCGCAAATTTTCATATGAAAATTTACTTTTCATCGTCGCTTGTCGGCTAAAAGAAAGAAAAACTTTGAAAACTTTCCACTAGCTTTCAAGATAAAAGAACACGTGTTTCCCTTTTTTGTGTTTTTCTGTTTTTTTTTTATCATTTTTCGTGTTCGCATTGCTTCGAGATTTTTCTTTTTCGTCTCAATTTTTTTTTATATAAATAAACTAAATATAAATATTTAAAATAACATTTTTTTGTATTTATAATAAAATGTTAAAAAAAAATAGAAATCACAGCATTATGATGAAATTGATTCACCCATAAATAACGATTACTATTTAAGTATAGTTGAAGTAGAAAAAAAATAGTAACTCTTCTTATACACGTTTAAAGTACGTCTCGATGCGGTTTGAGAAACACTGTTCGACCATTATCATTTAGAGCTTCTTCTAAGAGTCGACTTTAGTTCTCTTTTCGGTTGAAATTTTCAACGGGAAAAAAACCGAAACAAAAAATAATAATAACGGAGCGCTTCGTGAAACCACCGCTATATCACTCGTCCGAGACAAACTTAAATACCGAGAGTTGTCTTTTTATGCTGATCGTCGCATAAAATTTGAATAGAGCCTTCGTCGGCGGCGAATTAAATTTAACGTAAGAAATTCAATTAGTCTCATCGAGATTAACCGGGTCGGATTGTAAAAACTGAAAATAGCATCGGAATTCTCAGAAAAGCATGAAAAATTTTATATATAATGCCTTTAATTTATACGTATATATGTATGTGTGTGTGTGTGTAATACATTGAATAACTTATTACCGGTTGAAATAAGCAAACGTCTACGGTTTCTTATGGAGCGATAAAAAGTTTTCAACTTCCAGAGAAAAGATAACTTCTTATATAATATGCAATATTATATTGCTTTGAAAGAGCAACGCTTTTCAAAATTTCAAACTATTTTAAAATATTTCTTATTATTAATCTATATTACAGATTATATATAAATAAAAAAAAATATTTTGAAATGTATTAAAATCAGATTTCGGAGTAAATCAAAAAAAATTGTCACAAATCAGTATATAAAATTTATATAAAAGCGACGTTCGTTTGGACGAATTAAAAATAAAAATAAAAATAAAATAAAGAGCGAATATGACATTTTCCCGTGCAATTTCAAAATCCTCTCCGTGAACCTTTTTCACCTCGTTTCAGCATAACTTCGTGTATACGTGGTAATATAATACTTATGTGTATGTTATATAAAGGGTGGTTGCCAAATATTTAACCCGTTAACAGCCGACTACGGTGCTAAAAGAGTTACGCGTTCGCTATCTGTCTAAAACATATTCAACTTGCGAGGATAATGTTCCATAGTATACGCGCAAACGTCGGTACGATTAAATAGTTCTAGGAATTACTTTTTTTTAATTTTATTCGAGATACAAAATAATTATGTTAATCATATATGGTATATATATATATATATATATATATATATATATATAAATTATCTTTGATTATTATGGATTATTTTTTTTAAATCTAAATGAAAATAAAAATAAAAAAATATTTTATTTTTAAATTCACTGCATATAAAATCAGATTAAATAAATCCGTAATACTATTGTAAATAATTTGTATACAAAAATATATGTAAATTTTTTTAGTTAAATATTTAATATTTATGTTGTCTAATTGCATTCAAATTTCATACAAAAAAAAACGAATATTATCATTATTTATTTAATAATACCATATATAAAGAATATATATTATTAAAACATAAAACAACTAAAGATAATGTTTTCTATGATACGACCATTTTCTATATTTTTATATAGTATGTAAAAAAAAACTAAGACAAAAAAAATAGTCTGCTAACAATTGTTTAATACACGCAACGCACGCTCGAATAAACAACACAACAATTTCCAAATGGACTATTGATTTTTTCGTATATAATATTTTTCATATATTATATATATATGCGTATGTAATATAAAATGTAATAAAGTTATATCTCGATTAATCCATAACACAAATGGTAATCCCTCAATAAAATCAATCCGGATACTTATTGAATAGACTAGAACGCATACACGTACAGTGATTATATTATATACGAGACCATCGACTTTCTGAACTCAATAACAACCCTTTAACCAAAGTAAGAACCCCTTATTTTCAGGGACAGAATCCCTACGTATAGAAAATAGCTATAAGGCCACAGTTTTGCGCTCACTAATTCCAGATAATGACTTAAATATATCTTGTTTAACACTCTCTGTATACTTTTAAAGCATAGACGAGTTTGTTGATTAGCATAAGATTTCGCGTTCAGATGTTTTCAAATAATTTCATTATTATTTTTTAATAAAATAATCAAAAACAAAAAGTTGAGATAAAAAAGCGACGTGTTAACCCTTCAAGATAGACAATAATAAATCAATGTGAAGTGCAAAATTCTCACGGGAGATTAACGAAAGGATGAAAAATGTATACGGATTTTTGTATATTTGTATACTGGTAAAAGTAAGACGAATAATAGACATCGATTGGATTGCGGTGTCGTAGACGAACACTTCGAGTCCCGAGAGGGTTAACAAGAAAAACCGATGTCCTTCCGCAAGGAATTAATGCGAACGTCACGCTATTTTCATCCGATCAATATAATACACTCAATATTACTAGTAAATAAATAGTGTTTTTCTTTTAAATAAATTAATCTAATTCAGATTTTAAAATACTTTATTATAAATCAACAATGGGCACAAAAGTATCGACGAACAAATTTATTATATAATTCAATGAAAAAAAAAAAATTGGGCACAATTTGATGAAAATTCGGTTCAAGTGGACAGAATTAATTAGAGGAAGCGTAAAATTATCCTCTTGGACGTCGCCTGAAAGTATTTCTCTAAATTATCCTTCGAGATAGGCTTTCGCGTGGAATTAAACCAGTAATTCTTAACCGCCGATATTTTTTCTCAATTCGTCAACACAAAAAATAATAATATTTATTAATGAAAAATATACTATATAAAGCTTCGAATTAAATTAAACGAGTATTATCGTCTTTTTTTTTTGTTGTCGTCTATCTAAAAAAAATCTGTGTGAAAAAAAATCTAGGATAATGTCGGCGTCGAAAGAGAGCAAAAAAAAAAAAAAGAAGCAAAGTAAAGCAAAGTAAAGTAAAGTAAAAAGAGAGTAAGATCGAATTTATTCGCTTTTTGTGCTCGTTCACTCGTCGCGTATTGATCGAATGTAGTCGAAGATGAACGGTAAGACCCTTTAATCCTTTTTCAGACGCCCAATTGATCTGATTAGAGACCCTTGTTCTTATTTTTCGTTTCTAACGAAGCTTTCCACGTTGAATCTATACCTATAATAGATAGAACGAGACAAAATAAAATCAAAAATTCAACAATCACACTATATTTAATTTTTTTTTTGTGTAATTAATTGTATTAAAATATTTTAAATTTTAATATAAAATTATATATACTGTTGTGATCAAAAAGTAAGGTGAAATTATCATTTAAAACTCCCGGATATTAGGAAGGCAGGTAAATTGTATTTTTTTTCCTAGATTGGTAGGACTGTTTATAATATTTGTCATGCGTCTGTTTATCAAAGATTTTCATCACGATAATGCACCATATCATATTGCATTGATTATTCGCGACTTTTTGTCAAAACTCGACTTATATCGTTCTGCATCCACCGTATTCGCCTGATTTGACTCCGTGCGATTTCTGACTATTCGGTAAACTCAAAAGATCAATGCGAAGACGCCGTTTTGACACGATTGAATAAATAAAAACTGAATCGAAGTAGGTCCGACTATTTAAAGAACTGGAAAAGTGTTGGCAAAAATGCGTTTTATCAGACGGTGATTACTATGAAAGAGGTGAAATTGATTTGGTGAAATAAATAATTCACTTTACTTTTTGATTACAGTTTTATATGTTGTACACAATGATCACAATCACAACATATAGTATCTTTTGTTAAATGCTACAAACATAAATGTAGAAAAGTTTAGTATAAATTTCTTGAACTCGTAATGACAAAATAAGCACTGTGTTCATTGGATGAAAGTTAAACTTTGTAAAACAAACCATAGCCGTTTTATATAAATATAACGGATCCGTCTAGTCTTTGCCAAATATGCGATTACATTAATGAAATTACTTTAAAGTTTGAAGGCTTTATTGATACGAAACACCGTTGGAAAATGACAAAATATATCACACTATAAGGTAGCGTTTTAATCAAGATTTATCCTTTAGAGAAAATGTAAAATCCGTTGCATAAATTATACGGTGCTCATAATTAGAAAGCTATTTAATTAAAGTTTATCGACGCATTCGATACACACACACACACACACACACACACACACACATACATATATATATATATATATATATATATATATATATGTTTAAAAAGTGACGAATATTGTTGAGATGTTTGAACATCTTTAGCGATGAATTTTAATATCAGTTACACTTGTAAAACGACGAGCTTTCAAGGTGATCCAAATTTTTGAGAACAGAAAAATCACACGGTGCCATGTATGGCGAATACGTAGGCATCGTTACGAAATTATTTTTTTTTTAATAGAAATTCATAAATTTTATTATTTTTTTTAAATACATTAAAATGTGTGAATTTTGAAATTTTAAAATTATATTAGATTGATTTTTTCGTTTTTGTATTGATGATAAACATTTGTGTTATATTGAATGTTTAGTCTCTATAGATAGAATTCTCTTCAAAAGAATGAAATATTTACTTACACATTGAGTGAATATATCACAATTAAAAATTCCGATATTTGATAATCAAATTTTATATCAATATATATATATATATATATATATATATATATATATATATATATATATATATATATATACGTATACTTCTTTAGTTACGATACTTGATGATTGATTATGTTCGTTGATTGACGTGAAATTCGGGACACGTATGGTACTTTTTTGATAATTCAATTGACGTCTCCTTCCCGCCCCCCCCCCCAATAAAAAAAAGGAATAATTAATTATTAATAAGGAACCGTCGTCAATTACTATTTCATAATTTTGCAATATCCGTATTTTGACACGTTGAATTAAAGTGAACGACGCGTTTAAATATTAACACGTCGAAGTGTGATCCGAAATTTCGATACTTCGTATATAAACTATTCACGTGTTCGACGCTACTTGAACAGCGTCTCTAAATTAGAATTGGCATTAATCTGATTAATAATACAAGTATATTATATTGTTTCAATGTAATTAATTATAAATTTATATATATATTTTTGATATTATATAAAAAATAAAATTTTAGAAAGGTTGAAAAATTCCGTAGTGAAAATTGAACGAATTCCACGAACAAAATCGACAATGCAAAAATGCACGAGAAAACGACGTTCCATTCCCCCTCCCCCCGCGAAATTACATTCGCATTTTCCGACAACGATGGCGGAAAACAGAACGGACGTATTCGAATCCGCGGAAGGAATGCTACATTATCCGCCATCCGCTTCCATTTTAACGAATAAAACGAACGATCGACCGTGGAAAACTCGGTGCGAATTTTCATTTCGATCGCTTTTCTCGCGATGACACAAACAAAAGGGCGAACGAACGAATAAAAGAAAGAGAGAGCGCGGCCTTTTATTGCTTTCGTTCGATTGCGGAAAAGCCGGGATCGAAATTTTCCGCCGGCGGAAAAATCGACAGGCGAACGTGAACCGCGTAAATTTTCATCATCATTATATCACTATCCGTTTGCGAGCTATTTTTGTGAGCGTGCGTGTGTGTGTGTGTGTTTTTTTTTATCCGGTTTAGCACTCCTGCTCTATTTTTTTTTGTTTTCAGTTTATTCTATCGTGTTAAATCGCTGATTTATAGGGTAGTTTTAAAAGCGCGGTTCGAATAATTTATACGTGTGGATGAGACTTTAGCGTTTTATTTTTATCGCTTTCGGTATTAAAACGAATTTAATTACGATTTTAAAATCGAGACCATTATATAAATATATCTATAATATTATAAAATTTTCTAAATCTCTGTACACGTATAATAAAATTATTTAAAATTAAAAACCGACCTTGTAATTTATAACAAAAATAATATAACAAATAAACACTTTATGTAAATTGAATTTTTTTAATGAATATTATTCCGTTTTCATGTGACGTCATATATAAAATTTTCATCGTATAAATTGTGGTTCTTAAACATAACTTAAAAATTTAATTTGCATCTGTAATATCAGTAAAAAGTGTCCTGTTTTTATACATCATAAAAATTGTGATCGTTGAATAATTCTATTTGTGTTTAAAAGTAATAATAATTTTAGCGTTGTAATAAAAATGTAATATATTTAACCGTTCCATAAACTGTAATATAGAGTTATAAATTATATAAATGAAAAAATATAATTGCTTGTAAACTTAATAAATATTCTGAAATTGTGGGTTCAAATCATTTTAATACGATTAATATTGTTTGGAAATATTATAAAAATTATGTACAACGGTTAAAATTTGAACGTTCAACATGTGAAATTCATATTTTACATTTAATAATAATAATATATATATATATATATATATATATATATATATATATATATATATATATATATATAATACATATAAGTCATATAAAATGAATACAGATGACGAATTAGAATGCAAAAATTCAGTAATAAAAAGTTAAAACAAACTTCACAATAAGTAGTTAATGTAAACAAATGCCTCTCGAGTGTTTTTAACGATTTAACTTTAAAAATAACTCCTCCTTTATGACGACAAAAATGAATGTGTGTGTGTGTGTGTGTCGTATTTAATTTTTTTTATTCGTCGTATTTTTCACAAAGAAAATAAAAATATAAATACGTAGACAAATAAATTTAATCTGAACCAAAAAAAATATTTCGTTTTTAAAACGTTATATATATATATATATATATATATATATATATATATATATATATATATATATATATATATATATATATATATATATAAGCAACATAAATGAAGTATGAAAACATAATAATAAAATATTAACCGGTGTCTGATTTTTCTGTCGCTCTAAATATAGCTGAAAATTCAATTAACCGGTTCGAAATTTTCATTGGGAAAATCGTTTTTCTTTTTCAGCCGTATATATATATATATATATATATATATATATATATATATATATAACGGCAGACGTCATGATATAGTTCAGAGAGAAAACCGGAGACCGGAAATAAACGACGAGATAGACGTTTCAGCGACAACCTCTCAATTTACAAAAAAAAAAAAATATGAACACTGTGTTCCAAAAATAATGAAATTCGATAGACTAGTATCAAATTAAAATAAATATGTTCAAATTTATATTAGCGTTTTTTTTTCTCTCAAAAATATCTTTCCATTTATATTATATATGTTATATAATAAAATTCTATTGATATATATAATACATATATTTACTATTTTTTATCAAAATATTTATTTAATAATATAAAAAGGTTAACGAGTAACAAAGTATTGAATAAATCCGATTGAGTTTTATTATATAAATAAGAAAATATTGTATATATATTTATATAAACTAATGATATACTTTTTTTATACAAAAATATATTAAGCATTACTAAGGCATTGAAAACAATAATATAAATTGTTTTTGATGTTTGAATATTTAATAAATATTATTTATGTTTAATTTTTTTTATAATTTAGATAAAATATCAATGTTCTATTTTTGAAATATTAGATAAATTATAAAATGTGACAATTTTTTATGAAAAATAATATGATTGAATATTTAGCTTACGGCTCAGAAAAGAAAAAATCTTGATTCTTATATGTAATATAAAAATATATATTTTCAAAAAAAAAAAATGGATATATACAATTATAATAGAGTATTTGGTAAATAAAAATAATTGAAACATCTTCACATTATATAATATAAAAAAAATTTGAACCATTGTATACTAAAAAAATGTGATTAAATGAAGAAAAAATAACTGCGATATGAACGCGTGCAAGAGGAAAAGTCGAGAAAATTCAATATTTAACTTTTCCGGACACCGTATATATTTTTCGCGAAAAAAAATATTACTAATAAAATAATCGTCGAACGAAAAATAGACAGACGATAAACGAAGTGGACGAAATGAAATGTATATATATATATATATATATATATATATATATATATATAGGTATATATACATATATATATAAATATATATAGGTATATACATATATATATAAATAGATGGATGAAAAAAAACAGCCCGTATTTTTACAGCAAAATCTCTTTTCTATTTTCTTGTTCACTTTTAAACGGACGATAGTTTTTTTTTATCCGAAAAAGTCGTTTGCGCCTAGTTTCAGCTGAAAATTCCGTGCGAGAAAGCTTTTCGCTGAAAATTTGATAGATTTTTTTTTATATTATAATTATTATTTTTAATGATTGCTAAAAATCAATTATTCGTAATTTTTACTAGGATATATTTATTTAAATATATAATTTGTATTAAATAATATTAAGCTTGAATTACAAGTTTCAACCTTGAATCGTAATTAATACACTTGATTAAATTTCATAATCGAATTCGACTACATTATCCTTAATTTTTTATTAAAATTTGAAATTTACATATTCAAAAAGATTTTCCCTATATATAATAATATATTTAAAGAATGATTTTTTCTTTAATCAAGTCATTAATGTGGAATCAATTTTTTTATATAAAAAAATATACTGAAAATATAGATTTAAATACCGTTTTCATTCTTTCGAATTAAATACGAATGCGATCGAACACAATTAAAAATC
Source organism: Leptonema lineaticorne (assembly GCA_024500535.1). Taxonomy (NCBI): domain Eukaryota; kingdom Metazoa; phylum Arthropoda; class Insecta; order Trichoptera; family Hydropsychidae; genus Leptonema; species Leptonema lineaticorne. The sequence continues at coordinate 12,099,026 of JANIJI010000021.1, forward strand.
GCAATCTCAAATTACTTGCTTTTCTCTCCCCCCTGTACCATATATTAATTAATAAGAGATGATTTTTATCACAAAAAAAAAAATATATTAATAAAAATATTTTTTCAGCTAACGACCGATAAATAATTGTAATGATACACGTTTTACGTACCCTTCGCTCGTTTTTCCCTTTTGTAGAAAATATTATATAAGCTTGTATATATATATGTACAGGAATCCCGTAAGAAACGGCCTTAAAGCCTCTACTGTGTGTCTTCGCAATTTATAAAAACAAAATACCCTCATATATTTCGTTGGTCGTATATAACGACAAAATTATACGAGTTTCTAACTGAAAAACGTTTCGACGACGAGGACAATTCGTTACAAACGTTCTCAAATATTACCGGTTGTTTTCGTTAATTAAATCGATTATATGCATATTTTAATTAATATTATAATGTATATAAATTATTTTGAAATTAATCATCGTAGTACTTTTGATATATGATTGATTTAATATAACACCGTGATCAAAAAGTAAGGTGAATTTGTTTGAAAAATATAAATTATCTATTTATTCTTCCAAATCAATTTCATTCCATTCAAAGTAATCTCCATCTGATAAAATGCACTTTTACCAACTGTTTTTTCAATTTTCAAAACAGTCGTAATAGTGTTTATCCGGTATAGCCTTCAAGACCTTCTTCGATTCGGTTTTTATCTTTTCAATTGTATCAAAACGGCGTCTCCGCCGCATTGGCCTTTTGAGTTTGCTGAATAGCCAGAAGTCGCACGGAGCCAAATCAGGCGAATACGGTGGATGCAAAACGATATAAGTCGAATTTTGGCAAAAAAGTCGCGAAGAACCGATGCAGTATATGGTGCATATATATATATATATATATATATATATATATATATATATATATATATATATGGTATATACCATATATATATATATATATATATATATATATATATATGGTATATACCATATATATATATATATATATATATATATATATATATATGTGTGTGTGTGTGTGTGAATCATAGAAATCATTATCGCATAAAATTTAATTGATACCACTAATTGCACTAATAGGAATAAACGTACATATTAGAATGCAGTGTTTCTCAACATTTTCTTTTAAATTGTGACCTACTTTCGTAATAACTAAGTAATGCGGTAGCTGCATTTGCATAACAAGTCATTTTTAATGAGGTGGACAAAAAAAATTGAAGATGACGTTCTTCAAAAATACTTTTCAACCCCCTATTTTATGGCCGTGATTCACCTGTAAGAAAATAAGGGTATATTTGAATAATATACGCTATTTATAATGAAAGTTTTGCAATAAAATCGAGATTTATATTGCGTAAAATTACTGAAAGGGGGTCGTTAAATCGCTTAAAAATTAAGATAAAAAGTGAATCAGTCAAACTTTCAACGACTTCAAAAAGTTTTTCAAACAATTTCATGTATCGAAAGCTTTTAATGTTTATATAACAATTTTGAATATGAGAATTTAAAATTAAATTTTTTACTTTAATATCAAATATTAAAGTAAAAAATTTACAACTGATTCAAATATAAAAAAGTGTGAAAATTTTAAATTTTTTTTAGAACAATATATATATATTTAAAATTCAATTCATATATTATAAAATAATATTTATTTATATATTTTATATATTTAAACTAATTCTAAATTTATAAAATTGGCATCAAATTACAAATTTAAATTCATGTTTTCTTCTATAATAAATTATAATCGAAAAAAAAATTTTTTTTTTCAAAAATAAAAAATACCTCAAAATTAAAAACGAAAATTTTACAAGCTTATAAAGATTATAATGTTGTATAATATTATTATATGATATCCTTTTTAGAATTTTATAAAATGACAACACGATTCTCTATTAAAAACGATGACTAAGTTTTCGTATTCGTTTCGAATTGAAACGAAGGAAAACTCGACTGACAATCGAAAGGAAAATTTCCATTATATAATATACAAAAAAAAAGGAATCCATTACGTTATCGTTTTCTCTGAGATTATTGCGATTTTATACGGTTAGTATAATATATATATATATATATATTTAGACGAGACACGAAAAACCGAAGACGAAGAAAAATTTTCTAAATAATAACATAAAGGGCTTCGCGATAGATTTTCCACCCGGAACACGAATCGCAAAAATTTTCGAATCGATTACATTTTCCATTATACGGTTCGCTGAAAAACGCTTTCTTCTCGCATTATTCCTCTTTTTTTTCTCAATCAGCGGTAGGTACGCGAAAATTATTATTTTCGATTGAAATTATCATCGGATCGTAACGGAAGCGTCAAACTGGACCTTCGATGCGAAATCAAAATTTATTTCGACCGTTAAAAAACGACATTCACCTTAATAGATTTTCGTTTCTGTGGTACTTTTCCATTTCGAATTGAAGAAATAAAAAAAATCGTTTCAGTTCGTAAGCGCAATTTAAAAGAAAATAAATCCTTTCAGAATATACCGTAAGTATTTTAAGTAACAACGTAAATTTTCAATTCATAGTAAAATTATAATTTTTATTATTAATACATATAATGTATTTAAAATGTAATAAAATTTGACAATTTTTGACCAAAAATTAATACTGTAATAGTACCACTACCTACATATTCGCCAGACATCGCCCCATATTTAATAAAAAGAATTTTTAAAAACCGTCTTTTTATAAGGATAGATGAGATTAAAAGTGCATTGCCGAAGAGTTTAAAGTTATATTTCAGAAATATTTTGAGAATAACATCAAATAAAAACTATTTTTAAAGAAATAATATCAATGTATACAAATAAATATTTAAAAAAAATGAAAATATCCATTAAAAATAAAGATTGAATTACATTATAGAAATATTTTGTAGATTTGAAAAAACGTTGATATATACCAATATGGTATATATATATATATATATATATATATATATATATATATATATATATATATATATAATATAGTCCATTATAAAGAGAATAACATAGATGAATATTTAAAATTCTTTTCAAAAAAAAATTCCGTTACATTTTCTACACCATATATAATTGTACAAACATTAAAAAAATAAATTTAGTATAGTTTTTAAATTTTATTTATACTCTATGATTTATTATATGTTATATTGAATTGTCAAAAAATAGACGAACGCTACTATAAATTTCCATCACAACAAAAACTGGTGAAACTCGATCGAATATCCCGTTGAATGACTATCAAAGTTTAACCCTCGCTACGCCACGCGATTAAAACTACAATGTTTACATTCCGTCATTGAACGTATATATATATATATATATATATATATATATATATATATATATATATATATATATATATATACCATATATAACGATATGAATTTGAATGACACGTCGTCGAAACGTGAAAAATCCGATATCGCTTTTCCGGCATTTTCCGATTTAAAAAAAAATATATCCGCGACAGCTATTCATACTATTTCAATAGCGTTATACAAATTATATGCAGTTTGAAAATATTTTTATATAAAATATAAACAGATTACAGCCGTTATATTTAAAATATATATGTATGTCAGTAATGCAATGAAGTTTCTCAATATCGAACAGTCTTTTAAGATGCATCAAAGAGCGGCGATGTCGTCGCATATTTCCCGGGGCATTCGTCTGAAAAGTCTTTTGTTGAAAAACTGAAAGAAGTATACAGTGGCGTACTAGGGGGGGAGGGGGCGGCATACGTGAACGGAGAGAGAGAGAGAGCGGTCTACGAAAAAGGGTTTTCTATTATTGAGCCTCCGCGAGCACACAGACTGCGGTTTATACGAGAGATTTTTTTCTTTTCTTTTCTTTTTCTTTTATTTTTTATTTTTTGCTCCTATTTTTCCTTGAAGCAGTGCGCTGCATGCGAACTTTTATATGAAGCGATATATGCAAAGGTAAAAAAACTCTGTCAAATGACACTGAAACATTCACGGTGTGCCTGAAGGCGATTTTTCAGAAAGTGCACAGTGTGTCATAAAACGTAAACGCGTCTAAATTTGTATTCATTGTGTACTCAGTGTCTTTTATTGTGCTATATATTGACATCGTTATTAATTTTTAATTTTATTTTATAATCTAAAAAAAAAATTGATCATAAACGATAATTGAATATAAAAACACATATCTTTATAGAATATACTAAATATTTATTTACTATAATAAATTAAAAATTCAAATTATATGTAAAATTATATATTAAACTTTGTTTTTTTGTATATTTTTCATTTTTAATTAGAATGATTACTTTTTATTGGTAAAATTTTAATATTAAAAAAGTCAAAAGCAACTAGCTAAAACTGATTTATATAGTTTAATTTAGACAATTTTTAAATTTAAAATTCGCAACACTTTGAAAGGTAATTTGAAACTAACGAAGACAAAATAGAAGCGTTGATTAATATAAAACATCGAAAATAACTCGTTAAATACCTGAAAGTTAATCTCTAATAGACGATTAGGTGAAAGGTTTCGGTTTAATTTTGGAAATTTAACACGCGTTTCCAGCTAAAAATATGCTTCGATTTTTAAACATTAAAAAAAATCATTTTGATATTTGAAGCGAATCATTTTTTTTTTTTTGAATAATAAATTAATTAAATGATTAAATGTATAATACTTGTATTTCGTTCCTAAAATATAGTTAAATCGTCAAAATGCATATAATCGTACGTTCTAAAAAAAGAAAAAGAAAAATCGTATAAAATTCAATTTAACATCGTTCCAAACTTTTCTACCTGTAACCGTCCGAAAGATATTTATCTTTTTAAAATTGGAAAAGTTCTTTTTTTTCTATCGACGGTTTACATCGAACTCGCGATCCGTTTTTTTTCGTCTATTTATTTGTTATATTATATATACATATATATATATATATATATATATCGATTACGAATAATAAAATAAATAATAATAATTCACCCCTCCCCCCCATAAATACCTAAAATAATATAGTCGCCGAAAACAAAACGTTTAATTTTCAATAGAAGGTTTCGACGATGCGAAAACGCGAACGCGCTCTTCCGATAATTTTTCAGCATTTCAGCGCGTTACTGAAAATTAATTAAATTAACGTGAAAATTTTCGACGATGACGATAATTGAACGCTCACACGACTTCGGCTCCTCGAAACGCTCCCAAGTGTGTTCTAAATTATTATTTATTTATTTTTTTAACGTCGCATATATTTATTCGCACGCGGAAAATGTAAAGTTTTTCACGCGACAAAACGCTCGGAAAAACAACGCGTTTCTTACCGAAAATAATATTTTCGTATATGAATTTTTAAATAAGTTGCTCTGAATTTATGATTATATATTAACAAGTGCGAAGTATATAAATTAATATTATTTTATATTTATATAATATATTCAAATATATAGACATCATTTTTATATAATATCAAATAAAACATAATGCTGTTTTATATTTTAATAATAACAACTGTTGATATAATTTTTTTTTTTTTAATTATAAAAATATAAAAATAAATTTTCATATTTTCATTCAATAGCATTCTTGTTAGAATTTTCGTGGAATTCATTACATTTTTTTCCAATTAACTTTATTTGAAAACACAAACAAACTCGTTATCCGCGTTTAAAAATAATTCAAACTTTACGAATGCCAATACGAAAATATATAAATATCAAATTCAAAATATATTAAAAAAAATGTATAATAAAAATATTGATAAATTAATTATAATAATATTTTAAAGACGTACCTTGATTCTAAATCCATGTTTTGATCTAGTCACCCCCATATAGAACAAATAGAATCGCCACAGACATATTTATACATTGTATTATTGTTTACGATATGAAAAACAGCGTGACGAACACAGAAACACGCACACTAAACTATATATTTATTATCTATTAATCGTATACAAACATAATAAAAATATTAAATATATTAGATAAATATTTAAAAAGTCAACATTGCCAACAACATGTATTATATATATATAAACACAATTATTCTACATCAATTTAAAAATACGAATAAAATTTGACACACAAACAAATTTATATATATATATATATATATATATATATATATATATATATATATGATCACTATAAAAAATGTGTAATTAGAATTTTTAACTATCACAGTTTCACATTTAGGTCCGTTTAGAGTGTTCGTTTTTTTTTTTTAGATCAGATCCGATGCAAATTCTCGAATGCTACGACATGAATGACGCTTTCGTTTGTCGATTGATAATGTGTAAAGTGAGCGCTTTTCTTTAAATATAATGACGCGTATACGTCGTCGTCGCACTTTATACGGGGTGAATTTTCTTCGATATATCGCGAAAATATCGTCGGCGGAAAATCGTGACGGTAACATAACCTAAAAGGGTGCGCGCGACCCTCTACGAAGCTCTACGCCGGGGAAAACGGTGGCGCGTACCATTTCAAGGGAGGTTTTCGCGTATATTGGAACAATCCCCACCCCCATAGGAAAATCGGAAAATATGGTGTGAGAGAAAACCATGCGCGCGCCTCTCCCACCATAACGACAACGACGGTCGTATTTGTGTTGGTGGTTATTCGGTTACGGTTGTCGTAGTAAGCAGAGTGAAATGGGAAGAAGAAGAAGAAGAAGAAGAAGAAAAAAACCAGCGCCTTTTGATGGTGTTGGTTGCCGTGGTGGCGGCGATGGTGTGACGACGGTGGTGGTGTGTACAAGTTATAATGGTGACATTGAACGGCCGTTATGCGGAACCGCTCATACGATATTGTGCTACATTATAAAATAATAATAATAAATCGGATCGCAAAGCGCTGGTTTTTTTCTAAATATAATAATTTTTACTAAGTCGAAGCATTTTTTTTAATCGACGTTTCATTAACACATACGCGAATAAAAATTTTAATCTTCATACTTGAATACAGAAAATATTAAAATTGTTACAAATATATATATATATATATATATATATATATATATATATATATACATATGAATATGTAAAAAATTAGCATAGTTAAAATGAAAACATAATTAGACATTGAAAATTGTATCAAGGCATTAGTTGTTATGGTTATTCTGTGTGTAACCACAATAACTAAAACCATAGTATGGTCGGGAAAAGTTTTCAGCGTGACATTGAACGACCTTCGTGTAAAACCGCCCTTACAACATAATATAATAACAATACGTATATATTTAATATATTTTTTTATATATAATTTAATATTTATCTATATATTATTATGTGGTTTATATAATATTTTTAAGTTTAATAATGTTCAATAATAAAAAGAAATGATATTGTATAAATTCGATAAAATATACGGCGATCGTAAAAGAAAAACCAATGCAGTGTAATCTTTATTTTCGTATTCCGAGCACGTATCGCGATATTTTAATATATCGCTTTCACGTCAATACTGATTAGAAATAGTAAAAAAAAAATAAAAATAAACGTTCCACTGCAAGAGTTTTCCTCGCGGGTAAAATCTACCCCACAACGTTCGTCCTTGAAACTTCATAGTTATTATCGGTGAGGCTGTTGTTTTATTTCATTATATTTTAAAACGTTCGTTTTTAAATCGGCGCATCTCAAACTTTACGATTGAATATAAAAAATTGTAAGTATGCACGAAAAAATTTATGGGAAGCTCGATTGAAAAAAAAAGTTCAACAATAATTAATTTATTTATCTTTTGTTTTCTTTTAATATTGTAAATAATTTTATTTTTTTATTAATATTTATTATTTTTATATTATTGATTTCATATAATTTTCCTTTTCTGAAGGAAAATTTGAATGAAAATAATACTATAATTAATTATACGCAATATTATATATTAAATATATAGAAAATTCATAATGCTTTTTATTATAGTAAATAATTTATCACTAATTGAATTCGCCCACCTGGCAACACTTCAAAATATTCACGTATAAAATCTCACAACTAATGCAATCAACCCCATTCTACCCTATTATAGTATAAATCCTTTATAATAATACACAACGACAACTTTTCGACAATTCATTCAATTCTCAATTCACGTGCGAATTCGAGAACAAAACAAACACACACACACACACGCATATTCATATATATAGAGAAATATATTTCCATTTCACACACACACACATACATACACACATATATTTGGTACATTTTCACGCGGAAAAGCCAGCTGCATCCTGAGACCGCGTGACGTCACCGATCGATAAAACGAGCCTCGGTTTCTAGAGTCCGTTTCACTCTGACAAGTCGATCTCTGACATTTTCCGTCTCGTTTTCGCATCAAGATTTTCCCGGAACCGTTTCCCGTTTTTCCGCACGCGAAAAAGGGACGCATTCAAATGATTCACGTTATAATTCGCGTCTCCTCTCTCTCATCTACACTACACGTTCGACGATTCTAAATCTTTTTTTTTTCATTTTAATATTTTTTTTTTTTGGTACTCTATGGCTTTTTGATGAAACTTTTCACGGACGATTGAACATTGCGTTCGGATTATGACTTTGTACGTATTAAATATCCTTCGCTTTCGTTTTATATATCGTCTCATACTCTTATTTTCGAGTTTTACGACGTCGGAAAATCTTCAGTTTTTCAATTGACGCACGTGAAAATTCATATCACACACACACACACACACACACACACATATATATATATATATATATATATATATATATATATATATATAATACAGATAATAATACTAAGAATAATAAATTATAATATTACGTTTAATGTAATATTTTCACGTGACTTTTTTTTGCACCCTGAACGTTTATAAAAAGTTTTTCATCGCATTTTCATTCGATAATAAAAATGCAAATTTTCAGATGTAATGAATATATACTATATAACAGAATCTATGTAAATATTAAAGAGACTTGATTAAACCATTCTGTTAAATTACAGTTCTAATAGTCTAGAATTAATGAGAATATTTTTTTTAATATATATATATATATATATATATATATATATATATATATAAATATTTTATATTATATATTTTTAAATTCGTTTTTATATGTTACATAAAATGACAGAATGATACGAAAAATTATATTTTTCGTATCATTCTGTCATTTTAAAATATACGAAAAAGTATATTTTTTTGTATTATTATATATTATAAAAATAATAATAAATACATCTTATTATTCATATATGTTATAAAATTTTTCGAAATGAAATTTAAAAATTCATTTCGAAAAAAATGTAAATAGAAGAAATATATATATATAACAAAAAAATATTTGTTAAAATTTAAATACGTTTATAATTTTTGTTGAATTTATATGATTTTTTTTTATATATACGTCAAATTTACAATACAAAAAAAAACATTTTCAAAATTTTAATATTAAGACTTACCTGCATTTTCATAGATGATTCGATGACCTCTTGCAAATAAATATAATTACAAATATCCGCCCTCAACGACCGTCGTTATGTTTTAATTTAATTTTTAAAACATTCAAAATACAACTAAATATAGTTACACGAAAAACACGTCCTCCCAGCTACTGCGCCCTCCCCCCCCCGTTCCACGATTAATAAATACATTCATAAAAATAAATGCTAATTTTCCGTCTGCCCCGTGCGAAACGTGAAAATTTCAAAGCTTTTTTGATTAAAGGAATTCGTAAGGCTTCATAAATATGCAAAAATGTCCCGCAACCCGAATTTATTTCGCATTTTGCCTAACTATGTTCGCACAACGAAAAATATAAATTTGTATATCGTATTGGAATTAAATGAAAATTTCAAAACATTTCCTCCCCCCTCCTATATATATATATATATATATATATATATATATATATAGGTCGGAAAGAAAATAAAAGAAAACGATTTTTACGTATCCGATGGAATATTTACGTGTAATTCGATTATGAAAAAAAATTTTTTTTTTATTGCATAATTATATTATAAATTTATATGTAAAAATATACATTCAAAACTCGATTTACGAACAAACTTTATTTTTCAATTTTTTTTTCTTATAATCAACTTCATAACTTATTTACTATATAAATTAAAATTCAAACTATGAATTTTTATTATAATTATATATATTAATATTGTAAATCTTTGATAAAGATGTTAAAAATATATTTAATAATTGAATCACCAATGTAGCGATTACAAAGAAGATGAGCGCATTAATATTTATTTTTGAATTAAAATTATGTCAATATCAAAATCGGTATTGTATGTATTAAAAATAATTAAATTTATGTATTAAAAATAATTAAAATTGTACTCACCTCGCTGGATGTTAAATAACAAAGACGAGAATCTGTACTTTCTATGGAAGCTTGTTGAACCATTCCGTATCTTTGTGATTCACGATCGCTCAAATATTCAGATCTCAAACTGTCTTGTCGATCGAAAATTCCGCTAAAATTCGATAAAAATGATATTATTAAATAATTTTAATTATTTTATTTATTAATAATTATAATTAATGTTAACCGTTGTTCGAATGAATCGGCTCTGTTGCTTTTATATCCGGAATCGTTCAAGCTTCCTTCGTGACGAAGACTGGGAAGTGAGTCCCACGGTGATCTTCGCGGTTGACCGGACATTCCCATTCCTCCTGGACCACCGGGACCCATTGTACTTCCGGTGCTGTCCCTTGAACCTGTACGCCATCCGTCCGAATGACGGAACCATTGACTGCGCGACGATTCTCCAATACATGATGCGCAACGCGAATTTGACACAAAACTACAACATAAAACAATTACATCATTTCAATATAAATTATTAAATACGAATTAAACATATATAATATATTAAATAATTTAATTCAGTGTAAATATTTTGAATAATCGTCGCGCATAATACTAATAAAAATTTTATCTATAATTATTATACATCTCGAAAAATGTATGTTTATATATATATATATATATATATATATATATATATATATATATATATATATATAATAATTGAATATTCTCTCATTATATCTAATTAATAATATAAATAATATTTTTTTTTATGTATAATGCTCAATAAATTCCAATAAAATGTGATAAAATAAAGAAAAATATTTTTTAACTATGATTTTCTAATGAAAACTATGTTAAAATAATATTTTATATATATGTAAAAAATAACGTTCATAAATAAAAATCTATCATAATTTTTAATATTATTTATGTAAAGTTATATATTTTTCCGCAATTTTTTTTTCAATATCTTAATAATAATATTCATAAATAATGTTAATAATTAAATATCACAAAAGTGATTATATATTATATATTATAAAATTAAATCAAAAAAAAAATATATATAATATATTAATAATCATTTTTACCTAGAATTATGATCGCTCATATAACCCTGATCTCGATCGCGTATTTTCTCCCTATAAAAAAATACAATTAATTAATTAATTATTCAGTATTTTTTTTTTCGATTTAATATTTATATTATATATTATAATATTTACCTAGTATTATGATCGCTTAAATATCCTCGTTCTCTATCTCGTTCCCTATCTCTTTCTCGTTCTCTCATTAATTCGTTTCGATCACTAAAATGTATAATAATTTATTTAAAAAAAATTTTTTTTTTTCAATTATAATAAATATTTTTTATATTATTTATATGAAATATTTATTACCTATAATAGCCGTCACGTTCGGATCTTTCTCTACCTACACTAGGTGGCCTTTCTACACTTAATCGATGTGGCAACGGTAATGTCGACGATTTTGGACCACTCTGTTGTTGTACAGGACCTAAAACAAAATAAAATAAAATAAAAATATATACGTTTCCTTAAAATACTTTAAAATATATAATTTTCGTTTTTATTTTCATAAAGCGAAAAGGAGTTTTATGGTATTTGTTCGAATCACGCGATCAGTTGGCGACTCGCAGACGCCGTCCATTATAAACGAAGGCTTTGATGGTGTTTTTTTTTTCATGAATCGAAACACTACGCAAATAAGCCTTTTATTGTGACGTCATCGATTTTAATAGATTTTATATCGTTATATGGGGTAATTTAATTTTTCAATTCGGGCATAAAGTGTATAATTTTAAATCACTTACGTCTTCTAGGCGGATATGGACTTCGTTGATTGGAACCGGGCAAACTTTCAGCAAATTCTGAAATTATTAATAATCATTAAAATAATTATAATACACTAATAAAAATTGCTCGATAAACTTTTTTTTTTTTTTTGATATCGATAGTATTATTTTTTTTTTCAAAATATAGCTAAATAAAATAGGACTTTCAATTTCTATTTTACAATATTTTTTTATGGAATCTAATTATATTATGTACTTAATATTAAAATTTTATTTTTTTCAAAAATTTGACTAAATTAATATTATATTTACTTTAAATAGGAATAATATTAAAATTTAGAATAATCGTTGACTTTTAAATTAACATTTGAATACATCAACTAAATCGAGTAATATTAAAATATTGAAAGCAATATTTACAAAATTAAATATTAAAGAAATATATATAAATATAAATAAAAAAAGTGCATAATATATTAATAATACGATTATAAAAAAAATCACTACTAAATTATATATATTTTTTTAGATTATAGAAATATGGAATTTCTTACCTAAATTCTCCATACTTTGCGATAGAAGTGCTTCAAAAGTATGCAAACTGTAACTTTCAGCATCCATTCCTTTAGCTAGTGTATTTCTAAGATGCATTTCGTATTCTAATAGCAGACGAGAAGTTGGAGAACCAGGTGTTGGTGTTGTATTCGATTGTTGAACCTGTTGAGAATGTGTGCAAAAAAAAATCGTACTATAGTATAATAAATATTAATATTTTATTACTCTAAATTAATAACTAAATAAATAAAATGAAGCAAAAATCAGTACAATAATCATATATATTATAAGTGCAATTCGATATTAATAATGAAATTATATATATTTTTTTTATATTTATAATAATATTTTATAATAGTGCATTCAAAATTTTAATAGCATTCCTTTGCAAATAAATGACAATATACAGATGCTTTTGAAATTATTATTTTTTTTTTTTTGTAAAATTTTAATTTTACTAGTTAAAATCGATACATTGCAAGACGACAATAAAATCGAAATGATGAAGAAGCGAAAGATCAAAAATAAAATATTTTTTAAGCGTGAAATGAAAGCGATAAAAATGCATAATTCGTAAGAACCATCATAGCAAATAAATTAACGAATAAATAATAAAAATAAATAAACGTATGCGATAATATTCGGGATGTTTCAGAAATATTGAATATTATAAATAGATAGAAATAGTATTTTGTAAATATATTGTTTTAACAGTTCACATTTTATAGTTTTTAATTTGTATTTTTATATATATATACTATGATTCACACGATTTTCTCAAATCTTTATTCTATTTATAAATGTCTTTTTATCCTTTCACATCCCATTTTAAATGTATAGTATATTAGTTTTGAGAAAAGATAGCGTGTTCATTTTGTGTTTAATTAATGATTCCTATCAATCAATTATATATATATATATATATATATATTAAGAGTGTTATAATACAAATATATATATATTAAAAAATCTGACCTCGACATACATAAATGAGAAGATTTTTCTCCTTGTACCGTGAATTGTTGCTTATTATATTTTTTTTTTAAATATCAAATATATCAGAGAATTATGCAAGTCAAAAACCCATATGATGATATTAAATTGTCGAATAAAAAAAATCATTCATTCAATTTGTATTTACGAATAATAAATATAAATAATAAATTATTCAAAAAATAATAATAATAATATTATAGTTTTTGTTATATAATTTTATAATTTTATATATATTAAAATAATTCGCAAATATAAATTAAATGAATGTAAAATGAAAAAAAGGACCCTAGCTCCCCCAAGTCGCCCACCGATTCAACCGATACAACCATTGCAAATCAATATTATTAAATAAACTCGAATGATTCTCCGTTGAATTATTGGAATAATGCTTAATTTTTTGGACTTTTTGTCCAATATTTTTTTTTTTTTTTTTTTTTTTGGTTTCATTACTTGATGATGGTGAACGCGACGTCCTTGAAAGTGCTGTGGCTGATCCTGATCGGAGTTACCATTGGAGGAGCTGGGCGTAGTGGCATAGCATTGGTTGTCAAACATTACATTGTCAGATGGTGGTGACAGGTCCCTTTCTAATTCAAGATATAGTCCTCGTCCAGGATATCCACCGCCCGTGCTGCTGACGCCGCTCGCATTACTGCTAACAGACTGCTGACGACCGATCTCGTGTGATGATCTGAGAATAATCATTATTTATCATCAATAAAAAAAAACATTATTATTAATAAAAAAAATATATATATATATAAATTAAACTCACCTAGAACCCAAAAATCGTCCAGATTGTGAACTTTGTCTGCTGATATTATTATTTGATGGTTGATGATGAGTTCCATATGGTCCGTATGGTCCATAACGTCTTCTTCCGACTTCGGGTGATGTGACTGGACTTTCAGTCGATGGCATCGGTTTCAGCATACGTTTAAGCGTTCCTGAATCCAACGAAATTCCATTTTGAGTTCCTGTAATATGTCATAAATCTCAATATGCCAATCTAATCCTATCCAATCAATTCACTCTATATATAAATAGTACTAAAAATTACTCACCGACATTCATATCTTCAGTACTCTTAGATTTTGATCTGCGTGCAGTACTTGTATTATTATTCATAACATTATGATGATGAGCTCTCAATTCAGCTTCGCGAACCTAAATATATAACAATAAAATAATATTAACAATATAAATAATTATTATAATCAAAATGTAAATTATTCAAAAATATACCGGATCCATATCGCCATAATCGACACTTTTCGTCGCTGTCAATACATGATGGAAATGATCTTTGTTCGACGAACGCGTCGTAGTTCCTGATGACTTCGAAGATGACGATGTCAATGTTCCACCTGCTTGTACACCTTCGGATTTCAGCTCTTGACCACTGGTTTGACTCGACACAACCTGAGAAGTTTGAGCCTCTTCGCTAACTCCGATCTGAAATATATCATTATCAAAATTCAATTTAATATATAAATATATATAGATTTTTTTCCTAATTTTACATTATTTATATAAATATATTTACATTGTTTTGAGTTCCGACTGATGCTGTCACAGTTTTTGGTGCAGTCGGTGTATTTCCGGTCATCGTTGACGTTTCTTGAGATTTTGTCAGTCTAGGACCCTGCCCTGTTTGTCCTATTTCTCCAGTACGAGTTTGTCCTAAAATAATAAATTTTAAACATAAAAATTATAAATGAAAATAATATGATATTATTTTACTAGAATCTAAGTTAGTCAATAGCTTTACGAATGTTTCAAATTAAAATATTTTATTTCTATACATTAAAATATGAAGTAAACCTATTATAGTCTTTTAACATTTAATAAAAATAATATAATATATTAATTAAGAACCATTTATTGTATTTTTAAGTGCGAACATTGTTTACTTTTATACGAAAATTATGTCGGTGAAACGTTTTTATTAATTATTTAATATACCAGGGGTGTCCAAATTGACAATCGCGGTCTACTAATCGCTCGTGAAACTTTTTTCAATCGCTTGTTAACGTCGTAAGTTAAATTTTAAGTAAACTGAAGTATAAAATTACGAACTTATCATTAACATGTTTGTTTAATGAGTCCTATCTGTAACTTACTACCTATAATTTGAGAGCAAAATAACTCTCGATGGTTGATAGTTTGAACACCTCTGTAATATATAATAGATTGTTGATAAATTTTACATTTAAGATATCATCATTTTTTTTTAACGTTACTTTTTATCTAACACTGATCAAAAAGTAACGTTAATTTGTTTATAAAATGTAAATTCTTTATTTATTCTACCAAATCAATTTAATACCCTTCAAAGTAATACCCGTCCGATAAAACGCACTTTTGCCAAAGCTTTTACCAGTCCTCTAAACAGTCGAAATAGTTTTTTTTCGGTATAGCCTTCAAGACCATCTTAAATTCGGTTTTTATCTCCTCAATCGTGTCAAAACGGCGTCCCCGCAATTGGCCTTTTAAGTTTGCCGAATAACCAGAAGTCGCATAGAGCCAAACCAGGCGAATACGGTGGTTGCGGAACGACATGAGCAAAAAAATCGCGAAAAACCAATGCAGTATGACACGGTGCATTATCGTAATAAAAAAACCATGAGTTGTAAAAACACGTGTAACTCGGAGATAATTAAATCTTTTGACAAACAGACTCTTGGCAAATGTTATAGACAATCCTACTAATCTAGTAAAAAAATAAAATTTACCTGCCTTCTTAATGTTCGTGAGTTTTAAATGACAATTTCACCTTACTTTTTGATCACTGTAGTATATCAGTTCAATATATTTTAAGCTATTTACACTATTAAAGATATCGTAATATAATACGATTACGATATTGAAACATCGTTCAGAAATATACTAGAGAATTGAATACATCATATTTCGTCCTGTAAATGAATATACGATACCTTTGGCTTGCGTTTGATGTCCTGCAGCCGAAGTAGTTAATGTTGTACTTGTGACATTATCATAAAGTGAAGTACTTGACGTTGCTGCAGCTACTTTATCACCGGTAGTTGCTGTTGTTGTTGCGGTTCGAGTTTCGGTTTCGGTAGCCCTTGTTGTTGCTCTGGGCAATGTTGACGATCCTTAAAAATTATATAATAATTATAAATTATCTAATTATATATATATATATATATATATATATATATATATATATATATATATATATATATATATATTATATAATTATGTATTCACTGTATCGCGGATCTTGCGCTCTTAGACGATTGTATTGTTCGGCTGTCATGCAAGTGCATTGCGGCTCTCTGAAATATTTTAAAATTATTAATATATATATTAAAATTATAAAATTGAATCATTTTTAAGATATATATATTATTTTGAAACAATTAAAAATATAATATACGATGTATAAAAATTTTAATTAAATATTATTTGATTGATATAATAATTGAATTATCGATTCGACTTCTAATTATTACTTTTTATATAAAAAAAAAATATAAAAAATACGCATTCTTAATAATTTATTAAAGAATATAAATTATATATATATTATATAATGACAACAATATTAAAGAAGTTTAATAATACATAGAATCTATGAAAGAGCTCGCAGTATTTAAATAATTATTTTAAAAATATCAAATTATTTTAAAATTTAAATATATACTATTAAATAAATTTAAAATTAAATTTTATTTTAAAAAAATTGCGCTCTATATTATTAATGTGTTATTATAATATTTATTAGGAAATGAATGAACATATTTTAACCCATTACCTGCGGAAATATCTATTTGATTTTTTTAATATATAAAATATGTTAATAATAAAACATAATTATATTTTTACATATATATATATAAAACTTTTTCGTTCAATAATTACAAGATTGAAATTGTCTGAGATTAAATCAATTGTTTTATATAAAAAAAAAATTTCGTTAATTTTTATAAGATTTAAAAGTATTAACGGGGCATATTTAAAAATATAATAAAGCGTTCGAAAAGCCGACGTCGCGATGATTTTCGAGGTTTCTAAGACCGAACACAAAGCCTTAACGCTCTAGGCTTTAGACTTTTACGGTTTAAATATTCATAGATCGTTCTGCGGGCGCTCGTGTGCCATTCATGAATATTTCAGCGATCCGGTGAATGAAGCCCAGGTGTTCATAGTATTCCGATGGATACCGGGAATTAATTTTATATAACGCGTTTAAAAATATTTTCTTCGCCCGGCGACAAAATGAAAATAAATGAAGAAAAAAAACAATGAACAACAAACAACGACAACAAAAACAAAACGAGACGATTGCCAGATATATAGTACGTTTTTCTTTTTTTTTTATGCATTTAATATTTTATGAGCGCTATATGCGGGCGTCGACAGTTTAAAGTTTTCTGATCGATTTTTAATTTTTGCGAAGCTTAATACCCGCAACGTGTGTGTTAATATTCACGATTCGCGTGGGTTAATATTCGATTCAATTCTGTTTATATTATTTACATTGCATAATTACGATTTTTGAGGTTATGTTTTATATAAAATATATATATAGAGATAACTATTATACAAGAAATGTATACAATATCTTTTTACATTCAATATATATTATATTATGTTACTTTTTTATTGTTTCATTTTACTTAAATTTTAATATAAAATTTCTAAATATTTTTAGTGTAATTTTTAGTTAATTATATAACATTAATAAGTGAGCTTAAATAATCTAATATATGTAGTATAATTATTGTTATATATATTATTTTTTAAATAATATTTTAACCCTTTGCACTCGAGATATTTTGTAGTGTTTTTGTCACAATTTCTACTCCAAATGTTATTAAATATTAATTATTCTATATAAAATATACATTTATATTCTTTAATAAATAATTACTATAATAATTCAGCAAATAAATTTTTTTTTTCAATTTTTTTTTTTGTAGAATATTTTTAAAATTATATTATTATTATTATATATATAAGGAATTTTCATTAAAATAATGTAATTTAATGAAAAACCTGGCTCTGTTAGGGCTCGCAGGTGTTGAAACTGGCTTTCTCTTCGCTTTCGGTTTCTGTTTTCCGTTTGGTGCATCTTTAAGGCTGTAGCTGGACGAAGCCTTCCTGGCAAACTTGAACTGCGGCGACTGCAATTCGTCACGCTGACGTTTGAATGCAACACCAATTTCTTTACATACAAACAACGGCAAGGGGGGTGCAGCGGGGGATACTTAAATTAAATGCATGTCACGGGGGGGCGGTCTGAGGGGGGGGCAAAACGGGGGGGGGCATGGAATGTGAATATAGGATTGCCAATCGAATAACATAATATGTTCATAATATTAATATAAATAAATTATAATATATATATATATATATATATATATATATATATATATATATATATATATATATATATCAGAGGTAGCCAAACGATTAATGAATAGTTGTGGCTATCAATAAATATAATTTTGTATTATTATATTTTAAAAAAAATATTATTGTTCCGAATGTGTTTCAAAATATCTTTTAAATTACCGACAACAAATATAACACTAAGACCAAGTGCAACGTTGTAACAACTTTTTAATACGTAATTAATTATGGCTAGCGAAAAGAAAAAAATATTTAAGAAAATGACTCGTACTATCAAGGAGCTTGGCTACCCCAGATATACATAAAATATTTTTTTTCCATATATATATATATATATATATATATATATATATATAAACATGTTTAAAAAATATAGAAATTTATTAAAAACAATATATCAAAATTAAATTCCAATATTTTTATTTTTTTTATAAATTAAACGATTTTCAATATATTGATTAATAATAAATTAACGTATTTAAATATTAACTCAATATGTAATATGTTTTTTTTTTTCAAAAATAAATATATTTTTATTTTTATTTCCAAATCTTGAAAATATCATAGTTCTAGTTTAATTAATTTTTTATTCTAAAAATATAAAAATAATATTTTTTAAATTATTTTATAAAATTATTAACATATTTTTAACGTTTTCAATTGTGCTCTAATATTATAATTAATACGACAAATATATATTTAAATTGTTAAATATTCAAAATTGGCAATCCTAAAATGGATAGAATATATTTGCAAATAATATATGTGATATATGAAAATAAATAACGATATTAAATTATATGTGTATATTAATAATAATTTGTGTAACGTGCATGGATATATAATGAAAAAAAATGACATATTTTCATAATTATAATAATAATAATTAATATAAAAAATAATTATGAAACCATTATATGCGCACGATATGTAACAAATTACAATTATCAAAATTAGAAAAAAAAAATTTTTATATTATCAATTATCAATTTATATATAAATATATATATTTTCAATATAAAACGTCACATATAATAGTTACACTTATTAAAGCTAATCAATCTCATAGTTAATTAAAAAAAAATATTATATTTTTAAATAAAAGTGCATTTTATAAGAATTTTAATCAATATTAATTTTTTTATATGAAAATAATTTAAAAATTAAAAATATTATAATAAATTTATATTAAAGGTGAAAATTTCCAGCGTTCCATTTTATATATATATATATATATATATATATATATATATATATATATATATATATATATATATATATTATATGTATATAGCATTATAATTGATTCGTTCAAAATTATTATAATGATATTAATGTCAGTGGTTGGTTATTTTGTATCACGCTGTATAAGGATACGATAATTGATCCGTTGAGAAATTAACAGAGTAATAAAACACGTGAATGAAACTTACGCAGCATTCTCGAAACTGTTTCGCGTCTATCGGTGATGTAAAGTTCAATCCCCACGTGTCGTTTGTCATCGGATCTTTCCAGTACACGAAACATTCTGAAGCTTGTCCTATTCTAGTGCCTGAAATAGAAAATAGAATATTTTTATTTAATATTTCATTATATAAAAATTATTATATATATATATATAATATATTAAAAAATTTTGTACGCGACTTCAGAATATTCGTAATACGAAGAATAACTTCATAATATCTATAATATGATTTCAAAAAATGACTTTTGTTTAATATTTAATTAAATAATAATAATAATAATAATAATAATAATGAAAAAAATAAATATCTATCAATTCGTTTTATATTAAAAATAAAAAAAAATATTTTCATAAAAATATAATTGCAATATTTTACTTTTAATAAAAATGTACTGAAATATCATATTTAATATTGATATAAAAAAATTGACATTCATTATAAATCATTTATGATATCAGTTTAAATATGAAATAATATAATTTATTTATATTATATAATTTTTCAAATCAATATGAATAAATTTAATTCCAAAATTAATATCTTTTGAATTAATTTTTTTTATCATTTTTATTAATAGTAAATTTGATTAGTAATAATTGTTTTATTGCTTCTTAATCATTGTAAATATATTTTTAATTTAATAAATTGCAATTAAGTCTTTTTATTTTGAGGAAATATTTATATTTCTATAATAAACAATTAAATCTATAAACTATTCGTTAAAATTAAAACTACAATATTGATAATTGATAAAAAATATTATATATAATTTAAATTTATTTTATAAAAATCGAATATACACAAATACCATTAATATGTATATAATAAGTTTTTTTTACTATGGGAAAAATCATAGAAAAATAACACACCAATTCAAATCCAATACAAAATACGACATACACACACATTTATCAATGCGTGCACGTATATGCGTGTGTATGTATGCGAATTTATGGGGATGAAAACAAAATTGATTTCATTTTATCGAGAAAAATTGGTCCATTTAGCATTGTGTTCGACCTGAAATGAAAGCATCGCTCTAAAAGGTTCAACAAAAATACACACTTTTCCCTCTCATCCCTCGTGAAAATGCTATTTTCCACCGTCGCCCCTTCGAGCCCTTTCCTCGAGGGCCTCTAGGAAAAAACAACGAAATCATAACGCGGGTTTAATATTTCTATTATTCGAAACGAATCCTTTTTCACGCCCGGCCAAAAGTCTTTCTTTTAACGATAGAATTTTCCGCAGACCGATGAAAATTCGCGACTTGCGCGCACATTTTTCCTTTTCGCTTGGTCTTCATCACGATTGTTAACGAAGATTGCCAAATGGAAAACTCACTCATTTTTCCAAAACCCTCGAAAATGTCATCAGAACGTATTGTGAAATATTTCCACGTCATTATAATATATCGGAAATTAGTCATGCGATGTATTTTTTACATGATAATTAATATTAATACACTGTGTCAGGATAAACATTAAAAAAATATAAATTTAATTTAATTTACAACATTAAATGACGTAGAAAATAACTATAATAAATTATATATTTTTATTACTTATTTAGGAGGAAAATTGACTCATGAAAATAAGACATTTGATTTCAGTATGTTAAAATTATATATATATATATATATATTATATAAAAAAATATTTATTATTTGGTAATATATATATATATATATATATATATATATATATATATATATATATATTATTCCTTAAGCAATGTCGAGTTATTTAAGAATAAAAAAAAATCGTCGGATCATTAAATCGCACTACAGACGGAATCGTGGAGGGTTATATTAGAATTTCGGAGCACTCCGGAGTGTTTGGCCAAATTCCCAATGCACTCTCATGGCCAAACACCATTGAGGCCGATATCCAGAGCAAACACAATTAACCGGTGGAGTTCCGAAGTGGAGAATTCAACCGAAGTGAAAACTCCCCCCGTTTTCGCCACGGTCGCCCCGTCTTTTTTTTTATTATTATTTCTTCTTCTCGCCGTCGTCTTATCCTATACGTTTTAATGTCTTGCATTCGATGTTTATCGTTTAGTAATAGTAATAATATAAAATAAAAGATATCGGTGCAAAAAAAATATTTTTTTTCTATATATAATATATTAAATACAGTATACAGTAAAATTATGATCGATCGAAACGTGTTAAATTCATATGTATTTTTTTTCTATTAATTATTTTAAAATAAATTTTAATCGAAATTAATATAATAGTTTATATATAAATATCAAATAATTGTGATATTAATACGATTTTTTTTCAAAAATTTGTCAATAATATTTCGTTTTTAAATTATTATATTTCGTTACATTATACAATATAAAAATATTCGATATATTCAATTTTATATACAATCATTTAAATCTAAATAATCATTCATTTTTAACTGTTTTTTTTATTATTTAATTTTTTTATATATCACAATTAATCTATAAATTTATTTTTTTATTATTGAAAAATTATATACAATATATATAAAAAGAAAAATTTCATCTGAAAAATATATGAAAGAATATTTTAATTTTATATTTGGATATCAAGTATTTTTTAACTATTTATTTAAATTATTGTGATATTTTTATTATATAATCAATTATTATATTATGAAAAAAATATTTTATATACTGTATAAGTTAAACATACAATATATTTTTAATGATTAACAAATATATTTTATATTCATTTAGTTTTCCCATCAAATTAACGACGACACTGAAATATTTACATTTTCCAAAGCATAACAGTTGCGACTTCGAACGCATTTTCCGACAAATTTTCCGACTGGCATTGTTAAATCAGATCGCATTTTTTTTTCATCTCTGTTGCTACCGCATCGAACGATTCGGAAAATATTTGTGCACCGAATTTCCCTACCGGTTTTCCATACTCGGATCGAATTTTCCATCTCGTTCCCTACCCCGCCTCCCTGTTCACTTTCCACCACCCCCCCACACACTTTTCCCCCTTTCACGTCCAATCTTGTAAGAGAGAAGCGGTATGAAAGTTTGTACCTCTAATCTCTCGGGATGCGACGCGTCGTGTATAATGCAGGATCTGCACTAAACTTAAAACTTATATATGTACATAAGTGTAGACGCAGCGTAATCGAAAAAAAAATATATTTATATATATAACATGCGTTGTATGAAATTTTTATATTCTGAATTGAATAAATTACGTTTCTAAAAATGTTATATGAATATTTTGTATATTGTATTATCAATATGCATATTTTTCTACGATTCTTTATACATAATAAATATATGTGCTCGTGTGACTTGTATGGCTTGATATACGTTGTGTGAAACTCACCAGGTTGTATCAATCGTACATCGAGTATCTTGTCCACCTGAGAATTGTAGGCCGTGATGTGAAAAATACACTCAGGTGAATCTTGTATGCAAGTGATATTGACTGGTACCAGATCTTCTGAAACTTGCTGCCATTTGACAGAACCAGCGCCTGCAGACACGTGAAAAACTTCGGCCCATAATCTGAAAAAATCAATACAAAAATAATTTAATTTATTTACAAAATTTATATTATATTTACAAAAAAAAACAATAAACTAAAATTATCAATGAAATTATTATTTTGACCAAAAATATTTTAATTATTTATTTAAAAATTTTTATATTTAATTAATAAAATATAAGAGTAAAGCAATGCAGTTAAAAAAAATAATAAAACATTGTCATTTGAATATAATAAAATATTTTATATTCGAGTTATTTATTATTAAAGTATTAAAATAAGCGACTATTGATTTAAGTAAATATAAAAAAATATTAATAATGAAATTATTATACGTTTATTTAAATTTTATTACTGTTAATAAAATGAAATCGAATACCTTATATATTTTTATATTATTTAATATACATTTATAGTTATTTATATTTCTACAGAATTGATCTGTCAAAAATTGTAATTAACTGCCATATATTATTATATATTAAATAAAGATTTTGACATTTTTCTTAAATGAATAATTTAACATTTCTAATTTTAATTCTTTATTTTAATCAATAAACTATATTTTACAACTGGAAAGAAACGAAATAAAAATGTTTTATATAAAAAATAATCAATAATACATATTTCTATATCCTATTATAAATTCGATAATAATAATAATAATAATAAAATACATTATAAAATAATTAAATTAATCGTATAAATTGCCACTAGACAAGTTATCTCTGATAATAAACCGTTTTTCGCTCGACGTTTAAGAACAAAAAAAACCGCTTTTCTTTTACGCTCCCCTTTCGGCGGTTTTTCCGTTTTCTTATATATAATATATTTTTTTTCTTTCGTTATCTTTTTTTTTTTTGCTTCATGCTCCCGCTTCTTTTCCGTTATGAAAACCCGTCAAATATGTCGTATTTCATTCAAAATTCAAACGTCCTTTCGAACCGCGGCTCGTACAAAAATATCGTACCTCTGAGGATTGCCGCGTAAGAGGACTACAATAAAAACAAATAATAAACTTTGTTCTCCGGTAATAAAAAGGTATATCGTTTCGTAAAAGGACGCTTTATAAATTTTTATACACTAACCCGCCCCGCCCCCCTCTCGCCGCCACCCGCCGAAATTATAGAGACAATTATATTTTATGCACAAGTAAAAAATTCAGTAGCCCTTTCCATTTTTTATTTTTTTTTTTTGAAACAGACTTTTATATATACAAGTTTGTAACAAAGAAAATATAGGATTGGTGATGAAATAATGTCCGAAATTCAGCTTTCAGATTTATGAATGTATGCATTTTATATGTTATAAAAGTATTTAAAATTACATGTTAGCGATGAATAATTTCATTTTAAAATAATGGCAAATATTGTTTAAAATTGAAGTAAATATATATATATATATATGTGTGTGTGTGTGACTTCTAGATCAAATTAAAAAAATATATAAAAAATTAATAGTGACATCAAATATTTCATATACAGTATAAACGAGTATAAAAATTGTAAAATTATTATACGAATCATATATATTTATATTGACCATTTCTGATTGATATTATGTTTTTAATATTCAACATAATTATAAAATAATAATAAAAAAAATGAAAATTTATTCAATGACTATTAATTGATCGTTTACAGAATTGAATTATCGTTTTAATTTATAACCTTTAAATACTGTGTTGAACATGTGATGGATTTGGCAAAATATTATTTTCTATATATGAAAATAATGTAGACATCATAAAAACTATCTAATATTGGTATTCTAGATTTGTTATAAAAACATATTTATCGCACAAATGTTAAAAATTTACAATAATCAAAAATAGTCATCGATAATTAATTTAACTCACACGTGCAAATTATAGGTTAAAACGTCATCATTTATATTCGTCGATAATCATTTTTTTTCTATATAATTTGTATGAAAACTCAAAATATACATTATTTACATAAAATATTACAATTTATTACGATACATTTTTACGTAAAATATATTAATATATAGAATTAAATCTTACTTCGATCTTGACAGTCGACCGTTTCATTCGAAACTGGCGCAACATTGTACGCCATAAAATGCACCAAACAATACGTTTCACGGCCATGATTTAAAAATATTTTATTTTTTCATATATATATATATATGTGTGTAAATATGTTTTTAAATAATTTTATAATTAAATAATTTTTTAAGTGTTGAAAAAATAAAATTTAAATATTTTTATCATATTATTTATTGGATATTGTGATTTTATAAATATATTTAATTAGAATAATATATGATGGATGATAATAAACCTGAGAAGATGTCCATCCCTGCGGCGAGAACTCTGAAACGGTCCATCTTCATATCTGTAGGCCTTCCTAATCAGTGGTGCGCAAGAACAAGACAACTTGTTGCCCATCACGCCACGTTGACCACACTCGCCGCACGTCAGAATACCTCCTGAAATCAATAATAATATCGCATCAATATTTCAAAATTCTGATATAAAAATAAATCTATTATACAAAAAATAAAATAAAAATATAAAATTTGAACTATAAATCTATTATTATACATCGTTTTAATATATAAAAATAAACGTGAATCTTAGAGTAAAATAGAAGCCAATCTCATATTATATATATATATATATATATATATATATGTGTGTGTGTGTGTGTGTGTGTGTGTGTGTGTGTGTGTGATAATCATAGAATGAATCGAAATGAAAAGATTGAAATATTGAAAAAAAATATTTATAATATTATTATTTTAAATTTTTATAAAATATTTTATTTTTCAAAAATCAAATATTTACAATTAATTAAAAGTATACGTTGAATTCAGAAACATTTTTCATATATATATGTATATATATATATATATATATATATATATATATATATATATATATATATATATACTGCACATTTTTAACAATGAGTTATATAAAAAAATATATATATTTTATCAGATCACTTTTAATCTATAGTTTTTTTTAATATGTAACATATCGAGCTATTTTATTTATTTTAAATTGTCCGAATTAAAATATATATATATATATATATATATATATATATATATATATATATATATATATATATATATATTCGCTATTTGTGAATAAAATGAATTTTTTCATTCTCTCGTACATATAATACGTATGCGAGTGTGCAAATTTTAATTTTCGGATTCATTTAAATTATTCCCAAAAGGGGTGTTCCCCGTCAGCATATGATCAAAATCCCCATTTTATACACACCGCCCCCTCCCTCTCGGCCCCCTTTTTTCGTTCAAATTAATCCGAAGTTGCGAAATTCCAAAACCTTTTATGTTAAATTACACATTAAAAAAAACGCATATAGTCGTTCGTATTTATGAATAATATATATATATATATATATATATATATATATGTGTGTGTGTGTGTGTGTATATTTATTTTATCGAAACATAAGTTTGCGATTTATTTTTATAGCGAATTTTCTAATTAAATATTTAAAAAAAATATTTATTTAAAATAATTTTTCTTTCGTTGAATTTTATAAAATATTATACGTTGATTATATATACAACATTCAAATATATTTTTTATAGATACAATTTCTCAGAATTAATCTAAAAAATATTGCTATAAATTATAAAAATAATTTAATAATATACCTGATAACTAATTGTATGAAATATTTCATATTAAATCAAAAAAAGTTAAAACAAAAAAAAATAATCCAAAAATACAACATTGATTTCTTTAATAATTAATAATAATATAAAATTTATTCATATATATACATGCGTGAAAAAAATCCAAACATGTGTAAGAAAAACGATTGCATTTCAGTCTGAAATAGATCAAAGCAATTTCTTTTTTGAACTCAATATAAGATAACGTTTATGTTTATCATCTTATATCTAATTATATATATGTATATATACATATATATATATATATATATATATATATATATATATATATATATATATATATTGGAATTTTTATTTCATTCAACTTTTTGGTAAATACGAGTTATTTTTAATAGCTTTAGGTTTAATTTTAAAAAAGGTTGACAATACCTGAGGTCCCGTGGTGTCACCACATCCCCTCGGCCCTAGACAATGAATGTCCGCGATTGAGGCTTTGCGAGCGCTGTGCCCCGTGCCGATGATGATGATGATGCTTACTTCCGTGCTGAAATATTAAAAATAACACATTTAATATATCGTATATATACTGAATAATATGTATATATAATTTTATATATTTATATTATAATATCATAAATTTAAATAAAACGATATGAACGTATTATATTATAATATATATATATATATATATATATATATATATATATATATATATATATATATATATTTGATATAGATTAACATGATTTTATATAATAAAAAAAATCAACACATATATTATATACCATATAATATATATGTTATTTAATAATAAATGTAAATTAATGCAAACGCCGTATTGTCAGTGGTATAAAATGACAAACGATCCAAATGCAACACGGACAACCGGCAATTATACAATTTTACAGTTTCCTAAAACATAACGAGATTTGCATAATGGATTGATAGAGTTTTGTGGACGTTTTCAAACTTTTCACACTGCTTTCACTGGTTGTCGGTGAAATTTTCAGAAAATTCATAACAAAGATTTATATATACATATATATATATATATATATATATATATATATATATATATATATATATATATATGAATTTTCGTTGCGTGAATATTTTCGGTGGTTAATGCGATCGTAAATAAAAATCGCTAATATTTCACGAGTAAATTAACACTTTATATGCGGTCTTATGTTTTAAATAATAATGAAAATAGCGATATTTTTTCATTATGAAATAGATATTTGTATGATAATTTAATATAATTCAGCTAATTTGAATTGATTAAAAAAATCTTTTTAAATTTGTTTTTCTCAGTGGTTTTTAAATAATATCTAAAAGCGTATATCAGGTCTAATAGTAGCAATTTTACTAGAGAACTATCCTTCTTAAGAAATCTTAATTATTAATAACATTATATAGACTAGTAATTGCACTATACAATTTATACAATATTGCAGTCGACTATGAAAAATATGGAAATTTTTTTTTGCTTGTAAAGATTGTTTTTAAAAAATCATCTCTCATGGAGATCACATTAAACAATAAAAATGAAAAAAAATAGATAATTGAGGAATCAAAAATATTTAGACATTGAAAATTAGATAAATTAAGTTGACTGTAAAAAAAAATTCATAAATCATAAATTTCTATATTTGCGTCAAAACATATATATATATATATATATATATATATATATATATATATATAAAATATCAAAAAAAAATAGAAAAATTATACTACATAAAAAGGCACATGTTATTTCAAAAAACCACATGCGGTCTTATGGCCGCAGATTTCCTATCCCTATATTACGATATATAAAATTGAAGAAATAGAAACTAAGGATTTCTAATTAGAAGAAATGTATTTTTTTCATATATCTAAACACAAATTCATATTATAATAAATAAATATTAGTTTCATAATTCATTTACATATTTCGTACAATAAATATATAATAGAATTTAATAGTTTAAAAATAATTTAACGTACATCATAATCTAAATATAAATTATATTAATTAAACAGTTTTGATTTCAATTTTGTATTCAATAGAAATAAAACACACACACACATATAATGGTTAAAATCCGCCGAAACCGAAATCGCAAAGTGTATCATCACGTTTTTACAACAAAAACAAATTTTCAGCATTTCACATAAAACGGAAGAAGCGTTTCACTTACATCCGTCGCGCTTCAACCGCCTCTCACATTATATTATAAACGTAATAATAATAAATTTTATTCGTCCACCTCTGAAATCAAAGCGAGAGATAGAAAGAGTGTGTGAGTGAGAGAGAAGAGAAAGGACAAATAAACTTTCTGAATTCAGCTGCAAAACTCTATTACGTTATTTCGTTACGGCTGAAAACCCGAATCAAATTTAGCGCTTCGAAACACGACGAAGTGAAAAATATCAACGTCGTTTATTTTTCTCGGCGAAAACTCGACGACGAAAGAAAACGATGACGAAGAAGAAGGAAGAAAGCGCCTAGAAAAGCGGCCCGCGTTTTCCGAATGCGGAAATAAATCGTGCGGCAGGGCGGGTCAATGCGGGGTGCGCGAACCGCGCGCGATCCCCGTACCGTTTCAATTTAAAAACTTTCGCGTTTATATCGCAATCAAACTTTCTATTTAGCCGTCTATTTTCTTTTTATTTTTGTAAATTGATTAAAAAACTATTAATAATAACTCGGTTTCGCGGCATTGGTTTATATATTTTAAATTACATTTTAAAATATTTAGATGTGATTAAAAATTGAAAATATATGTTTTAAGTATTAAAAAATATTGGAAATTTAATAAATATAATATATATAAAAATTTCGTTTCACATACAATTTTTTGAATTAAATTCAATCTAATTCAAAAAATTAATTATGTAATTCTACATTTATTTAAGTGTAAAGGTTAGGAATCATAAATCTAATTTTAAGTTATTTTTTTTATTTTTTTTTTATTAAAAGAGTCTTTGAATTCTTTTCAAACTATTTACTAAAATTATAAAACTAAGATGCTTTTCTTTTATTGAAATAATATGATCCAATATTTTGACTTTAATCACTTAATATGAAAAAAATAAAGTATAATTAAAAAAATCCTTGTTTCAATATGTCTATTAATATGAATATTATCCTTAAATTTAGTCCTAGTAGCTTGAGTCTAATATTTTTTTAGATATAAGAGAGCCTAAATCTCAATTGAAACGATTAAAAATATATATCAGTATAAAATATTATTTTTTTAATCTTTTTTTTTAGAAAAAAACTTAATACAACTTTTTATATAAATATTTTATTGTAAAATATTATAATATTTGTAACGCTAACATATATACAACATAATATCTTAATACGTGCGATGAATTTGACCATATCTGTCGCACAAACGATACAAGATATAAGCAATACTCGACCTTATAAATTAACGAATCTTCTACGAATATGCTAACATTTTAATTTGTCATTTAGAGTCAAATTCGCTTGCCGTTATTAAAACGCGTTCGAATGCATGCGGTTATTCTAATATGGTATATATGTATATATATATACATGGTGTGCACAAGTCACAGTCACTTTTATTATCGCCCTTTTTTATTTGTTTAGTTTATTATGACGATCTCAGTCGTAAATTTCTTCGAACGTGTGTTGGCTTACTTGTTTAGATTCCATAGTATATACAAGAAACGGTATATTTTGAATTTCTAGTCATTCATATTGAAAGAAAATTTCGTATTCGTCTAGTTTTACGATTTATATCAATATTTTTTTTTAACATGTAAAATTGAAAAATTTTATAGTTATTTTGTTTAATAAATATTTGCATAATAAAACATTAACACTATCATAGTATATTTAATGAATGAATGAATTCACGCAATTAAAAATTTATTTTTTTTAATATATAATCGTTCAGGTTAAAATTTAACCTGAAAACGATTCAAAATTATCTAATAAAAATAATTATGACACTTGTAATAGTCATATTAGTAAAAGTTTAAATTTATTTTCGCAAATTGCACATCGTTTAAAATTAAAAGTAGAAAACGCGTAATAAAATGTTAAAAATAATATGCAAAAATGCTGACGTCACATGGATTCAAAATGTCAAACGTTAAATAAAACCCCGTAAAAACAACAAAAAATAAATAAACGAAAAAACAAAGCGTTTAAAAACTTTTATAATTGAATAAGAACGAGTATTTCGTGAAAATATGCGAAAATTAATCGCGGTCATATTTAAAACGTTCGTTAAAAATATTTTATATAAATAAATAAAAACATGATAAATTTCGATGAATGAATTATATTTTTTTTCAATATAAAAAATTCGTACAATTTTAGGTTTTATTAACGATAATCATAAAAACATGTACGATTATCATATAATTCATAAGTTATATGAAAAGTTAGCAACTCGTCTTAACTATATAAATATTTACATAATCCGTTTAAAAACAAGTATGTAAATAATTTTAATATGAATATTTATTAATAAAGAAACGCATAATTATATATTTAAAAAAAAATAGTGTTAACATAATTTTAATAAATATCATTTATTTATTAAAATTGAACAAAATAATCAATATGTGGAATGATTCACATTTTATAAATTAATTGATAATTACCGCATTACCATAAAAATTACTTAACTTTTACGTATATATATATATATATATATATATATATATATATATATATATATATATATATATATATAACCATCACGTCATTCATATTTTTTTGAACGCGAAACAACCATATTAAGATAAATCTTATATAAATTACATCCACTTACATCCTAATTTGTCTAATATCAAATGTGTAAAGTGCAATTTTCTGTTTAAAAAATATGTTCATCGATATAATACAAATGACTTAAGATATGATATCATGAATATTACACAAGTATATGACACAAAATAAGCCGATGACTCAATAATGGTAACGCACATGTGATCATCGATGACATATCGACGTTGAATTTTAAATATATTCGTACTTATTATTATTATATAATATTGTATTCCAGCATGATAAATTTAAAATTATTATTGAATATAATTTTATATAAATCGAATCAAAAATTGACACACTAAGTTCCGTTTTTAAATGTTTGCAATAAAATAACGAGTGAGTAACATGAGTGTATTTATTTATTTTTAAATAATCTCGAGAGCCGCGTCCGTGAAAGTAAATTTAGACGCACTGCAAAGAAAATATATATAATATATATATATATATATATATATATATATGTGTGTGTGTATTAAAAAAAAAGCAATGCTCCAGTTTGAAAACACTTAAAATGCCGGAACACGAAATGTAAGCGCTAAAAAATATTTTTTGATTAACACGTCTGACGTAACTTTCGAACGAGACCTGTATTCTTATAACAGTATGTCATATATGAATCCGTACATTTAATTAATATATGGTAAGAAGCGAAAAAATAATTTTTAATAACACTATTCATAGACAATATTAAATTAAATTAATATTTTAAACATTATCTAGGTAATCTGAAAAAAACTGATATTTTTAAATATAAGATATAAAATTAATAACTTGATCTAATATTGAAGTAAATCGATATAAACTTCAATTATAATATATATATGTTTTGTACAATAGATAGAACGATATAGAATATATGAAAAAAAATTGTTAACACTTTTATGTCCCACTCTGTACAGCCATATGAATGGACCGTGACATTGTCACGGTGACGTTTGACACGTTTCATTAATACGATACTATTGAAACCAGTATTAAACAGCCTCGATATCGATCTTTCAACCGTAACAAGTGTGCATATATCTTAACGTACTCTGAATTCAGGTCGAATTTGGCCATAACAGAAAAAAAAATGCAAGTGCAATCTGCATAATTGATGTTCAATCTCGGAATACGTAATACAATTTTTATTATACTGTTACTGTTATATATTTTTTTTAAATTTTGATGTATGTATTATATATGGTATATATATATAGATTTCATTTTGAAATTATATAGAAGATTATGATTCAAATTATTCATAAAACTTGTATATCATCATATTTAAAAATATAGAAATGTCGTCGTCGGTGGTGTCATCATCTTTATTCATCGATTATCGATTTTTTTCCACGCGAAAAATTATTACAATTAAAAATATACATTATTAATATTCCATATTTAATTTTATTAAAATAAATTTTCATGTAAAATATTTCAGTATTTATTGTTTAATTTTTTTTATACGATTTTGACAGATGTTCACTTTTTATTAGTTGCGCGCGCACTTTTGCGCATGCGCAGAATATATCACGATGTAAATAATTTTACAAGTTTAATATTAAAAAATGATTTTATTTTATATAAAATAAATTTTAATATTAAATAACACTTATTTCACAATTTAAATACATGTATATAAATACAAAAAAAAAATATTACCATCTTAAAAATTTTATTATATTGGAATAAAATAATTTACGATTATAAAATGTATTATAAATAATAATAATAATAATATAAAATAAATTTATAAACTACCTGATATTGTAATAAAACAATAACATGACCAACACGTGCACAATTCTTATAACAAACGACGTTTATTTTTCACCAACTGTCACAGAAAAGACTAATATTAGAGTTTGTCGACACGAAGACAGAAATAACACACCGTCGGCATTCGTTTTTGAGTGCGAACGTCGATCGCGTTTCCGGGTCGCCGAGGAAAATATACGCTTTTCCGGATGCTATAATATATATATATATATATATATGTGTGTGTGTTATTATATTTATGGTGTTCGAAAATCGGACGCCGTTTTACGAATGTCAAACGTGCGAATTTTATTCGCCGCTAACAAATTATACAGTAAAAATATCGGTATATATAATGTTAGCACTGAATTTCGTCAATGTTGCACATATTTTCGTCTTATAAATATATATATACATATATATATAAAAATATAGAAATTAGACCGATTATATATAAATATAAATATATAGTTGAACGTGCGCGCGCTTCGATAGAACGATCGTCACTGACTTTGATTTTAATCAACTAAACTGCATACGAGGCGAGAGTGATTTGTATTCGCCGCTTATTGTAATCATCGTTTAATATGATCGCAACGTTTATAATCGATGTCATAATGTTAACAATTATTTATTTTTTTCTATCATTACGTTACACCTGATCGAGTCGAACAACTATGTGATGAATTATAATGATTATTGTCAATATATTATATATCGTTTATTGTGATCGCTATTCAATATTGTAATCAATAATATTGCAATTATTATACTATTGAATAATATAATATAAGTAGGAAAATAATGTAATTATTTTGAATTGATATAACAAATACGATATTCATAGATCAAAATTTTATATATTGATTTATGAAAATATAATTCTAATTTAAAAAATGTTCAAATAACGAAATACGCATAATTTTCTCATTTTTTCATCATATATATAATATTTTATTTATAAATATAATTTTTACCAGTTGTCAAATATTGTTATCTTATATGCATATTTAATGTTATATAATATAATCAAACAGTCACTATTTTTTTCATATACATATATATGATATTATTTTATAATCAGAATATTATTCTATATATGAAAATATCTTTTACATTTATTAATTAAATAAATAAAATTATTCACAGCATATAAACGACAATTTCTATATATTTTTAATGTTGAAAATTTCATTCATATATAAATAAATAATATAATTTACACGTTTATATATACATATATATGTTTAGTGCAATATATAAAACAGTATTTGATTTCTATAACGTAAAAGATGTAACATAACAATAACCAAATATGGTATTAAAAATACGAAACCGGATAAGAAATTGCATCGTGCGATGGGTCGCATATAACGGATTCACCATTTCTAGAAATGTAGGCGCGTTTCACTCTACGACGATCTTTTTCAGATGTTACAAACTCGTGAACGCGGTCGCGCTCGATACATATCAATCTTAAAACTATATTAATCTCTAAAATTTTTAAAAGAGTTAAAATTTATTGTTTTTAATATACTTTCCATATAAATAATTATAGTTCATTCTTAAAATAGAAATATTGTATATTGAGGTATTCTGATCTTCATTATCGTTTTATCATTCCGTATTTATAAGAATTAAAATTTTATTTTATTAATCTTTCTGACAAGATTGTCAAGTTTGAATCAAAAAAAAAAAAAATAAAGTTTCAATACCTAAAATGTAGTTCGATTTATGATTATTTAGTTGCATACTAATTTAATACAAGAAAATCTTCTTTCTATTTTAAAAAAGTGTTATTTTACATTATATTAATATAAATAATCATTGTCATGAATCGAATTTTTACATTAATCTAAGTGGTGACCGAACGGCACGTCTCGAGTGCATAGGGTTAAGTTGATTCATACATTATATATTTGACTTCTGATTGTTCTGTTTTTTTTTTTTTTGAATAAATTTTTATTTATATAGCATTTTTAACAATACTTTTTGATTACATTATTAAGACAGTCTCATATAAAATATAATAAAACAGTCCATTTTCATTCTCTCAAAATCTCAAGACCCACACAAGAGTTGAAATGAAACGCACACCAATTTCATCATCATCATCAACAATTCAACTTTTATACGAATACATACACACACACATATACACATATATTTGATAAGCGACGAGACTCCAAATCTCACTTAATCTGATCTCATACATCTAGCGAGGACAACGTTTATCTTGGCTATGTCATTCAGGCCAATTTATCACCTACGCCTAATATTTAAGAGTGCGAAACGTTCAAAATCCACAGATAACACCCGTCGACAGACGAAACAAAATAGAAAAACCTTCCCTTATTTTCCATCCTCACCCCCTGCCACCCCTCTCCGATGAACTTTTCTCGTTTGCGAAAAATCGATTATCCGGCCACCCCCTCAGAACCTCATCTCCTCAAAACGCCTCCGCACTCGTCCTTTCGAACGATGTACAGCATCTTTTTTTTTTCTTTAATACTTCTCATATTAAGTGTATGTGCGTGTATATTGAAAATTCAACTAATGACGATTGGAGAAATTCGGTCGAAACGTTGGGACAATAATATAAACAATATATATGTATATATATATATATATATATATATATATATATATATATATATATATATATACGTGCATACATTCAAATCATATCATTTTATACGACGCGGTGTCGAAATTAAAAACTTTGAAATCCCCTGAAACAATACGCGTACGTATAATAGCGAATTTGAATCGATCTAACGACGCATACAAAGTCGTAAAGCCTTCGAACGGAATTAAATCCGACGAATTAAAGGGTATCGAACTTTGAATTAATTCCTATGGCGCTGTCGATTGTTAACTCGAAATCGTATATAAATGTGAACAGGCGCTGGTTATTTTTTTTTATTTATTTTTATTTTATTTTATTTTTATTTTTTGTCATCGTCATTGCTATTGTTCACCCTTCGTTTCGATCGTCCATTTTCCATTTTGAACGACGATAAATCAACGAGTTTTCTTCGTATATACGAGCTTTGACATATCGGAAAAATGCTGTCGCCTTCCGTTTCCGGTGCACGTTTCCCGTTAACCTGTTGTTAAACATCACACATAAGCAATGCAAAAACGATGATCAACAATACACAAAATATTTTCAACAATATTCAATCGATTATTTTCATAGTTAAATATATATATATATATATATATATATATATATATATATATATATATATATATATATATAAATTATTTGAATATAATAATAAATAAAAATTATTTGATAATTTTATGTAACAAAATATTACGCAATTTACTTACTAAATTCAAATTATATTTGACAATATATGACCCACAACGACGTTTAATTATATTAAATATAAATTGAAACGTATTACGTTATTAATATAATTAACAATTGTACCGTATTATAGACGACGTTTCACGTTCGATCGTCAAGGTTAAGCGACGCGAACGCATTCATGAAACGAATAAACGACAAAATTAAAATTAAAAAAAAATCATAAATAATAAACGTGTGGTATTATTTCTTTAATTTGTTCATATAATATATATGAGAAAGTTAACTCTCATTTCCTTATTTATACAGTGCACTTTAAAACGTATAAAAGAAAATGTCATGCGTAGGTGCAATGTGGGTGATTATGAACGTGAACTTCTCTCGAATGCATCTTGAGATCCAGTGTTTCTCAAACATTATGCAAAAAAATATATTTACATTTTATAACATAATTATGCTTCTATATTGAATTTTATTAACATTGTATAAAATGCGTTTTTGAATAAATATATTTTGAATAGACATTCTCTCAGTTATCTTGATTTAATTAACACTGTGATCAAAAAGTAAGGTGTATTTGTTTATAATATGTAAATTCTTTATACATTCTTTCAAACAGTCGGAATAGTCTTTTTCCGATATAGCCTTTTTTCGATTCGATTTTTATCTTCTTAATCGTGTCAAAACGGCATCTCCGCATTGGCTTTTTAAATTTGCTAAATAGCCAGAAATTGTACGGAGCCATATCAGGCGAATACGGTGGTTGTGGAACGATATAAACGATAAATAATAAATAATGGACTAAATTCGATCAGATATCGGTCACATATGCACGGTAACACACCGTTTAATTTCGATATTTACATTATTCACATACATTTATAGCGTTCGAATGTTCTCGCATAGTGAAATATTTAAGGTCGGTTTATCGACCGGTTAATAGAGAGATTTCGGTACGAATGCAGCAACTAGAATGCAGTCTGTCACATGGTATGGTGGATTGGTGGGTAAAACATAACAAAACAAAACAAACAAACAAAAAAACGCATATCTTCTATAGGTGAGTACCTTAAATGGAAGCTTGTTCCTTTTTAACTTACCTGGCCTGTTCTTTTCGCTACAATAATATGAAACGACTGCCGGTTAAGATTTTAATTTGACATCGGATCGATGACCTTAATTGAAATTCTATCGAGAAATTTCATCTCGAAATTGCGAATTTAATTCGTTTTCGCTTTACGTAACCCGATTTAACAAAAAAAAATACATTTGTGATTTTTAACAATAGTTGAATGTGTCACATTTATATATAGCGAAAGTTATAAAAATTCTGTCCTTTTTTGTATATAATAATATATATATATATATATATATATATATATATATATATATATATATATATATGTAAATATACATCTATAAATTATTGATTTTTCAAGTTTAAAAGAAAGTAAAACAGTTAATTCTGATCGTTATAATTTATAACATGATATTTTTGTATTAATAAATCCATCTTTGGATAACAGAAAAGATGTAATTCTACATCGTGACAACTCTAGACCATAAATGGCTAGTAAAACTGTACAAAAAAAAAAGTTGGTTATATTAGCACATATGGTTAATAAACCATTAGATCATATAATTTTATACCAGCTCCATATTTTTCTTTTATTGTTCCATCGGATCATCACTTTTCAAGATCGCTACAAAACTTTTTTAATATAAATAAGTATGCAAATTATGAGAACGTCTTAATGGTAATAAAATAATAATTAATTTTTAAATGGAATAATTTGTATTTTAATGAATTTGATAAACTGTAAGAATAATAAAAAATAGTTTTAACTAATGAAAAAAATATTTTTTATTAAAATTGTTTTTTTATATATATATATAAATAGTTCATTCTTGCATATATTATGTATAATATATATTTAAACCGGTTTAAATTCAGTACATCAAACAGTTATATTATTAAATCTCTATTAAGCAGTAAAGCTAATTAATGAAGTGTACAATTAATGACGATGTAAATATAAATATCCACATCTAAATATGGAAGCAAAATAATATATATATATATATATATATATATATATATATATATATATATATATATATATATATATAAGATTTGGTAGTTAAAAAAATATTTAGAATGTAGGGGGATGCGTGAAAATAAAACTGAAAAAAAGAAAAATGCGGCAACCCTGGCAATCGATCCTGGACAGGGTTGCCACACGGACAGACCAACATCCATCTTCACCCACCGGGCCTTTCTAATCCTAGTATCTAATCCCTGTCTAGGGTTTATCCACTATTACACGGCTACTATTTCGCATTTTGCGCCGCCATTTGGGTGGTAAATTCGCAATTCGAAAAGCGCCCCCGCGATTAATCAATTTTCTCGGCCAATTAAGAAGACCTTCCGCGGCTAATCCGGCACCAATCGATCGTTGCGAAAGTTTGAAAAGCGCCAGTGCATAAATAGTCAAAAATACAAAAAAAAAAACGTTTGAGAGACTCTTACGTATTTTTTCTATTCATATGTATATATTACTGTAATAAAAAAGTAAGGCGAAATTTTAATTTAAAATTTCCGTGTATTAGAAAGGCAGGTATAATACATTGTAAACTTTTTTCATTGATTGGTAAGATTATCTATAACATTTGCCAAGCGTCTGCTTGTAAAAAGGTTTAATTATTTTCGAGTTACACGTGTTCTTACAACTCTTGATTCCTTCATCACGATAATGCACCATGCCATACTGCATTGCACCGTATTCGCCTGATTTAGCTCCGTGCGACTTCTGGCTATTCAGCAAACTCAAAAGGTCAATGCGGGGACGCCGTTTTGACACGATTAAAGAGATAAAAACCGAATCGAAGAATACCGGAAAAAGACTATTACGACTGTTTCGAAGACTGGAAAAAGTACGGGGATTACTTAGAAGGGGATGAAATTGATTTAAAAGAATAAATAAAAAAATTACATTAATTAAAAAAATTCGTGGTGAATAATATTACAATTAACTATATATATATATATATATATAATTTCTTTTTTCAAATATATTCTCCTCACTCTTATCACATTTGACACTTCATCCTGCGTGATTTATCATACAAACCCTAGAAAAAATGTAAATAAAAAAAATATCGTCAAATGTCCGTGACCTAAATTTTTAAATATTCGTTGTAAAAAATAAATAAATAAATAAAAAGTCAACACATTTGAGAATCAATGAGCCGATATTAACACTGTACTGAAAACATGTGTTGCTAGATAACCTTATATGAAAAACGTTTTGAAGAGTGAAACGTCTCGTCAAATGTGAACCCTTAAAAAATAATCTCAAAGGGTGACGTCGCATTGACGATGGAAAACTTTAACATTTTCCAACTACCCCTATTATATATATATATATATATATATATATATATATATATATATATATATAGCGTTTTCTTTTTTTAACTTCAAACTGTCTATCATTAAAATAAAACTGCCCTTTGATGTCGTGGAAGACCCGTATGTGACTTTTCCGTTTTAATGTCCCTAAACTATAATTACATCATAATAAATATATAAATTAACATTTATTTAATTTAATAATAATATATAATTTTTATACTCAATTTATAATACTGAATATTTTAAAACACTTAACACTTCTACTAAAATATTTTTAATCTATTTAAAATAGAATATAAAACGTACTTCCATATAAAGATTAATTGGAAAAAATAATCGTTTATAGTCATGAATAAAATTTTTAGATATATTTTTTTTTCTAATTTAAGATATTAAAAAAAATATTTTTTCTCAATAATGCAATGAATTTCCTATCAATTTTTTTATTATTATATATTCAATTATAAAAAAATAAACATATTAAAAATTAATATATATATTTCAATCGTCTAAAATATATTACAGGGGTAACCAGACTGCGGCTCGTAAGTCACGTGCAGTTTTTTAAAAAAGACTAATTGTGACTTTCGATAAATGTACCCCTAGGTTCCCTTTTTATTTTTGTATTATTATATTAAAGAAAAATGTGTGTTTCATAATATTAATGAAATCATTGATATTAATTTTTTTTAATACCTTTTTTGCATACCAAAAATGTCAAGTTTTGAACTATCAAGAACCTTGGCCATCCCTGATATATATATATATATATATATATATATATATATATATATATATATATATATATGGATTCATGTTTTATGATATTTACAAGTCGAATTGTCAAAAGATTCATACCGCATATTGTATCAGAAGACGTTTGATATTTCTTCAGATTGCGCCGCATTTATATGAATTATAAAAGCAACTTGTGAAAATCGTTATCGAAACCGAAAACGGTATGAGATTCGCGTCGACAGGCGCTGGTTTTCGTTTATTATTCACCGACGTGCGACGTTAAATTTTATCGAATCCACGACGTCGGAAGCCATATTCGACGGTACAATATAATTCGTCCGTTTTTTTTTTTTTGTTAATTTATTTGACGTAAAAGGTGGACGAGTTAAATAGGAAAATTCGTCCTCGAAAGCCTTCGCGAGGACGGAATGTTTAATGCGGAAAACGATGTACTCGACCGGAACAAACGAATCATTATAAATTCGCTGTACTAAGGGAACAAGTGTAGCGATCACTTGCTTTAGCGAATAAAAATTGATATTATACGAAACGAATTTTTAATATGCAGCCTGATTATTTACCACTGACACTTTAAATTCAGATATTAAACTGTCGTTATACGTTTAATTTGTTATACTCGATTGGATGACAAATACAGAGTGATTAAATATTTTAATATCGTTCAAATCATATATAAAATCGATCATTTTTTTAATTTTTATAAAAATGTATTGTGAAACAAAATTATAAAAATATAAGGTATAATAAAATAATTTATAACAGTTCATCTTTTAATCATATTTATTCTATAATAAAAAAAATATTTGCAAAAAAAATACATGATAAATTCTTCATGAAATCTACACTGAAATAAGTTTTTTAAAATGTTATATATTTTTTATACTTATTATAGATAAATTTCACTATTTTTTAGAATATATTACAGGGATGGCCAAACTGCGATTCGCGAGCCATATACTGCTCTTTAAAGAATTATTTGTTCACGATAAATATACCCAAATGAAACGATTACTGAGTAGTGCTGTCACCATTTATTCATAAAATATTAAAGAAATATCAAAATAAGTAGCATAAATATGTTTAATTTTTAATATTTAAATTCAATATATATATATATATATATATATATATATATTACGATTTTATTTATTTGTATTTAATTATAACTCGCGAAATATTTTAAATTTTAAAAAATTGCTCACACTATCAAAAAGCTTGACCACCACTGGTATATTATTTAAAAAATATAAATGAAAAAAATTACCCTCTCCCTCTTTATCGATGTCAACATCAAAGTTAAATCCGTGTTATGAGAAATCATCGCGCACAACCGACCGTTTTAAATATGCAAATTTGGATATTTTACGCGATCAGGAAAACTGTCATAATATACTTAAAGAGGGTTGGAAAATAAGGATTTAAATCTCGTTGATCCCTCTTTGACTAATTTTCCCT
Source organism: Leptonema lineaticorne (assembly GCA_024500535.1). Classification (NCBI taxonomy): domain Eukaryota; kingdom Metazoa; phylum Arthropoda; class Insecta; order Trichoptera; family Hydropsychidae; genus Leptonema; species Leptonema lineaticorne. The sequence goes on from JANIJI010000021.1 coordinate 12,142,162, forward strand.
CACATTTTGTCGTATCCTCGAAGTATTTAAACCGGAAAGCGATCGTTCTACCATACCCTTATATTAGATTCGACGAAATGCAATCGTATATATATATATATATATATATATATATATATATATATATATATATATATATATATATATATATATATATATATACATATATATATATATATATATATATATATATATGAATGTATATATATAAAGGTTGAGAAGGCTGCATTCGACGGCTTCAGAAAATTCGAAATGAATTTTCCATGAGTTTTCCTCGGAAATTTATTTTGTGCATGCTTACAAAAAAAAAGCTTTCACCGAAGTGCATTTCTGATTCCTATATTATAATATATATATATATATATATATATATATATATATATATATATATATATATTATATATATATTATATAAAAATACATTATTGATTCCACTGAAATTTTATCGCAAAATAAATCAAATAATCTATGCATCGATCGTATTGTCAATAAAATTAATTAGTCACACTTTAACAGGAATAGACCGCTGACGAATTGATTATTCAATGCAGAAACTTTATAAATAATATATATTTCAAAAAAAATGTATTAATAATAATTTTTCATGAGTTCGTCTATCGTATAGAGGCATGTCTCGCATATTTGAATCGTTATTCGGGGGGAGGGGGGGGCAAATATTGCGTTAAATATTGAAATTCTAATTTCGTCACTCGGATATTGCTCATTTATAATTTATTAATAGCAATCAAAACCGAGTGAATAATATCTTTGTATTAAATTTTGTTTGACCTTAGTGCGATTTAACATATTTATAATAATGATTATTATGAAAATTTACATCAACAATAAGTATAATACAATACAATTGTTACTATAAATGATGTTTTTAAACGTTCAAGATGAATTTTGAAATATATCCATATAAAACTGTGATCGAAAAGCTGAATAGCCAGAAGTCGCACGAAGCCAAATCAGGTAAATACGGTGGTTGCGGTATGATATGAGTTGAGTTTTTGACAAAAAAGTCGCGAAGAACCAATGCAGTATGACATTGTGCATTATTATGATGGAGTAACGAAGAGTTGTAAAAACACGTGTAACTTGAAGATAATTAAATCTTTTGACAAACAGAAGCTTGGCAAATGTTTTAGACAGACGTACCAACCTAGGAAAAAAAATATAATTTACCTGCCTTCCTAATTAATGCCCGGGAGTTTTGAATGACAATTTCACCTAATTTTTTGATCACAGTTGTATATATATATATATATATTAGTCATCTAATTTAACCTTCAACAATTGACCAGACACGAACCGGTCATAGATCACACGGGTTAAAATTAGTTTAGAAAGTCTTAGATTTAACAAAAGAAGTTCAATTATTGAAGCGGGCACTTCGAACGAAGAACTAATTGCGCGATTACGTTCGAATCCTTTAAGACCACGAATCGAGAGAAGTGAGTGAGTGAGAGAGAGAGAGAGAGAGAGAGAGAGAGAGAGAGAGGGGATGAAAGAGTGAGAGGAAAACCGATAGGTCTTACTTGTGTCGACTGTATATAAATATAATATATATATACAGGTTCGCAACGAAAAAAAAATTTTTTTTCATACGCTCAAGTATATTTTATTCAATACTGCATTTCATAAATTTAATAAAAATTCTTTAAATATTATATATTATAAATCTTGAATTATTGTCAATATTTAGTCACAAAAATATCGCTATATCAAATGAATATTTTTTTTCTAATTTTAAAATATCACATATTATGTAATAAGCGGAATAAAATATAACTGTAGAATAATTAAATTCGTATAATAAAACAATAACGTAAAAATTCTTTCAAATATATTATTTTTTAATATTCAGATTTCTATAATAATTAATTCTTTAGTCCTCAACTGTCAAATATTGTATTTATTAAAAATATTGATTAAAATTAAAATTAAAATATGAATAAAATACGAATATAAAAATCGAATCAAGAATAAGTATGATTAAGAAGTAATATATATATATATATATATATATATATATATATATAGTCTTATTTATGGCTTTTTCGCCTCCTTTTTTCCTACTCATTTTTCCGCAGTCATTTTGACGGCGGAAAAATAAAAACAAAATAATAATAATAACAAAAAAAGAAAGAAGAAGAAAACGAAGGAAAAGTGGGGAAAAAAACAAATACAAGCCGAATCGATATTCGGAAAATCCTCGATTGAATTAGCATCGCGAACCGAAGGAAAAGACGACAGGATCCGGAGTTAATCCATTGTTTGACAACTTCAATTAATTTTCCTTACTTTTCCGCCGTAAACTGGAAAAGAAACGACGACGACGAAAAGAAGACGAGAGCAGAAAGAAAAAAGATAGGTAGAAAGAGAGAGAAAAAAACGAAAACAAATAAACGAACGGCAGAAATATATATCTATATATATATATATATATATATATATATATATATATATATATATATATATATATATATATATATATGCATATATTCTTTGTATAAAAAGTACGTAAATATAGGACGCAAAAGGTCCTAGGGTCAATATTTTTCGTTTGACGTTTGACGTGTAATTTTTCAATCGCACATAATTCCTATGACTTATTTAGAAATATTATTTTTTTATATATAATACGTACATCATTATATATATATATATATTTATTTTTTTTAATTTTCAGAAAAAAATCAATTTTAATGCAGATTTTTTAAGTATAAAAAATCGAAAAATTCGTTTCATATCATTTTATTTTATTTACATATAAATAATACAATTTTTACTCACCTTTCGAAATTATTATAATACAATTACAATTAATATATAATACAATATATCAAACAACTATGAAATGATGCGTGTCATTCGATGTGAACGTGCAATATTTACAAATTAAATTAAAATAAATAAATAAATCGCAATGAACATGCAAAATGAAAATTTCGTGACATATATAATATGCAAAACATACACATGATGTTATAAATAAATATTTATTTTATATAATATAATATAATGGTGCATTAACACCTATATTAGTGCGAAAAATATATATAAATTTTTAACTTATCAAATCGTATATATATATATATATATATATATATATATATATATATATGATTTAACGTTTTCATTGTGACATAAATTTTGGCCACACCCACCCCACGGTGACAGATGACGTGAGGCGCGTGATATCACCGTGTCACGTGAAACGACACGTTCATTCGTAACGTTCGACACTGTACATTATATAAAATCGCTTTTCAAAAATTAAACCGATTTCGCTACACCGAATCATTGATTATATTAATATTTTTCAATTCATATACAAGTACAAAAATTAAAAAATCAAATCTAATAAATATTCAAAATATTTTGAATTTTAAACTCTCAAAAATAATGTACTGGATATATATATATATATATATATATATATATATATATATATATATATATATATATATATATCATATATGGGGTGTATTTTTTCGCGAAAAAGCCCACAAGAGTGAATATTTACCATACATTTTATCCTGTACGTTTTTATGACGCTCGTAATATTATTTTATAGACAAATATACGTAACATGTACACGATTATTAAGTTGAATATATATATATATATATATATATATATATATATATATATATATATATATATATATATATATATATATAAGTGCATCAAATATAAGGCATTCCAGGTGAGACTCATCACTTTATACTCTAATCAATAAATATATGCGGGGGGTGTGTTCATAAGGATTCCAGTGTTTATAATATATATATATATATATATATATATATATATATATATATATATATATATATATATATATTCACTTGAATCAATCGACAATTACACACACACACATATATATATAATAAACAAAATAAAAGTAGGAGTGGTGGGTGGTTGGATTATTAATACATTATATATATATATAGAAATAAATTCCATCGATAAGAGTGTTGAAATTGGGGGGGGGTTGTGATATTGAAAGGACGTGATTATAATATAATTTATATTTTATAATGATTTATATATTGATATGTGAATATACATATATAAATATATAAAGGAAGGTGTATATTAATTATTTTCATATTGAATTATTATTTTCTTTTTAATTTTTTTATTAATTAGAGAATAGGATGCATATGATACGAACCTCCATATTATTCCAATTTTGGGCGGATATTTTCGCAGCCTCAACGCTTCCCTTTGCTCCCATCGCGACAATCTATATTTATATACTTATCCTCTTGTAAATATATTTTAATTTATTTTAATAATATATTTTTTTTATAATTACGATTAATTTGAAACTTTTTTTTTATATATATAATAATAATTTTTAACTTAATTTTATAAATTATTTATATATATATATATATATATATTTGTTTATATAATTCTATTTCACAACGAATGCGCTCGATAAAAATACTGTAATGAAATAGTCGTTATTCTTTCTTTTTTCTTTTTAAAATGAAGACACACGCGCGTGAATCGCGTCGCGCATTACAGTACGAACTGTTTAAACCGAACGCGCCGGATAATCCGATTATAAATAAAAACGAGCGTACAATCGATAGTTTGATTTGACGCACGTGAATTTTTATATAAGTGTGTATGTATATATGTATATATATATATATATATATATGTGTGTGTGTGTGTGTGTATGTGTGTGTGTGGGGGGCGTGTAAAACTCGCGTCGCTTTTGCGTCGCGGTTTACGCGTTATGCGTCAAAAAAAAAAAAAAAAGAAAAGCGGCGCGCCAAAATGCGGCTCAAACCGCTCAAAATAATGATAATAATTATTATGATAATAACGATAATCGAGCTTAGAAAGCTCTAATGGCGGCGCACGTCCGAACGCGCGCACTATACTGTGCGCTTTCGCGGCACGAACGATCTCAGGTTATCATGCGACGAAATGTACTTTTTTTTCTCCTATTATTATTCTATTTTTGAACGTAACGCGAACGCGAATCAAACATTTGCGAAAATCGTCACAAACATTACGTATAACGACGCGTTTTTTTTTTATTATTATTTTATTTTTTGTTTTTTGTTATTGCCACTTTATTTTTTACGGACCGCTGCGATTCACGGACGCCAGCGAGCGAAACGATTTATATGTATATATATATATATATATATATATATATATATGTATGAAAATACAGAAAAAAATAATTAAAAAAAAATAAAATGAAAACGAAGAGAGCGCGGACCTTTCGACGTGCGAAAATCTACACAACTGCGGTGGCGCCTTCTGACGGTAACCGGCGCAATAAGGCGCGACCGAACAACATGGCCGACGCGCGAATACGTCGCGACTTTGCTTTCGTTTTGCGCGACGTACGACACGAGCGAAACGTACGTTTTTATCGTCGTACGACGCGCGACACTATCCACTATGGCACCGTGTCGTTTGTGCGGCGCAACGGCGACGCGAAATGCGGCTTTTCGACGTTTGAATACGGAATACGCGTGCGCGTGCGCGCGCCGGCGGTTTCGATTTTGGTCCAGCGTGTCGGAATCTGCGATCGCTACCCCACTTTACGCCCACATCCCCACATTTTCCACGCGCACCCCCCTCCCCTCCCCCCTTCGCCGCGTCGCTTTTCCCGCTCGGTACGCTAGCTGGAAAAGCGAAAACTCATCCCATGCTGTGAAAAGCGAGCAACCCTCGTTCGGCTCGCCCCTTGCAAAAAGGTCTTGCATTGCGTGAAATATTAATTCTTGGGCCGGTTTTGTTTTGTCGTCACTCCCTTTTCTTTTTTTTTTTTTTTTTTTTTTGCTCGATAAAAAAGTCGCCCACGCGCCAGTGCACGTGCGTGCGCGCGCGCGCCAGCATTCGTCGAATAGTCAATTTGAAAATTTCTCATAATATTATACTATATATAGTGCGATTTTATTTTATATTCGTATATTATATTTCATTCATCAGTGCGCCTGCATCGGACGGTATTCCATTAAGCTAAAATTCATACAAATTTTTAAATTCAATATATATATATATATATATATATATATATATATATATATATATAAACTATGCATCCATTTACATTAACAAAAAAAAATGCAAAAATTTACTAAAATCAACAACACATTATAAAAAAAATGTATCCAAAACGATATAATATTTTTAATTATTATCATTCTAATACAGAGGTGGGTTAATTTCGGCCTGCAGTAAAAAAAAATATTTCAATTTCTTACAAGTTTATCAAAATATACAAACACGTATATTTTCATTCAAATTACGTGATCCTCATTCATTTCTTAAAAATTGACTAACTCCAATCATATAAATTTTAATCTAATAAAATTTATCTTGATCGACTATAAACATACTACTAGTATAACGCGAATTGTATTTAAAAAATATATTATTTTATCAATACATAAAATTGATTTGATCCGCGTAATCATCAAAATATTATTTTTTTTAATAAATTATATATAATAATGTATATAATGAATTTTACTTCGTCGTTATTTATATCTGTTCAATTCTAAACGTCTTTAATAATACATACGTATCATTTGCATATTGCTGATTCATTTCTTTTACATTTATACATTTAACCGATTACCTTGCTTACCGAATATTATTTTTATGTGATTAATCTACAAACATAAAATATTATTATAAGACACATTCATCCATAATTAAATATACTTTTTTTTTTACAAAATAAGCATTATTATCTGATTAATAAAAAAATCGACCGATAAAAATAATCGTTATCCACGAAAAAAAAAAATATTTAATCCGAAAAAGTTCTGATTTATCGCTATTTAAATCTGATCTCTGACCTTTGGAACGCTTTAATGAATATAACGGATTTTTTTTCTTTCAAATCGTACGCCCCTCCCCCTCCCTCCCGCTGACCATTTTCCCCCGCCGAAGTTTTGCAGTAGAAGCAATACGCCGGAAAATTCATTTTAATAAGATTTTCCGCGTCGGGATCGAACGCTAATTTTTCTTCTATTTTTTTTAGGGGCTTGTTCCCCGGAAATTTTAAAAAATAATCGTGTCGTTTGGCGACCGATTATGGCCGGATAAAAAAGGTGTATTTTACATTATAAATAAACGTTCGTTAAAACTTTTTTTTTTTCGTATATCGATCGATTATTTAGATATTTTAGTTTTAAATTGGCATCGACGCCGATGTCAATCAACGGTTTTATTAATTTTTCACTGAAAATGATTTTTTCTTAAGTATAGATACCTGCGAGTGTGCTAGATATTTTTAAATATAAAATATTTCATCATTAAATATATTTTTTTAATATTTCTTAAAATATAATTGATAGATTTTTGCATAAATCAAAAGGATAAACGTAAAAGAAATATTCATTTTAACAGATAATACATAGCAAGACTAAATAATATGAACATATTTTTGTTTCAATAAATTTTGTAACTTTAAACAAATTAAATTAAAACGAGGTCTCGGCCTCGCCGATTTATTTAGCGTGATACTAATTTCGTAATAAAGTTATTATCGTTGCATTGCGCCGTTGTAAAAGTGCAGATTCGTATAACTGGATTTGAACTCGGAACGTATAAATTATAAAATATCAATAAAAAATATATACTTTATATATATAAAAAAAATATTAAATTAAAAATTATAAAAAAAATATATTTTTTTATTTTTAATGAGAATTTTATATATTATTTATTTTGTTAAAAATAAAAAAATAATAATTCATAAATTTATATCTAAGAATTGCAATAAGTAAGATAACATATTAAGAATATAATTTTTAATACAATTAGGAATATAATTTCAATATAGCAACTGTTGAAGGTTAGATTATTTTTAATAATTTATATAAGATAATTATTTTTATCAGTCTATTTAAAATATAGCTGAAATAAAATATCTTTCAGCAAATATGTTTACGATTGTGTATGTGTGCCGCTTTGCATATTATTTATTATATACATTATTTGCTTTTATAACAGTAATTGAATATTCATGAATGTATTTGCATGTTTGTATTATAAATATAAATATATATATATATATATATATATATATATATATATATATATATATATATATATATATGCTCACATTATATTATATATTAAAATATATTTGTGTGTAAATGTTATAAATCGATTTGTCTATGACGTTAACGTAGAAATTGTCTTCAACGCCATCTGTGTAATTGTAAAATTACTATTTTATTTTATTTTATTCAAGTAATTTGTTTAATTAAATAAAAATGATTTGTTAATAATTTAGTATATAAATTATTGTATTAAATAATATAAAAATTAAGTATTATCATAAAATTTTGTGTGATAAAAATTATTTAAAATTGTATTTTTTAAATATTTTTAGAGACATCTCTTAAAAAAAAATTACTCTAAAAATACTAAATAAAATTCAATAATTTTACTTGAATATTAGAGATGGCATTATACAAAAATAATTATTTTTATATAAAAATTAAAACATGTGTAAAATTAATCAACACAAAATAAAATAATATTAGAAAAAAAATATTATAGCATCAAAATATTAAAAAAAATAATACAATTTAATTTAAAAAATAATAATTGTCGTTTCAATATTTTAAAGAAGAGAATTTCGGTTCATTTTATCATAATATATTTTTCACGTCAATTAGTAATTTCCATAAAATTAAATTTTAATTATTAAATTACACCTGTTATTATTATTATTTTATTTTTCACATAAAAGAAATATATAAAAATATATAGTATATGTTATATCGATAAAACTATACAATTTAAAGATCATTCAGAAATTATTCAATTGTGCTCTTTAATATTAACGACTATTCTATTATTATAATTTAATATTAATAGAATAAAAATAAATATCCATGTGCGGTTTTTATTCGGCGACAACGACAGATAAAAAAAAAACACGTTTTCGAATACGCGGCAAGATTTACGAATATCGCATTCGCGGAATATTTCGGATCTTTTCACCGGATTTTCCGGAATTTTTCTTCGAATTTTTCCCGGAAGAAAGGTGAGGAGGGGCAGGGGAAAAACGGAGGGCGTCGTGCGGTCAAGCCGTCTGACATTTGGCGAGCAGGGCGTGGCACACACAACAAAACGCCGCGAACAAAAGTTTCACCCTTATCTCTTCAAATTCACCCCTAAAATGCACCGGAAGAAACTTCGCCTTACAACCCCGGATTGAACACACAAGTTTCGTCACATAAAATTAAAATAATAATGTTTTTTATTTTCAGAAAACGTTAAATATTATATATCGAATTCCATTTTATTCATCATTTTAAATATTTTTCTATATTATTATTAATATTATTATAATTATAACTTCTTAAAATATTCGTAATAATATCATATAAAAAAATTATATATTATAATAACAAAATATTATAAATTTTTATTCACAATTCATTCTCAATATGTAGTATTTGATTATACAAATTGTATAAATACAAAGTTTTTTTCATTTAAAATAATTAATCTTATCAATAAAACATTATTTAAATTTATTTTTATTTTCTAAATTAATATCATATAATATATTATAATAAATAAAATATGAATTGAACGATTTTCATCAAAATATATATAGTCATAAGACTTGAAAAATTGATGTATTGTAGATGATATATTAACACTTTAATGGCCGATGGATCCATCTAGGAAGCACAACTCAAACAAACGTTAATGGCCGGTGGATACTCATATATTATTAATTATTAATTATATTATGAATTAAAAGTATATTTATAAAAAAAAAATAATGTGAAAAAATATTTTATATAAACTAACTGTTTTTTTTTTGTAAACAATTATTTTAAATTAAAATATATAAATGAATAATTTTAAATATACATATTTTTCGTTATAAAATTACAATTATGCGGGTTAAATTCAAATGAAAAAAAAAATTAATAATAATAATAATAATAAAACAATTATCGGAGAAACTTGTAACACCGATGCGGGAGAGATGCTGCGTCGACGGTGGCGCCGCCACAGTCGTACCGCTAACAGAGAAAACCTAGGAGTGGGAGATTTTATGGGACAGAAGGGAGTGGGAATGGGGTGAGTTTGGGAACAGTTGAAAAGAGGAAAACGGGTAAAAGTGGAACGGGATGGAAAAAGGGGAAAAGCGCTGCACCGTGCTCCTGCAAATGTTCGATATATACCCGGACAAGAGCATACTGCCCCACTGACGTCTGCACGAACTCACACACACACACACACATATAGATATATATATATTATTTTTAAGGTTGTAAAAATGCAACTAAACCTTAATCGATTTTCAAATATAACGATTCGTATTGCTTTTTATATATATTTTTAATTTTTAAAATATCGTTTATAATAATTAAAAATGGTTAAAAACGCCGCCGCCGCCGTTGTCAACATTCGTATTGGTCGAAAAACGATTTTTTTCATTATAAATATTATTATATCGTAAAATATACATCGTTCACATATTAAATTGCATTTTTTTTATAATACATTTTCATATAAAATATTTCAGAAATTAACGTTTCAATTTTATTTTAAATTTGACATATAGCAACTTCATACATTGCGCATGCGCAAGATTCAATATTACAGAGCATACTGTGAGTCTAGCAATACTTTTTTACAGCCATTATTAAATATTTTTTAATATATCATTATTTTTATATTAAATTTATTTTATTTATATGACATATAATTGTAAATTTTTTTTCGAATAGATTCGATTTCTATATATGTATATAGAATATAAATGATATATTCTATATACACATAAATACACACACACACACACACACACACATATATATATATATATATATATATATATATATTTATACACACACACACACACACACACACATACACGTATATATCGTCGTTTGTATGCGTAAAAGCACTTTCATTTGCTGTTGACGTTTCAAAACCGTTAATATGCAGATCGTGTCGTTTGATTGTCGCTTCGCGGACGATATTTCTGATTGACGTTGTAATTTCGTTTACCGTGTAGTATTTCGATTGCGTATATATTTGAATGAAGCTCGGGTTCGAATTTCTAGATAAAATTTTCAGATCTAATCTACCGAAATACTTTAAATTATGGGATAAAAAAAAAACACTTCTGCTTATATTGCATAAATGTCTTTGATCAATTTTAAAATCAACAACAAACATTTGCATATAAAAAGTCACTAAATTAATAAATTAATTAAAAATTTTAACATAGATATGTGTTAATTATAATTAATATGCAGACTTTGTATTGTAGGCTAATGCGCGCCATGATCGCGTCTTCGGCAATCTAAGTGTTAAAAATCACTATCTACTTATTGAAATTATAATATATAACGATTTTTATGTATTTAAAAATGATATAATCAAACTTTAAACAATCTGAATATTTTATTTATAATTAAAATATTTAATAATCACATAAAAAAATAATATCATATCGAATGAACAAAAGTAACAAATACATAAATGCGAATTTTTGAAACTGTACAAAGTAAAGAGAAAGATTCTCAAACAGCACTTCCTTAGTTGGAGAAACTTTTTAATGCAGTAAAACTGAAATTCTTCCGCGCAAAATTCGCTATATATATATATATATATATATATATATGTATTTCAAAAACGTAGTTTTCTGATTTGGCAAACGGACAGCGGTTTATCAAAAGGGGGTTAAAATCGTAACAAAAAGAAGTGTTCCACTGCATAAAAGTCGATAAAATTTATTTCAAGCCCTTTTTCTAAATATTTCAATAATAAAATTTCGACAATGCATTTTTTATAAAAGAACTGTACGTGTTAAAACGCGCGATTAACCTTTTAATGTCCAACCGTATATTTTAAATTTGTAATTAAAAAATATTATTATTTATATAAAATTAAATTAATTATATATATATATAAATATCAAAAATAATATAATAATAATGAATATATATAAAATGTTGATTTTTTTTTTAAATTAATCACTTTATATAAATCCTTTAAAACTCCGAACTCAATCTCTCGTATTCGTACGTGTATTGTAAAATTTTTAATTGTTTTATAAAATTAATTCACGTTGTAATAAAACGTACGGTCGAATTAATGCCGAAATAATTAATCTCGCGCTTAATTGAATTAAATTAGTTTCAATATATTTCATTATGCACCGGCGCTTCTCGAATTAGCGTATCCGCCAGTTGATAAATTAAAGCGAAATCGCTACAAACGTATCAAAACTTTCACACATCATGTATATATATATATATATATATATATATATATATATATATATATATATATATATATATATATATAGAGTGATCCAAAATGTAATCATTAATATTATGATTTATTAAAAAAAAATAAGTAACGATATTTTTTTATAAATTTTATCAAACTTATATAAAATATGAAAACAAAACAATATATTTATTAAATTAATATTTAATATAATTGTTCGTATGAAACAAATGAATAAAATTATTTGAAAATTTAATGTAAATATTATAAGAAAATTGACTTAAAATATAAAAGAAAATGGCGCGTGTTAATACGCAGATTTTGTATCGTAGGCATACAGAATACATATATTAAAACTAAATTGTTATTTTGAAAGGTTAAAAAATAAAATTTTAAAATTAAATGTATATTAAAAACGTAATAAATTACAATTTTTTAAAATAAAATATTTTTTTCATACAAAATATCTAAATTATCTAAAGATATTTAACAAGAAACTACATCACGAAATAAATATAATATTTTTACATCTATCTAAGACAAACTCGTCATTTTTGTCCACATCCTATATAATAAATATTTACAAAAAATTTTAACAAATATAAATGGTTTTTTTTTCGGAAAAAAAAACACTTTTCTTCTATGCGAAGGAGGTTCTGTTTTCTTTATCGTTTTTTTTTTCTTTTTTGTTGTTTTTATTTTTATTCACGATGTTTATCCAAAAATAAAACGAATATAAAACACTTAAGCCGGTTGTAAAATTTATTATAGTGACCACAGAAAGGTGTTTTTTTTTCAGCTGAATTATTGCCACAGTTGAGTAATCGAATTGATCGTATAATATGACAAGGAAAATTCGTATTGAAAATCTCTAAATATTTGTGAAAAAATATAAATTATTTAATATATATATATATATATATATATATATATATATATATATATATATACACCATATATATATATATATATATATATACCATATATATATATATATATATATATATATATATATATATATATATATATATATATATGTAGGGTGATGATGAAAAAAAAATAAAAGTATATTAACCCGTTAAACGTCCAATATATAAGATTCAAATTGAAAATTGATGGAAAACTAGAAGAGGTCCGGTTATGGCCGGATATTGGATATTGCCAATGATGGATATTTCGCCAAAATGCGGACACATTATCACAGAGTCGCCTAAACGATCATTTTATAAAATAAATAGCGTACACGTAATATGATCGATTTGCGATAATCGAATATTAATGATTAATATGTAATATAATTTCTAAAATTAATTATATATAATTTATTGAATCATGAATAATTAGGAATGATATCGATTTTTCTTCAGAATTATGTCTGATTTTTAAGAGTTAAAAAACTATGTATTTTTAATTTAATATTAAAAATATGAATAAATTATCAATTTTCATTTAATAATAAAAAAAAGAAGATATACTCTTAGTTATTATTATAAAGAATAATTTTGCATTAAAAATCTAGTTAATTAATGTTATATAACAGACGGTTAAATTTAACATCTAAGTAATATGAAAATTTAACAAGACGTCTTGCATCTTACAAAACTAATTATCTTTATATAATTGTATTAATCGATTGATATATTTATAGATTCGATAACTAGATATTTATGAAAATTAGCAAACTGTGTTAATAATAATATAAATGTTTGATTAAAAATATGATTTTAATGAATTGTCTATATTTTAATAATCATTATGAATTTTGTTGTTACATCATTAAGAATCCAAATTTTTCATTTTGTAAAATGTTTTTATTTTTGTACTTAACTCTTCAGAATATTTTAAGCATTCTTATCATATTTTATATGTTGAAAAAAAAATATAATTATTCGAAATAAAAATAAATGTATCATATATATATTACATATAATCAAATGAAAGTTTTGATTTAAAATTTAAATCTATATATTTATATAAATGTATATATATTTTATTTTTGAAGATATGATAATTTTATCTTAGATAAGATAATTGATAAACACGTGTAATTGAATTAATGTAAATATAATAAAGTGAACGATCAATGTAACGGGGTGAAAACACGTAAACATCTAAGAAACACGATAGAAAAAATACGATACACACACACACACACACGTTAAAATGGAAAATTTTCTTTTTTTTTTCTATCGTGTCCGACAAATATTCGGTTAGCACGCCACTGAACAATCCGTATGAAGCGAGCTTTTATCAGTGCGATGTAAAATATAGAAACGATTCGAGCTTTTCAGTTCTTTATAACGACGATGACGTGTTTACATCATATTATATAATATAAACGCTTTATGTTCGTCGTATAAATAATGATTCGTATAATCTGAGTATATTTTAAGTAATCTTATAATTAAATTATTTAATAATTATATAATTTTTTCAACAAATATTTTTTTTTTTTTCAATATAATATAACTATCAAAATATTTTTTTTGTGTATTAAATTGTCGTAAAATTTTATACTATATATTTATAAATTCAACAATATTTATTTTATCATAAAATCATTTTAACAAGAACAGCTTTTGAATCGCTGAATAATGACATTGATTTAATATGAATTTTACCATCAGATTAAACCAAAAACAAAAAGAACTTTTCAAAATAATTCGTCAAAACTTCGTATAATAAAATTTATTAATTCGAAATATATTTTAAACAATAATAAAAAATAGTCAAATATTAAAATAAAATCTATTTTTACTTCATAATATCAAACTAGATCTATCATATTTTTTTTTATATAATTTACAAAAATTTTCAACTTTTTTCTTATTGAATAAATCGATAGACCTTTTTAAAAATAATAATATATAAATAAATATAATAATTTCGCATTAATCATATTTTCTAATAATACAATCGTATATTCAAGAGCGCAATATATTACATTTCGTTGAAAATTAAATAATAATATTTATTAAAATTTTTCGAAACGTTTTTTCGCACAGATATTTCCGCCTCGCGAAATTTTCCCGAGCTTTTTTCCTTCTTTCCCCCCCCCTAAACCCTTCTTTTAAAAAATGCTACGCGATTTTTCCCGCTCTGCCATTTTCTCTCGCATTTTATTTTATATATTCGTTTGTTGTTCGCCGGAGAGAACCATGAATCAAGTAAACATATCGCCATTTTTCTTCCAATCTACGGGTTCAGCTTGCAATTTTGGCAAAAGCTTTTCATTATTATCTAAGTTGCCTACTTTGCCCGCTTAATATTGGCCAGCTTTGACCTACTATCACAACTATGTTAACATATATATATATATATATAAATATATATATATATATTATATATATTTTCTATGAAACGCAAAACGTCGATAGAGACGTAAATAAATAAACAAAATATTACGATTCCGCATATAATGTGTTAACCTTTCAAACACTGGCGCGTGACAACGAAATACTAAAAAAATAATTAAATAAATCGATTATATTATTATTTAAAATTTATCATAAATTATATTTTTAAAATATATTAAATCAAAATATATATAAATAAATTATTATCGATTATAAAAAAGATGATATTATTTACGATTCTAAAAAAAATGAATAATTATAAAATGAGCGTAAAATCCGATGCTTAATTTTATATAGAATAAATAATAATAAATATTTAGAAATGAATAATAATTTTCTGAATAATTATTTATTAAAAATTGTAAAAAATATGAAATTAATAGTATTTAATATTTTGTTAGTAATTAAATAAAAAAATATTTTGCATAAATATTTTTTTAATATAATATTATAATATATATATATATATATATATATATATATATATATACATTATTATATCATATTATATTATATAATACAGTAGCAGAGCCCTACTTATTCGTACGGCATTTCGAAATCGCAACACGATTCTCAAAGTGTATCCGTACATTTTGAGAAACACTGTAGCGCGTACGTAATAATAAACATGGTTGTAACGCGACACCGGTTTTCTCTCGAACGTATGGAATCCGACGTGTTTCCATAATTTTTGCAAAAAAAAAACCGAGAAAACCGACTTCGAAACGGGAATAAAATTCAAACAGAGCGCCGCGAAAAATGGAAAATCGCGTGGAAAAACGAAAAGGACGAAAGTATTCAGAGAGAGAGAGAGAGAAGGACCGAGAGGATGTGAAAGAGAGAGAAAAACGTTCGAATATTGAGTTTCGTGAAAATCGCAACATTTCCCGAGTTTCCGACGTCGATGAAGTGTGCAAAGGTATCGTCTTTGGACCGAGTTACGACATAAAAGAAAAAAAAGAAAAAAAGAAAAGAAAAACACGGCGACAATCCCCGACAATAATATCCAGCGTCGCAAATATACAGCGTGATTCGAAATTATTCTAAGTGTTTTTTTTTTTTGTACCTTTTTGTTAAAATATAATGACTAAATTTTAATATGAAAATATTTTCTTTAATTATATATTAAAAAATAATATATAATAAATTTACAAGAATTTAATCAAATATATAAAACTATTATTTATTATATATTTTATATAAAAATCAATCGTTTCCAATTTTAATATTAGACTTATTTATTAATGCAATATATTGAAACGCAACATTATAAGTATATTTTTTATATAATAAATGAAATAAAAATCGTAAAAATACATAATAAATATTTATAAAAATAAAAAAATAGTATATAAAAATAATGACAATAAGAAACTTCTTATTTATAATTTTATCTATCTATCACAAATCTTCATATGTAAATGTAAAATAATAAATTCATAATATAAATTTACTATTTATTATATTATATAATAATCGAATCGCAAAATATGCAATAAAATTCTAAATTTTAAATTATTATTGTCTAAATTTTTTTTTCTATATATATAAATTATTATAATAATAAATATAATATGAACAAAAAAAAAATGATACGCATTTTTCTTCATAAATATGATTTATCACATTTGAAATGTTTTCGTGACACTTTTTAAAACTCCAATCAAAACTTTAAATCGTCTTTCATAACGTGCGATAATAACTTTTCGACTCAAACAAAAAAAATAAAAATAAATAAACAACAACAAAAATAACAAACAAAAAAACACACACACACACAAAGCCCATTATAATATAATAATACATATGATCGTTATTTGAATGCAACGTGTATAAAATATAATATTATCCCGCACATTCTTTAACAGTGAAATATGTCACTTTGAAAAGTGACGCGCTTACTTCGTAACGTCCTGTATATATATATATAATATATATATATATATATATATATATATATATATATATATATATATATATATATATATATATATACGTGAATAGAGCGAAGCACGTATAATATACCCCAGTTTATGTACACCCTGTCTCGATTCGTGCCCCATAAATTTAAGAGGCTTTTCCTAAACCCGCACCCCGCCACGTCCCTCAGGTTTTCCTGCGGCGGTTTCAATTTTTACTTCGCAATTATTCCGCATACACAAATGAAAACCGCCGCAGTGTAACTGCTATTACACGACGTTCCGGATAATCGAACCGCTGTTTAAATTAATTAATTAATTTTTTTCTTCGGCAAAAATTCGATATTGATATATATATATATATATATATATATATATATATATATATATATATATAAAATCGTCACTTTTATATTTGTAAATATATAATCAAAACGATTACATATTTTTTTATTAATATTAAAAATATATATAATAAAAAATACTAGAAATTATCAAATTTTTAGTTGTATATAAAAATAGTGATTTATTATATTTTCGACATTTCAATGCTATTAAATCTGAAAATTTTTAATAAATTTTATAATAACATTTTTTATGTCATTAAATAAATTCAACATTAATGCATTATTATTTTTTTTTAAACTGTATTCTATTTAGATATACTATTTTAACACGTTTGTCAATTTTGTAATTTTACGACCCTATTAAAAAATTTTAGACTATTTATGTACCATTAAAATATGTCAAATTATATAATTACTCAGTATTTTTTTCAGATTTCACATAAATTAATCATTCGATATAATTCATTTATATATTGACCAAAAAAAATCAAAATAATAAAATCGAATATTTATCATATTTTTTTTTCTCATACAATATCTTCAATAAATATATTTATATATATAACATATATAATATAATAATTTTACAAAGAAATTTAAAACGAGTTAACGAATAATTTATGATATTCGAGAGCGTTCATTCGAAAAATCGCATGCACGCATCCGCGACCCACATTTTGAGAATATTCTACGAAAACTGACGATAAGGGGGGATGAGTAAATGGTGGTGGTAGTGGTGGTGAGGGGGGGGGAGGGGCAAAAGGAGTTAACATGCGTGAAATTTCGTCACCATATATCAACGTTGAGAATAACGAGCGTCAAGAGTAACAAGTCGACCCCCCTAAAAAGATACCGAAATGAGCGATGATTTGTTTATATTGACTTCTTTTTACTGTATAATATCAATTCATCATGGAAAATTTGACGAAAAAAAAAATATATATATATAATATTATATTATATTACCTGAGGCCTTGACCTCATTTTTATCGAATCGTCTATTGTTGATTTTGTATTATTATATGTTATAAGAATTTGCAATTGAATCAATATAAAACACGTATCGAATACATGTTAAATATATAAATATTCTATGGATGATAGATAATATAAAATTTCATTATAGTATTAAAAAAATAGAGATTCTCAATCTTTTTTATGTTTTACTATAAAGATATATAGATTGACATATCGGCAATATGAAAAATATTAATTAAATAATTATATATAAAAATAAATACATTATCTATAATATTTTTTCATTCTTAAATATTCGTATAATCCATATAAATTTAAAAAATGGCATACATTTATATATCATTTATTGTTATTTTAATCATTCTTAAAAAATAAAATATATATATTGCGATTGAAAATTGAAAAAAAACAAGAGCTTCATATAATTTTTATATTATTCACATATTAAAAAATTACCACTGTTCTAAATTTACTAGTCAATGTGTAATATTTGTTTAATAATGATTTATTATTCCGTTTTGACACACGAAATGGCGATGCTTTTTAATGCATCACACCAGAAATTCTCAAACTGTGAACCATATTTTTTCATATTAAAAACAAAAATTATTTTATATTAACATAATGGAAAGGACAATTTTCTGTTACGAACGACAAAAAAAATCGAAAGATTCACCTGCCCTGACTTTAGATTTTATATATATTTTAATTTTTATAAAATATAATATAAAAAAAAAACATTCTATCCGATTTATTACTGTCTTTTTCGCCTAACGTTAAACTAACAAAAATTTAAATGGTACGAGATTAAAAAAAAATCAATATTAAACCCGATAATACGACGCATAATAGTCGCTAATGTTTATTAACCCGTTGTACCGTCGCAGTTCGAAATTTACATTCCGTCTTAAATTACGAGACCCGCAATTAACGAGTTCGTGTTTTTAATACAAAAAAAAACGTTTTTGTTTGGCCGCGTGTACAAATTGAACGTTATTAATTATTATAAATCATGAATGTCGTCCTTTTTCATTCACCCACGCCACATTTACAATTGTAATTTTGGTGAATAATTATCAAATTCCTATATAGCTTTCATAATATATAGCTTATATAATATTATAAATATGTATTTGATTTGATATGCCATTATATCACGTGTCGACTAATATCTGAATCTTTTTTCATACATTTTACGATCTTCATAATGGTCCATCGGAGCAATTAATTCGAATAATTCACATTGTATGTCATTAGAAATGTCATATAATGTGAATAAAAAAAAAGCTATTGCTGTTATCGAACTTTGTATTGAGAAAAACTCAAACGAGTTCATTCGATATGATATTCAACAATTGAAGTTGTGTCCATTCACTTTATAGAAAATTTTTAATTAAGGTCTCACAAAATTCAAATAGTGCAAGAATTGAAGTCATATATATGACTACTAGGTCATAGTGCATTTGGTGAATGGGTTCAAAATAATTTTTTTGGTGAAAATGGACCTGTATATTGGTCTTCTAGATCATGCGATTTAATACCGTTGAACTATTTTTTTCATAGTCACATACCGAAAATTATATTTAAGTAAATTAGTATAGAATTATCTTCTAAATAGAGTTAAATTCATGGCAAATAACACTATTTATCTATTTTTTATTTTTAATTTAATTTTTTATATACTTATAAAAACACTTTATATATATAAAAAAAATCTAAGAATTATTCATCTATTTTCATATAAAATAATATTATATAAATATACAAACATATTGTCATTGTTTTTTAAGTAAAAAAAAAACTACATATCGAAAACAATAAGAAGTGGATTTAAGTTTATCAAAGCGCAAAGGCAACGGTTCCAATGGAGCGTCAGAAAAAAAAACCAGCGCACTGGCACAACTTTAAGCGAACTTTTTCCTTTTATTTTCGAGTAAAACAAAAAAAAAAGAAACAATGACAGATTCATCGGGTCCAATCGAAAACCGAACCGAGGTTCGACTCGCGAGTAATTGAATTTTCCTTACGGTAGGAAAAAAAAATATCCAGGGCGGTTCGGCGGAAAGCGAAGGGCGGAACGGGCGATCGTGTAAAATAAGAAAATTTATCGAACGCTTTTCCGATCGCGTACTTGTGTGTGTGTGTGTGTTCGGAAAAACGGTTATAAATCGAAGTTTTAATGAAGGAACGCCCGTTCGCCTTTTACCTGTATTAAAATCGCGTGTCGTATACGTCACAAATTAATTTATGGATTTGTTTATTATTAATACATATTAAATGCACAGTGAGATTGAAAAAAAAACTTGATTTATAACTAACATTTAAGCTAAGTTAATTGTTTTTTTTTATATATATATAAAAAATTAAAATGCTACCGCCGCCGCCGCCGTCAGCATTAGTATTCATCTATTGATAATGTTTTTTGAGACGAATTTTATTACAACATTGACAACCGCACGTGGGTTTATTTATTTTATATATTTCAATATACGATTTTCTAAAACAATTTTATTTCACTACAAATACATGAAGAATTTTTTGATATCTGAAAAGGTAGATCTTTATAGCAGTTGATAATAAATTATAAAATTTAAGAAATATGAATCCATAAATAATGACTATTGTAGACGTTTGTTTCATCAGATCAATGATCATCAATATTTATAATGCAATCAAATAGACTTTAGAATAATAATCTTTCTCAAAACTAATTTATTTATTTATCGAATTTTCATAATTTTATACAGTATTATTTCACAATCTGATATATTATCATAGTATTAATTTATCCGCAATTGG
Source organism: Leptonema lineaticorne (assembly GCA_024500535.1). Classification (NCBI taxonomy): domain Eukaryota; kingdom Metazoa; phylum Arthropoda; class Insecta; order Trichoptera; family Hydropsychidae; genus Leptonema; species Leptonema lineaticorne. The sequence continues at coordinate 12,163,834 of JANIJI010000021.1, forward strand.
AAAAAAAATAATGCATTTTAATAAATTGGCAGTATTGTATGAAAACACGTATATTTTATTTTCTGAAGGGTGTTTTTCAGAATAAAAGCAGAGACGAGGGGGTTAAAGAGAATTAATTAAAATGACGCAAAGGTTTCTGTTTAATAATAACGCTAACGTACGGCTCATATATTAAATTCACTTTAAATAACTCACACCGGTATCAGTAGTTTATTATATATATATATATATATATATATATATATATATATATATATATATATATATGGTATATATATATATATATATATATATATATATATATATATATATGGTATATATATATATATATATATATATATATATATATAATATTAATTTTCATTGCTTAATTCTTTCGCTAGATGGATAATTTAATATATATTTTTTTTCTATAGTAAAAAAATATTTAGATCATACTACTGTGATCAAAAAGTAAGATGATATTGTTATTTAAAACTCCCGGGCATTAGGAGGGCAGGTAAATTTTATTTTATTCCTAGGTTGGTAGGACTGTCTATAACATTTGCCAAGCTTCTGTTTGTCAAAAGATTTAATTATCCTGTCATACTGCATTAGTTTTTCGCGACTTTTTTGCAAAAACTCGACTCATACCGTTTCGCAACCACCGTATTCGCCTGATTTGGCTCCGTGCGACATCTGGCTATTCAGCAAACTAAAAAGGCCAATGCGAAGACGCCGTTTTAACACGATTAAGAATATAAAAACCGCATCGAAGAGGATCTTGAAGGCTATACCGGAAAAAGATCATAGTATAATGACTATTTCTATTCAATATTGACAATGATTTTCAGATGTGTGTTTCGAAAATATCAATTTCAATTTATTTATTTATTTATACACGTGTTAAAACTTGTTTACGGCAGACGACTCGTTTCGCACTCGTTCGAATCAATTTTTCCACATTGCAAAAATTTCCTGAAAATTTAATATACGCGCTCAACTTTTCAGATGAGGCTGAAACTCTTAGCGTCGACCGAACTTTAACTTTCTTAGATTTTAATTACTTCGAAAAGACTCTCGTCGGTTTTTTCGCTCATTTTTTTTTCTTTTTTGCCGCTTACAATTATTTTTTTTTGCCGCCCATCGAGCATAAATAACACTTTGCATGCGTAAACACTTTTATGTGTGTGTGTGTGTGTGTGTGTTTTGTTTTTAAAATCTAGCTAGCGGACGTCGTTTTTTGTTTACCTGAAAACGCTTTATTTATGCTGAAGCCTCGTCATAAATCGTCGCATAGACAGCCTTTTGGGAAATTTGAAATTCGTTAGAGGAAAAAGGGTGCGCGTGCGTGTATTATTAACCAGAGATGAAAAGTCTATAGAAAAAAAAAAATATTTCCATTTCCGCTTTAGTGATTTTCATCTAATTTGACGTCAACTTTTATTATTCGTTTTATAAAACAACTTTATTTTCAATTTACTATATATATATATAATATAATTAAAAAAATATTTTATATAATATTGACACTGAATTTGATAGTTGATTAAATATGATGGAAAAATATATAAATAAATATACTATTGTTTCGCTTTTCCAAGTTCAACTTTGCAACCCTTATATTAACAGCCGACAAACGTTAATTCAAAATCGTTCGAGTGTACAACGAAGACCCGACGGTGTGAAGAATAAGAGACGAAAAAAAAAATACAGAAAAGAAAAACTCTTTATAAAGTGAATATAAAAGGGAGTCTTTTTTTTCCACGGTAACCTTTTAAAAGTTCAAGTCGTCCGCGCACGGCTCGTTGTTCAGTTTTCCGAGAGACGAGAAAATGAAGTAGAAAAAAAAAACACGACCGGGAGTGGAAAATGTACAGGAAAAAAAAGCGAAGAAAAAAAAATCGGGGCGCAAAACGCGGAAAGCTTATTAGGAAGTTGACAGGATAAATCAAGAATCGGCTGGAAAAATGTTTCGCTCTTCTTCTTTTTTTTGTCATTTTCCTTCGATGAAGAAAAGTGTTGAAATTCAATTTCGACACATTTATGCAATAAAATTTACCCCTATCTATCATAAAATCGAATTTTATTCACTTTATCGATATAATAAACAATTTATATATATATATATATATATATATATATATATATATATATATATATATATAAAGAAAAACATTCTGAAATTACTATAGAAAAAAAATTATACATTTTTATGTAAATATTATATATAATGATTATTACATTAAAAATTCAATATATGACATAATAATTCATCCATTATTCTACTATGAATTTATTAAATCATTACATTATTATTTATCGCGGAATTATGAGGCTTGACGGGTAGTTATTCAATCTTGATTAAATTTTATTACAAAGTTTCCACGGCGCCAGCGCTTCTAAATCTTTAATGCAATTCAACCCTCTTTGTTTCTCACAATGTGTTACCGCATTTCTTATTGAAAATCATTGAGGTGAAACCAACTTTCGAGATCGTAAATTCTATGTTTCGATATATTAAATTAATCACGCGTGAATGTATAAAAAAAAAATAACGATATATGAGAATAATATATTGTAAATTTATTACTTGTTTTATGATTAATCTGTATTTATGTTCAATTATTCTATTTGATTTTTATCTCCTTAGTCGTGTCAAAACGGCGTCCTCGTATTGGCCTTTTGAGTTTGCCGAATAGCCAGAAGTCGCATGGAGACAAATCGAGCGAATACGGTGCAATGCAGTATGGCATGGTGCATTATGACTGATGAAGGAACCAAGAGTTGTAAAAAACGTATAACTCGGAATAAATTAAACCTTTTAACAAACAGAAACTTGGCAAATATTATAGATAGTCCTACCAACCTAGGAAAAAAATACAATTTACCATATTTTTTAATCACAGTAGTGTAATGAATAATAAATGTAATTATATATATATTTATATAAATATATATATTTTTTAATTTATATTCAGGTAAATAATTTGTATTCCGTTATGCGAACGTATTTGTCTTGTTCGGTTTCATCACTTAACGCACCTGCACTTTTCTATTTTCATTTTACACGCGATTCCCGTCGTAAATACGCGCGTAAACGCGGAAAATCTCACGCTTTTCTTTTACCATACGCGAACGTGTTTCGAGTGGAAAATATAAAAGAAAAATAAATAAAAATAAATAAAATTCGTACAGTGACGCGGTGAGGGTTGAAGAGGAAGTGGAAAAAAGAGAACGATACACAATATATATATATATATATATATATATATATATATATATATATATATATATACAATATATACACACGCGCGTTCTATAAGGCATATAACGTTATATATATATATATATATATATATATATATATATATATATACAGGGTGGGTCGAAAGTCGCAGACGCGCTACACAATATGGAGTCGTATAGAAAATCGAAAGAAGGCGGTTTCGTTTCTTCATTTCTTTGTAAAAATCCCTCGGGATTCACCTGGAAGCACCCGCTTGTCCCATAAAATTGTGAAATGACATAAATAACACGCAGACCACACGCCCTTATTCCCAAATGTTACACCATCATCATTCTTGGCGCCGTCGATTCGCGAAATGTACCAGATTCACAACAACGCAACACATCACCATATATTTTATTTTACACACACACACACAAACCATTCTATATACATATATATATATATATATATATATATATATATATATATATATATATATATATATATATACAAGAATATATACTACTACAAAATGGATATATAATAGTTAAATCAACATTATTCAACAATATATCAATATCATCCATTCATAGTACGGTAGTATAAATTTAACCTTTTGCATTCGAGGAGTGTCTTTTGGTGACTACTTGGATTAATGCGGAAACTCTATACGCAGCAATGACTATTTAATTTCTTTATAACCAATCCCTATACACTTTTTATATAATACTATAAATATAAAATGACACTCTTTAAAACAGAGATAATTTTTTTTACCTTAAATTAGTCCACAATTACGTAATCATAAATCGAATTGCATTTTCAACATTAAAACTATGATTTTTTTTATTCAAATTTGACAAGCCTGTCAGAAGGATTACTAAAGTTAAAATTTTTAATACTTGATAAAGCAATTGTATAGATCAGTATAATGTTTTTTTAATAAAATTTCTAAAATGGTGGCTAAAACTATTTTTTTTTTAGATTTAAAAATTAACTCCATAAATCTATATATTCCATATAAAACCACTAAATAGCAGATGAATATAAAATTTAAATATATATATCATACATTTTTTTTATATATTAATATTAAAACGTCTCGAGCGCAAAGAGTTAATAATAATATTATAAAAAAAAAAGATTTTCTATATAGAAAAATATTTTAAATTAAAATATAATATAAAGCCATATTGCAAACTTTCCAATGCTAATTTATTCCTTTTGTTTGTATAATTTAATCCCTAAAGCTGCTTTCGATTTCGTATTTTAAATTAATTTTATTTCATTTTTTTGACCAAAAACGCAACGTAATCGAATTATAAGCGTTTCTAAATTATATATATATATATATATATATATATATATATATATATATATATATATTTCTATCCATATTGGCGAAAATTTTGCCAAGATAACGCCTATACGAATCGACAAAATAAACTTTAAATGTTATCTTTATTGCAGGAAGTGAGATGAGAACGCTTCAATATAAAATAATATATTATTCCTTCAAATAATGTTACTGAAATGACGAAAATTTCACTATACACGTTATCGGCAACGAATATATATTTCATTAAATTATATTATATAATAATACTAATATATATATATATATATATATATATATATATTTATATATATTTAATTTTAATTTATTATCATCACTAGTACGAGCATCATAAAGAATTCATTCGGTCGCGTAATGAATGTAATTAATTTGAAGACGCCTCGTCAGAAAAATGGCGGCATATAAAAACGGAACAAAACAACGGAAATAATATTGCAAAGGAAGCGAGCAAAAGAAAAAAAAAGAAAAACAAGCGCAACCCCCCCCCCTTTCTTTCCAACTCCTCTCCGCCCCGCCCGCCCCAAAAAAAAGAAAAACAAATAAATAAAAGATGGAAAAATGTTCCGGAATCATCATCACTCATAGAAATTGTTGACGTTAGTTCGTTCGCTTGCATGCCTTTGAGTCGAACTGTCATTCCGGAAATTCATCCCCTTCACAACCCCTGACCTCATTGCCCTCCACCCCCACCCCCCCTTCTATCTCCTAGTGATTTTTCCGAATCATTTTTCATTCGCTAATAAACAGGCTGTCTCGTTTCGTTTTCCTTTCTCTTTGAGATTTGTCACATTTATTATTAATCCGATACGTAAAAAGGTTAATGTGTCTTCATATTATTAAAGTATTTTTTTTTTGTTAGGCGATTATTGTGTTAAATAGTATAATTTTACGTACTATAACTGATATTCTTATATATGAATTTAAAATACGGATGATGAGGGATGTTTTTCTATAATATTATATATATCAAAAAATGCTTCTAAGAGAAATTATTATACAATATATTAAAAAAATGATTTTTAAAAGCAATTCTTATACTAAAAATGTAATTTTAAAATAGAAAAATAATAAGAAAAAGAGTGATCCTTTTGTTTGACAATTAGCAAATTAATTCAATGCTAATTTTATTACAATTCAAAATGAATACTTATATTTAAGTTTTTTTTCAATTTTAAATACATATATCGACTTTTTAATTTAATTTTAATATATACATATAAAAACCAATATTATATTAATAATAAAAAAGACGATCAATTTCGTACTATAATAAAACAATTTAATACAAACATTAAAATCCAATCATCTAAAAGTATCGATAAAACTCTCGAACGTTTCAAATCCAATGAAACGATTTTTTTTACAAAAAAAAAATGTCAATTTCGAAATTCGGAAAATGTCTCGATTTTCGCCGTAAAAATAACCGAACGAAAATCGTTTTCCGACAATTTATTTATTTATTCGTCGCACCGTCGGAAATCGATATCGCTTTATATTGACACATAACACGAATTCCTATCGATAATTGTTTGACATCCAAAAAAAAACGATAATAAAAACAATATATATATATATATATATATATATATATATATATATATATATATATATATATATATATATATATATTTAAAAACAAACCTCAAAACATCAATTTTGATCGTTTCATTTAATCGTAAATTGGAATGATCGCCGATAACGACGTCGACTCGGCGATCGTTTTAATATTGAAAGCACGAAATCGATACCCGAAATACGTTTTCGATGAAAAACATAATGGAAAACTTAAAATGAATCCAATTATATATATATATATATATATATATATATATATATATTATGAAAAATAATTTTAAAAAAATCTGATATAATTTTTATGAATAATATTAAATTTGTATATAATTTTATATATAATAAAATAGTTTATTTAAAAAAGAATCATAAATAAAACTTATTTTATTATGATTTTTATTACTGTTTTAAACACCTAAAATCGTCAAAACGAGTATTCAAAAAGTATGCGAAACAAAACTACTAACAATCCCAAAACTTAAATAACTAATTTTCAAAATATTTTCACGTCCAGAAAGTGGCAATTAATGTTTTCGGAGCATCTGAAAATAATTATATACGATTTTGAAAAATTTTAGAAAACGTTATAATTTTTGTGAATATATTAATTATTAAAAAAAATCACTATTTCTATATATATATATATATATATATATATATATATACATATATATATATATATATATATACATATATATATATATATATATATATGTATATTACAATAAAAATTGAAACAATATAACATATGTGTAACATAATTCTTTAAATATTTAGATAATTTATATGATATCGTTTTTACAAATTCCGACATCTCATATTATTTTAATAAAATCTCGCACGAACGTCTCGCATATAATTTTCGAACGCGGAAATGTGCGGAAAATCGCACAACGATTGCAAAAAAAAAAAAGAAAAATGAGCAATCGTGAAAAAACTCTCGTTTATTGCTGTCGCGTGTTTCTTCGAACGCGATAACAGCCTCGAAAACAAGAACGCGAAATAGAGGTGAAGGCGAAAATAATATCAAAAAACAAAACAGAAAAGAAAACATCAAAACAAATATCGAAACGGCCATAAACATATGTCAATAGTAATTTACGTGACCGGAAAACGGAAAAACCGGAACCGGAACGCGCGAAAATAGACTGGCGAACGGACGACCAGCGCTAAAAACGAAATTGCGACATAACAGAAAAGAGAGAGAAAGAAAAAAATGCACATACACACAAACAGACGTATTAATGTGAAATGAAATAAAATCTTATTATATTGAAGTAAGGAAAAGACGCAGATCGTAGATGAATTTCCATGAAAATTGAAAATATTTTCTCTTCGTCTGATTATATTCGGCAAATAGATAAAAATCAATATTTTCACTAAAAGACGAAAGAAAAATAATTTAGAAATGATTTCTAGATCAAAATTAATTTTAAATAATATAATATATTTTATATAGATCATATCTCATAAAGTCATATAAAAATATATATATATATTTTTTTTTGTTATGGTTCTAGAATTTTTCTTAAATATATATAATATATATATATATATATATATATATGATATAAAATATCAATCAATATAATAATTTCATACAAAATTAATAATAATCTTCATTATTAAATATTGTATGACATATTGCGACTTTGTCGACAAAAATGATTGTAAATACTGAAATATTTTATATGAAAATATATTATAAAATATTAAATTTTAACATATATCAAATATGTACATTTTTAATTATAAAAATCATTTAAAAATAAAGTCGCATTTGATAGGTTATGAGCATAAAATGTCATAGAAATATATAGACTATTATTAAAATGTCATAGAAATATATAGACTATATTAAATAATTAAAATAACAACAATAATAATAATAAATACAGATAAGAATGAGTGTTACAAAATGATATTATTCAAATATATTTTCGTATGAAGGCTTTAAAAAAATATCGATGCATAATAATATAACCCTTTTTCACACCTGTCACATTAGCATACGTCAAAATTTATTATATGTATATATTTATATATATATATATATATATATATATATATATATATATATATAATAGAAACGTGTCACTATTTTTCTAACAAAATTTCATTCATTCGTCATTTTAATATACGTTCAAATGAAAAAAAATAGCGTGAAAAATATTGTACGATTTATAAGGGTTCAAACTTTTTTTCCATATGAAATTTGAAATATTAATATTGCCATATATTTTTATATACAAATTTTTTTCTCAACGTATAAAGTTAAATAACGTTCAATACAATCTATATTTATGTATATATATTTTATTATATAAATAAATATCAGAAGTCTTATAGATCTTTAATTTAAATTAATCTAAAAAAAATCCAACTGATAATAATGAATTAAATCATAATTATGCATAGAAATTTTCACTTTAATATTTAACTAATATTCATAAAATATTACTGAATTTTATATAAAAGGATTTTTAAATAGAAGTTTAAGCTGTTTTAAAATTATTTTTTGTCTTATTTTGGAAACGAAAAATAAATCTAAAAGCTAATGAATCCAAATCAAGTTTTTAAAATCGAAAATTTATTCTACTTGTTCGAAATCAATCGTTTTGATTATTATTCCAAAAGATCGACCTCAATTCTATGAAATTTGTTTATATGTTTGATTTTTGAATTAAATTTTCATATATTTGTGAATTAATTTCTCATTATATTTGAGGTATCAATAATTTAAATTTTCGCTTAATTTCTCTAATACGATTTCTTTATTTATCTTTATAAAAATAAAGAGCATTTTTTTTGGTTCATTTTATAATTTAGAAAATAATAGAATAAATTAAAATTTAATACGGTTGCTTTGATATGATGTTTCCGCTGCGTAATCTTTTTCGATATTTTTCAATAATTAAAAAGAGGGGGGGGGCGTCGTTTTTTTTTCTTTTTTTTTCTCATCCAATTTAAAAGCGACAATGTCATAACTGCTTTTAATACGCGAAAACAAAGCACACACACACACACACACACACAATAAAAAGAACATAAGGCAAAAGTTACATCGAAAACCGAAATGAAAACTCACGGTCTAGTTAATTTCTCGTTAACTTTTTTTAACTCGACACCGTCGACGATTAATCATACGCCTCGTAATTGGTTTAAATTTTATACAATGAACCCTTTTTATATTTACGCGACGAGATTTTAAGAATTTAAATTATTATTATTATTATTATTTATTTGCGATTAATGCGATAGTCAAAAATAAAATAAAATGAAATAAAATAAACACGGCAAAATACTGAAAAAATACTTGGAAACCATTTTTTTTGTCGCTTCAATCGTAGCGTGTGTTATTCATGAGAAAAACGCCTGAAAAATGAACTTCAGGCGACTTTGAATTTTATATACGTTTTTTTTTATTCGCTCAGTTTCCTCCCTTGTCGTTCTACATTTTCTATTCCGCCCTATTGTCGTTGGATTAAATATATATATATATATATATATATATATATATATATATATATATCGAATTTGTTATTTCCAAACCCTAATGAAACAGAATTTATTTTTTTCAGGATGCTCTCTAAATGGAAAAACGTATTCGCAGTTGCGACGGAAAATCGTTAAATTATTAAAATGTAAATTTTTATCTAAGACATATTTTAATATTATAATATAATGTTTATTTTCTTTTTAATATATATTTTTATATCGCATTTGATGTACTAATAAAATATTAAATATTTCATAATACGAATTAAATAATTTTCAAAACAAAATATATAATACAAAAATTCGTATGTATTGTACAAATTATTTTGTAATATTTTTCATATATATATTTGTATTATTCGTAGATTTTAATCAAAATAAATAGGAAAAAAAACACTTTTGTCTGCGAAAAACTGATATCTATTTACGAGATCGAGTCAATAGCTTTGTATCCAACTATCGATTAGATATGTTTTTTTTTCTATTTCAGCTCGTTCTATATATCATAGAATAACGATTGTTCCGAAAACTCGATGAATGGCATATTTTCATTCGTCTCTTTATTGGATTGGAACAATCGTTTTCTGATATAAATCGACCAAATCAATATATAATAAAATTGTGTTATTTTTTTTGATTTCTAGATTAAAAAAAAGTATTTATAAATTATCACTTATATCCTTTATATTTTAGAATTTCGTTCATATGTGCGATATATTTATATTTTAATACGAAAACGTCGCTTATCAGCGATTATGAAGCTTTAAAATGTATGTATATAAGTGAAAATGTTCATAGGCAACGAGCTTTTGCTAGTAGCCAGTTTAGATTAGCACAGCTCGTTTTGCTAAGCTCAAAGCTTTGCAAAATTTTCCTTTCCCCTGTGAAAGCTTCGACGCTTATGCAGACCAATGAACGAGCTCGGAAAATATATATATATATTTAAAGGATATAACACAATTTGAGATGAAAATTTTTACCACGTCTATTAATAGTTTTGTCCGTGTATCAACCTAAAATAGAAGAAAGGTTTATATATATTGTTTTAAAATTTTCAAGTTCACATTCTCGTTTCTAAATTCTATTTATAATAATTTTATATAACTATATAATTTAATTATTTTATTTAATATAACACTGTGATCAAAAAGTAAGGTGAATTTGTTTATAAAATGTAAATTCTTTATTTATTCTCCCAAATCAATTTCATTCTATTCCGATAAAACGCATTTTTCCGACGCTTTTTCCAGTCCTCAAAAAAGTCGGAATAGTCTTTTTCCGATATGGTCTTCAAGACCTTCTTCGATTCGGTTTTTATCTACACAATCGTGTCAAAACGACATCCCCGCATTGGCCTTTTAAGTTTGCTGAATAGCCAGATGTCGCACGGAGCCACATCAGGCGAATAAGGTAGTTGCGAAACGATATGAGTCGAGTCGAGAACTAAGAGATGTAAAAACACGTGCAATTCATAGATAATTAAACCTTTTGACAGAAAAACGCTTGACACATATTATAGACAGTCCTACCAAACTAGAAAAAAAAATACAATTTACCTGCCTTCCCGGAAGTTTTAAATGAAAATATCGCCTTACTTTATTATCACAGTTATATATGTTTGTATAAAAAAAAATAATATATAATAATGTTTAAAATCGGTTTGTGATTCAATATTTCGTCATAAATTTAATAACGATCAATACCACAAGTACTAATTATTTATTAAGCACAAATTGAATATTCTATAAATTTAATAAGACGCGGTTATCTATTAGTCGCCCGTCTCAAACGGAAAATGATATAATATAAATTAATTATTGCAAGCGCTAATTAAATATCAAAATTTATTGAATCTCACCCATATAAATATATGTATAATATAATAATATATTTACAATTTATCAATATAAACAAACAACTCTTCAGACCATATACAAATTAATATTCCAATTTCACCATCTTACTGATACTTTGAGCTTTTATCTCATATTGAAATTGATCTTTAGTTCTCGTCTATGACCGCCGTTTTATATAGACGCGAATTCTGAAAGCAACCCTTTGCTCTTTTTTTTTCTTAGAAAGCAAAAAAAAAGAATAAAACCTTTATTTCGAACGATCCCCTTTTAGACGTTGAAAATCTCCAAACGTACCATCCCTTAGAAGCTCCCTTTGCGGATCACAAAAGCTTTTTTTCTTTGTTTATGACACCATAACTTCCATTTCGGTAACAACGACTATGCTATATATATATATATATATATATATATATATATATATATATATATATATGTATGTATATATATATATGTGTGTGTGTGTGTGTGTGTACGCATTAAATATATATTGTTTATTTAAGTAAGAAATATTCTATATTTATTGCTGTCAATGTGACAATAAAAATATATTACGAATGCGTTTGTTAGACACCTCGAAATAAATAAGTATATTTGACACGCGAATCAATATTGTTAACACTGAAACGACCGATATTTTAGATGAATATTTTATTATTATTATATTACAATTTAACGTACTAAATAATATATCAGTGGTGGCCAAGAGCTCTTTGATAGTCTGAACCAAATTTTTAAATTTTTAAATTTTACACGTGCCGCAATTAAAAAAATATATATAGAAATTATATTTATTTTAATCATATAAATAAAAGAAAATAATATTTTTTTAAATATAACATAGGCAATTCGGGTACATTTATTGGAAGTCAAAAATAATCTTTCATGTGGCTTGCGAACCGCAGTTTGGCTACCCCTGTAATATACGATACTCGAATATTCTAACAATTTTTCCGTTTTAATGTCATCATATCAAAAAGAAAATATATTATACTACTATTTGATATATAAAAAAATAATAAAAATATTGTATACTGATTTTAAAATTATTTTTTAAAAGACTGAACAATGTGTAATATTAAATATTTAATTATTTTCATAAAAAAACTATATGTTTTATTCTATACACCATTTTTATATAAATTAATAATTTATTAAACATTTTCATCATTTTAATAATATTTTATGTCGTAACAATTTTTCTTTATATACATATATGTATGGTATATTATAATAAATAATTCTAAATTTTGCCGAGAATTATACAGTATTATTATAAAAAAAAAATATGTGTAACTTAAAAGCGAGCATTATATTATATTTAATACTGTTTTAACATTGCCCGAGAGACGCTCGTTAAAAAGTTTCAGTCAATAAAAATGTTTGTTGTTGCTCCCCCGATTGTCAAGGGTTTATATTTACTATCACTTTTTTCATTCTTATATATTACATACAAACGGATATATTCGTATTTTATAAAAGAAATATATATTTATATATATATGAAAAAGATTACAAAGCACAAACGAAACAAATGCACGACGCTAATTTAAAACTTTTTTCATTTAATACTCGCATTGAAATAAATAATAAAAATAAAATTGAAAACCCCTGTTTTTAATTTCGTAATACTAATTTATTAATATCGTTAAATTAATAATTACCATATTTATATCTTTTAACAGATAAATAAAAAAATATTTTTTTCCTATTTTAAATGAATAAATATATTTGTATGTAATTTATATTTCCTTTACGCTTTTGACAGTCACATTTTTCCATAATATATATTCAAATATAAATATAAACTTACAAGAAAATCTAATACAGAATGTTTCAAAAAAATCAAGTATGTCATAAATATAGTTATAAAATCATCAATGAATTATATTATAAATAATCTACATAATAAACTATTTAAATTGATATATATATACTTTATATATAGAAATATTTTTTATCTCATTAAAAAAAAATATAATATATATCTTGAAATTATTCTCGAACATATTTCTACGGAAAATTGAGATAAACGATCCCAGTATTATGTGCACATTATTTCGAAACACCCGGTGTTTGCATATAATCGCGTCGACACAGTAGTGAATATAAAAAATAAAAATAATAATAATAACAATATTTCGTTCAGTTGAAATATTACATTTTTTCCAGTCGAAAAAGGGACGACGGTTCATATTATCGTGAAAAATCTTAGATATGCGATGTGTTTTTTTTTTTAAAAAAGAGATAAAGAAAAACGTTGCGAATTTTCCGCGCGCGGAAATACTCGTCTCGCGTACGAGTTTTCACCGCATCACGAATCATTACGCCGTAGAAAAATCTTTTTTTTTGCCGCAGAAATTTTTTTTCGTTTTCCTAATCGGAAAATCAATTCTTTTTTTTTGGTTTTCGAATTTTTGCGATTTTTTTTGTTTTCCAAATCGTAGATCGATTTTGATCTTGATCGATAGTGAAATTTATAATTGTATATAGAAAATATAATATAAATTATATTTATATATATATATATATATATATATATACATATAGATGAATATGTCGTAATCGTCGCATTACGCTTTTCATATTATAGACACTTGTCATTTCCGCAGCGAGAATTTTCCACCCACCCCCTCCTAGTGTATAAAAAAAAAATACATAACGACCTATTTCCCTTCGTCGATCGTTTTTCCATCGCGCGAATGAAAAGGGCGCTTCGGATGAGGAAAAAGTGAAAAAAAAGTTTTATTTATTTTATTCGCCGTCGGTCTTTCGAAAATGCGAAAATACCCCCCCCCCCATCCTCCCGCATTCTTTTCAATTTTTTTTTTGTTTGTTTTCGTGCGTATTTTCACGCGCGTGCTCCCCCTTTTCACATTTTACACGATCGTACGAGATTACTTTATAATATCAATAAGACGAAGCCGTCTTCGAATGTTCTTTCGAGACGACCTCGATCGATTTTTAATATATTTAAATGACAGTTTGTCTGTTTGTGTTTGTGTTTATATATATATATATATATATCTGTTTGTGTTTGTGTTTATATATATATATATATATATATATATATATATATATATAACCTTCTATGGATTAACGAAATTAAGCGACATGATCGTAACCACAATGTAAATATTTTTATATCGTTAATATATACATATAATATATATAATAAGTCGAATATACGTTAAAATTTTAAAATATCAATTCTATGATATATTTTAAGAAAATGATTTGAATTATCTACTTCTATTTTCCATTTTTTAATTGGAAAAAAAATCTAAAGATTGAACATTTCTTTTCGAGATAATCATACGCTTGATTTAACATACAGAAAATACGAAATTGGAATCGCAAAATATTTCTTACATTTCTATAATATATATATATATATATATATATATATATATATATATATATATATATATATATATATATATATGTATATATATCTTAAAGCGGAAAAATATCAACCTTTATCGTATCAACATAATTTTTGAACTCCGTTTTCAATATTGAAAAAAAAAATATGTATATATCATAAATTTGTATCGTAATATTATTTTAAGGGCTAAAATAGAACCTTTGTTAGTGCCCAAATGATAACATAAATACTATCGCCTGTCGATGACATTATTATACTGTTAATGATATAATAATACACCATCGTTACAATCGATATTAAACGTTATGACTACTTATCGATAGTCGTTACTATTATTATTATTGTGAGAATAGCTATCACAATATACACAAATATTCACATATATATATATATATATATATATATATATCGAGTAATAATACATAAATTATATTCTAGTAAATATTATATATATATATATATATATATATATATATATATATATTTATTTATTTATTTATAAAAAAAGTGAAATAACCGAAATTGCCGTATAATATTTCGAATTTTACGTTTAAACGTCAAAGTTGTAAACTTTGAATATCATTTTCTCAAAGGAAAGCTTTGTACACATATCTCGAATATACGCATTAATTTAGTAGCGAACTACAATTTCATTTTCAGCTATATATATATATATATATATATATATATATATATATATATATATAATGCTTTATTTATAAATAGTATACGAAAACGTAGTCGAAGTAGGTAGCTTTTCAGAAAGCTCGACGAGGGGTAGTTTTGGAATTCAGTTAGCTACCCTTAAAATAAAGGGAAAATTTCGCCGAAAACTAATTAAACGACATCGTCGAGTTCAAATCGATAATTTTTACGATGTTTACGATTCAATCGTAAAACGTTTATTTTGTACGAGAAAAAATATATATATTTATATTCAAACGTTAATTTAATTAAAGTAATTATATATTAAATCTGTTTATATATATATATATATATATATATATATATATATATTGTTTTTTTTAATTAATTAATTTAGATTATATAAGAAAAAAATAACAATATTTTTTTTTGAGTGTGTATTTTTGAATACAGAATAGTATCGATAATTCTTTATATATATATTTATTATTTTTATGAAGAATTTATATAACTAAAAACGTTTGATAATTATAATTGTTATATATTTCATCATAAAAATAACATTATTTTGTGTTTTAATTTACTATTTTCTATCGTTTTATTTATCAAAAGGATTGTATGTAATCTATAAAATATATTAATATATATTTATATTATCTAATTAATAAATTGGAAAATTTTCGGCGACAAAATCTAGATATTGATAGTAGATACTAGATTAGGATTCATAAATAATTGTACGACCAATGAAAATAAAAATAAAATATAATTGTAAATCATTTTAATCACCTTCTATAATGAATAAAAAGTGTATCTAGTAAAAAAAAATTAACAAAAAGAAAAATCTACCAAATTACTATTTAATACAGACTAATGACAAAAGGGCATATAATTTGACGAAGAGACGTCCCTTCGGTTAAGTGGATTAGATTTTCTTTAATTAATCACACGATTCGTCGTTGACACAACCTACCAGCGATCTAAGGGCTTAACACGTTCGATGCGGGCCATTCGCAATAAAATATAACCGGAAAAAACCGACGAAAAACGTAACAAAAAAAATCTAGCTCATTTTTCTTGCTTTTTTTTTTATACAATACTTTCGTTTTATATTTCATATATATATATTTTTATTCTTACAACAAAAAAAAATTTCCTACCATTTTTCTCATTTTCATTTTCGAAAACCGCCCCCGTGCAGATTTTCCGGTGTATTGTTTCAACGAATTTTCCGACCTTAATTCATACGAATTTTTTCGTGCACTCTCGGAAACAAACGAAAACTCCCTCCCCCCTTCTCCCCCCCTCATCTACCCCTCCTCCTCACCGGGAAAAGCGGAAAATCCCCATTTTTTCATATTCGTGGTTCGTTTTTGCGCGAAATAAGACGGGGTTGAAGTAAAAACAAAAACAAACACACAAAAACAAAACAAAACAAAAAAACCGGCGAATCATCAGTGTTTTCTTGTAAATATTACATATTAAAAAGCCGGCACGAAATTGCGGAAAAACTTCGCTTTCCTCCGTGGCTAACGAGCTCTACATAAAACCGGAATACGAAATAATCTTGAAAACGGTTTATGCGAAAGCGGCTACGATGCAAAGGCAATAAGTACACGAAACGTACGATCGATAAAATTCACAATTTAGCATAATTTAATACTTGTATTAATCTATTCTTTTTTTTTTTATTATTTGATTAATTAAAAAATACGTTTCAAAATATGAATTAGACCAGAAATCGGCAACATGCGGCTCTTTAGATCCATTTTTTCTATTTGAAAAATCATGTAAAGCCATCGTTCACACTGAATTTATTTGCTCAATTGTTTATTATTGAACTACAAATTAGTGTTGTATGTAAATATTTAATTGTTTTAATTTTTAACTAAAATAATAAACAATTATCTAATAATACTATATATATTATTTAATTTGTAGTGAAAAAACACTACTTATATATGAATAAATAGATATTTATATTATGAATAAATCAATTAGTTTTTTTTTTATTAAAAAGCTTTGTTTATTGTTGGAAAGAAAAAAAATTGTCTCTTTGAAAATTTTGAAATTTTGTAAATTGTACTTTTTCATTCTTCCGACTCGAAAGGTTGCCGACCGCTGAATTGGACTAAACGAATGAACGCTATTAATTTATTATCGTCGTTTACAATGAATCAGCATATTTATATTATGTTTTAACATTTCCCCAATATTTTTATCAATAAAAAAAAATAAAAATTATTAAACTGTGAATTGAATTATTATTTTTACATAGTAAATTTTTCATATCGTTTCTATATTCTTGAAAAGAACGTTTTGTTAAAATATCGAATTTATCAACACATTTTTCCGCATCTCATATTTTTTCTTTCAATATTTATTTCACGTACAAAATTCTTCCCCGTAGCGAAATCTCATTTTGGGAATCTCCGATTTAATTAACACCACAGTTTGATTACTTTTCTGCTCTTAGCGGTCGTGTTTTTCGATAGTTGAAATCCTTTGATCTCTTATTTATTTCGCTATATTTTTATATGCCGTTTATTTTTAATCGTACAATAATTATTTAATTCGATTTTTTTTTATTAAAAAATATATATAATAAAAAATCGATAATTTTTTACATATATTGATAGAAAATTAAATGAAAAGCAAGCCAATATCCCACCTCTAAAAGTCAAAATAATATATAACATATATATAAATAAATATAGACGTATGTAAAAAGAAATATTCATAATAAAATCCGAATAACCTAAAATTTCAACAGTCAAAATCACAAAACAAAATTAAATTTATATATAATATAAAAGTAATAAATAAATAAAAATATTGAAATTTTGTTCGATCGCAATTTTAACTGTTAAATTTTCGGATTCTGTCATTTATGTCGAAATACACATAAAATACGAATAATATATATATATATAACATTTTTGATGATGGAAGCTCAAAAATAAATAATAAAATATATATATGTATATAACAATCAAACATATCGATTATACAGCGAACTACTGAAAATCTGTTCTAAAATAATACAATATGTATAAATATATATATATATATATATATATATATATATATATATATATATATATATATATATATATATATATATATATATATATATATATAATATAATATATGAAGAAAAATCAAATATATAGATGATATCAATAAATACATGACTGCTGATAACAATAACTATGATGCGATAATATTAAATGCGACACTGAATGACATGAAGATGATTTTTGATGATTTAAACTGTCTTCTACGATTTTCACGTCTATTTTTTTTTTATATATCCACTTACCCTTCTACATATGAACACGAACTGTCTTCTAAATATACAATCAATCACATTTTACTGATCGATTAATAATAATATATATATAATATACGCTTTCATTAATAATAATACAAAAATTTATAATATATATTAAACACCGATTATAGTGTAATAACGATCGATTAAATACGCAATTGCATTAGAATTCCGCGAATTTTCCTATGTGTATATATATATATATATATATATATATATATATATATATATATATATATATATAATATATTGAACGTTGACTTATATATATATATACCGCCTCAGAAAAAAAAAACACTTATATAATATTAATTATTATTTTCAATTATGCATAATGAACGCAATGAGTGCACTCAATACGATTTTAATTGCACTGACACATTAATATATATATATATATAATAATATTTTTTTTAATTTTTGATTAATTTCACATATTGTTTACACGCTGATGAGTGATGACGTTATTGACGCACGCCCGCACACACACATCATGCTAATTAAATGATTGATCAATCACTGTGTGTCGGTGGTTGTGTAATATATATTGATATATATTTTTAATATTTGTATGCGTTATTGTTGTAATTATTTGTATTTATATATATATATATATATATATATATATATATATATATATATATATATGATATAATATAATGTATAGAATATATAGGTTTTGATTTTTATTATTATTTTTTTTTTTTGGCCGCGAATAGAGGGGATCGTGTACCGTCGGATAGCGAGCGACAGTGCTGAGGCGCTACGCGGAACTGATCTCGGAAGGACCGGGAACTGTTACGTCAAATGCCGCTGGGGTGGGGGTAGGTTTTTCCATCCCTTAAACGCCGCCCATAACCGTCCCGTCCCCCCCCGCTCTCGGAAAATCGACGACGATTTTCCGCGAAGGGGAGCGGTCGGAAAAGCGGCAGTATCGTTCCGAGCGACGCAAGCGTGACGACGTTCGCATAACGGTTTACCATCGATTTATAAGCGGGTCGTATTGAATTTTTTTTTTCTCAATTTCACCCTTAATAAATAATAATAAATATTATTGACAAAAATAAAAAATCGATATATATTTTGAAAATCACATTATATATTTAATACGACACCAATAGAAAAAAAACAATGTATTATTTGAATATCTAAATGCTAAATTACAATTTAATAAATTGAAAAAAAATTGTAACAAAACTAATATAATATTATTATTATTTTTTATTTTATATTAAATATTAATAATTCAAACAATATTTATTTTTATATTCATACGAAAAATAAACATATTTTAATATCAAAATATATCACGAAATTGACAATTTTCATATTTTTAATGTACACCTAATTGAATTTAATTTTATAATTTAATAAATATTAATATTATTTTTTTTATGAATATTAAAAAAATATTATATTTATATAAATTTTATATAAACATAAGACAGACTTTAAATAAATAAAACATTATCACATAATAAATACAAATAATATACAATATATGAAACTTTATTTTTATAATTAAAAAATATATATTATCTCAATATCGATATTATATAGAAAAATTTAATACATCTGACAAAACGCGTTTACAAAATTATTGTTACATATAATATTTCTATTATTAAAACGTGTTTACAAAATTATTGTTAAACAAAATATAAATTTTATCACAGATAATTTATTTATTTATATATTTATATATATATATATATATATATATATATATATATATATATATATATATATATATATATATATATAATCGACTTAATATTTTTGAATGAATATAACAATTATAAATAAACCGTTGAAACGATTAATTTTAACGATCTTAATTAAATTAAACTATACGTCGTTCGACTACAAATTAATTAAATATACATAATATCGAGTATACGATTACACACGATGGAATTTTTATGTATATATATATATATATATATATATATATATATATATATTCTTTTTTTTTAATATACACATTAGCGATGAAACCTTTTACTAGGCCACGGCCTAATTTCAGGTGGCGCTCCGTGGGAAAACCGGGAAAACCGGAGGGTGTTTTTCACTACCCTCACGATTTGCACAGAACACTAGTGTAACTTCTAACTCTACGCTCCTTCGGTTTAACCTCTTAAATTTGATGGGGTGCCCGCAAAAGTTTCGAGCAAATACACCCACAAGTTTATATATATATATATATATATATATATATATATATTTATATATATATATGTTAAATACCGATATGTACAGTTAAAAGGTAGCGAATAATCTTAACGAGTCTACATTCTATTTAATTAATAGTTTATCTTTTTTTTTCACCCTCATATTAAACAGTAACTTTTTTGCGGAAACGTATTCCATATAATGAGTTTTAATAAGAGGTTATAAAATTCCACTCGTCAGTGAGGGAGATTTTCCCCGAAAATCACGAAAATTCATATCAAATTTATCAACAAAATTATAGCTCTGATTGAAAATGTGTTGTTAATGATCATTAACTGTTTTGAATTGTTCGTTAAAAGCCTTCAAAAATATGTCTATAATGACCTTTTTTTTTGATTTTTCGTTCCATGGTTTTATCGACGATTATTTTAAAATTAATTGATTTTACGTGTATATCGAAAAGAGCATATCCTCTTCTACTATAATAAGTTATTATATTTCATTTTAATTGTTTCAGTTTTCTCAAAATTCCATATTTTCCGAATTCAATTCGACGATTTTTCACGTCAATCTGATAATTAAATGCATTTTAAAGATACAATAATAATATAAGATTTTCTTTTTAAAAATACATAAAGCATTAGAAAATAGATAAGAATCCAAAAATCAGTACTCTTTTTAGAGTGAGTTACTTCTTATATTTATCGAAAACATCTCAAAATTTTACTTTTATCTTAGTTTTTCGCTTATATCTCTCAAATTGAAAAGTTGTTTGCAGACGAAATATTTATCTTAAAATTCTACATTAAAAATGTTCTATTCATAATTCGACAATATCAAGTATATTTTCATTTTGAATTTGATAACAAATATTATTCATCCATTCGTTCATTCATTTCAAACATATCCGACTGCGAAAAACATATTTGGACTCTGAAATAGGAAAAGTTTTCATTGTTACGAACAAACATTCACACGTCGTAGAGAAATTGCCGCTTTTTCTCCCCCTTCAACTACTATTTTTACCCTGTTCACTTTGATATGACTTGACTTTGACCAGAGAAAGAGAAAAACAGGGAAAATAGTCCGAGGGAAAAATAGACGATACAAAAGTCTAAAAACAAAGAAAATACACTCAGAACAAACTAATCAACGGTATAAACTACAACTACACTTGTTCAACATTGATTACACGTATATTATTCACATGATTTTCTACATTGTTTTATATATAAGTGGTGTGTTCAAAAATTAACAGGAATGATTTTTATATAGATAAAAAAGTAAGGTGAATTTATTTATAAAATGTAAATTCTTTATTTATCCTTCCAAATCAATTTCATCCCTTTCAAAGTAATCCTTGTCCGATAAAACGCACTTTTGCCAACGATTTTTCCAGTTCTCGAAACAGTCGGAATAGTCTTTTTCCGGTAGAGCTTTCGAGACCTTCTTCGATTCGGTTTTTATTTCCTCAATCGTGTCAAAACGACATCCCCGCATTGGCTTTTTGAGTTTGCTGAATAGCCAGAAGTCGCACGGAGCTAAATCAGGCGAATACGGTAGTTGCGAAACGATATCAGTCAAGTCGAGAACCAAGAGTTGTAAAAACACGTGTAACTCATAGATAATTAAACCTATTGAATGAAAAACGCTTGGCAAATATTATAGACAGTACTACCAACCTAGGAAAAAAATTACAATTTACCTATCTTCCTAATGCTCGAGAGTTTTAAATGTCAATTTCACCTTATTTTTTAATCACGGTAGTATATCAATGAAAAAATAAATAAATAAAATAAACATTATTATGTAGTAACTTTTTTTTGCGCTTTTGTGAAAATGTTGATTCGATTTCGTGTGACCGAAGCTTTGTATTTTAAATATAATTTTCGTCTTGACATTTAATGCCGATGCTTTAGCGCCGTGTTGTTCAGACAGACGCTTATTAAAATAACGTACTGCATACGTTAAATTTTCCTGCGAAATCCTATAATATTCCTTAACATGTTACAGGATGTCTTTATTAATTTACTACAATATTAAATGTATCGTGTGTTCCGAAAGAAATTTCGCATAATATTTTCATCTATCATAACTATCAAAATAATGAAAAATATTTTCTCAACCTATGAATAAAACTTTCTTTTCATCAAATTTAAAATTAATAAATTTATTTTCATTACAGAAAGAAAACGACAGAACTTTCATAAATCATTCTGCAAACTCTTTCACATACATAATTCAAAACTCGTTTCATATACTATACATGGTATAATTAAGTCATAATTTTAATTACAATCAAAACTCTCCGCTAACTATATATATATATATATATATATATATATATATATATATATATATATATATATATATTAATTATCATCATCGTCGTCATACGGATAATGTCGATTTACATAAAGCTTTTTCGAGCGTTGTCTGAACGCGGCTTAATCGAATAAAATATATTATTTTTCGACAAATTAACGAAACGCGCGCTTAATTAACGAAAATTCACATATGGAACCAATTAGTAATTACGCAATTTATATTTGATTAAATTGCAAAATGAATATAATAGAACAAGAAATAATTATCTAATATATAGTTGATATATTCAAATAAGAATAAAAAAAATTCAAACATTTTTTACTTTTGGCTTTGTGTTTTAATAATTTAATTTCAATAAGAAAAAATTTTCATCAGACAAATTTTTATTTTTAAACAACAACGATATTAAATTAAATAAAGAATTGAGAACCGCCGTTTAATTTGAAAACGAACACTAATTTTTCATCGCTTTTCGTCGTTGCGAGTGGAAAAAATTTCAAAAATTTTCACACTTTTCTAAAATAAAAAAAAATCGAAAAAAAAAAGAAAACTGTACAACTTTTGACAAAACGTCGCCGTAAAACGCTTCGCCGACTGTATTTTTCATTAACACATCTCACTGTCACACTATATTTTATATACAGCATGTTTCATTTTTTGTTTAATATTTACTACTATATTTATAATACTATTAATGTTACTGATTTATTTTTAATTAACGAATTGTGACACAATATATATATATATATATATATATATATATATATATATATATATATATAGCAGTACAATCTAAAATGCTTAAATAATATACTAGAACAGTGGTTAACAACTTGGTTACGCGTACCCCTAGGGGTACGTGAAAGATTATTTAGGGGTACTTAAAAAAAATATTATTGCGGAAGATATAAAAATTACACAAACACATATGTGTATGTGTGCATTAGGAGTACACATTAAAGAAACAATCAGATAAAAAGGTACACTAATAAAAAAAATTGAGAACCGCTGTACTAGAATATTCAATTTAACAAGACAATTTTGTGAACGACATACAAAAATATTATTCTATATCTAATATATGATGTTTATTAAGAATATATTGATTTTATAAAAATATTTAACATTGTTCAATATAAATGAGTGTTCAATCAGAGATGGTAATTGTTCAATCTGACAGGCAATTTAAAAAAATATTTTTGCAAAAAATGAATATATTAATAACAACATACTGTATGTATATATATATATATATATATATATATATATATATATATATATATATATATATATATAGGCGTAACACATAGAATATGTATACGCGCATGTGCCATGGAAAGTTACAAAGCAATTTACGGGTTTTTTCCGCTTCGACCGATCCCTAAAGGGCTTTACGTGCTAAGTTCATCATTAACACCACATTATAACATTGCGTAATTTAGCCTGAAAGCCTGAAACTCTTCGCGGTATATACTTAATACTGTATACAACACATAAACATTACACGTATTAAACGTACGCCTAATATATAATCCACTATTCGTTTGTTCGTTTTTTATATAGATATTATGCAAAAATTTGAAATTTATTAGAATCAACGATTTTTACACACTTTTATATGAGTTTCGCTTGTCTGTTTGTCTGGATGGAATTTTGTAATCGATTTTTCGAATATTTTTCGATGTTTAATTGAGCTGAAACTTTGCAAACTTGTTCACTATCAATGACAATGCAAGAAACGATTAACAGATTTACAAAATAATTGATTAATTATATCGTTTTTACAATGTAATTGCCACTAATAATGCTATAATGCGATATAACGAATAATAATACAATATTATCATTAAAACAATAATAATAATAATATTTAGACATTTGGGAAACTTTCATTCGTCTTTCGCCCCTCCTCCGCTTTTCATCTCATTCAAAAAAAAATGGAAAAAAACATAGTGAAAATGCTGAAAAAAAAAACCAGCGCCGAACAACACTCTTTCCTGTCGGTCCATATTAAGCCATTACGCGAAGCTTTTTCGCACACATAATCTGCGGCTTTTCAGCTCGCAACTTGCGGCCCATTGTGCGAGGCGCGTAACCGTAACGAGCTTTTTCGGCAAGCAACAATAGTCGTAGTAGGAAAAAAAATATATACATATATATATATATATATATATATATATATATATATATATATATATATATATATTTATATATTAAAATAAACGCCAATTCGACTCGCCACGATAACAATAATAATAATAATAATCACGTATGAAGAAAAAATAATAATAATAAAATTAAAAAAAAAATAACGTAACGCCACTGAAAAACGAATGCAATTTTCCGAATTTGCCGCGCTAATATTATATAAAAATCAACAATTTTATTCTCGTTTAAAAATGAACAGTCTGACGATTAAAACGTTTTATTTATAAATTCCTTAGAAAAAAAATATAAAGAAAATGAAAAAAAAATGTTTGATTAAAATTTAATTTCGAAATGAAAATGCGATTATCAATTTTTCCATTAAACTTCAAATAATATATTAAAAGATTTAAACCTATGATCAGCCTTTTATTTATCAATATTAGAACAAATATGTTTGTCATTTTTATTTTTAATATAAAAATATTTATATTACAAAAACAAAAATTAATAACCGTATTTTATATGAAATATAATAAAATTCATTTCATAATATTATTATTTTTTATTTTTTTATTAAAATATTTTTTTCTAATTAATACTTTTAGTCATCCTGTACTACTGACAAAAGCGAACAATGGCCGCGAATGCACTCGTTTTAAAAGGTCCACTACCCCTGTCTCCTTTTATTATCATTGTTATCTTCTTTTTTTGTTGTTGTTGTTGTTGTTGTTATTATTGTTTATTATTATCCTTTTTAATGGCCTTTCGTGATGCCGTTGCGCGAAAGAACTAATTATCCTTTTTGCTTCAGTCCGCTATATATATATATATATATATATATATATATATATATATATATATATATATATATATATATATAACGATACATATGCATCAGTGATTCTCAATCTTTTTTCATAAATTAATAAAAAAAATATAATATTTTATATAATCGATTTTTTTTTTTTTGATATGTTAAAATTCAATTCTGTGACTTTGAATAACTCATTGTATGTTTGTATTTTTGTATATAGGTAACGCTTACGTATTCCTGGAAGCACGTAATGTCTCTCTATCTATCATGGTATTTTCGTCAGAGTAATATTTATTTTCTCCTCATCTCCTCAAAGGTAATATGGCACGAACTTGTGAAGACCCATATTCAACATTGGATCAAAGAGAGCTGACGACGATGGTGATGAATATTTATTTTACACGTAAAATAACGCCCACTAAACCAGGGATAGTCAACGCTTTCGATTCGCGTTCCGCGAGATAATACAATTTAATCGACTAGCAATAAGTTCATTTATAATGAATAAAAAATCATAATTAGATTTGAATCAATAATATATAACTGTTTTTTTTTAAGAATTTATTTAAATAAAACTATTCTTAAAGATTTTAAAATATGACTTATATTGAAACTGGCAAAATCTTAAAAAAGTAATAAAATTTATAAAACCTTTAGTAAAGTTCCATATTTCGAGATACAGTAAAATTACATGTGATATACATTTTTTTTTTATTATTAAAATTTATTAATGTGCCAAAGTTATATAAATACAATGTATAATATATTTTAACACATGTATAATTATTCTAATTTATTTTAACTAAGATTTAGCACTTAAACACCAATACAATATATTCAAAGTTATTATTTTACATCATTTTCGTTTTCGTGATGCTTTTTACCAAGAATTTATTATAATAGTAGAGTCGAGATTTTCAACTCTTGTTATTTATACAAGAGGAATTCTTCAACGTTTAGTATTTCGAAGTTTAAACGTCTGAGGAAGAAGCAAAGGGAAATTGAAAATTTCTATATAATTGCATTGACGTCAATAATAAAAATGATAATCATAATCGGATATTAAAATTGAAAATATATAAAATATTTTTATATAGAATATACTCAAAAAGAACAAAAAAAAAACCAAAATACATTTGTTCTAAACTATATTTATTTCAATCAATTTGGTACATTCACTTGAAAATAAGTATTTTTACACAGAATTAATATTTGAAAATGCAACGTTCTCTTAATTCTGATAAAAAATAAAAAATAGTATTAAAATCATACTCTATAAATATATATATAAATATATATATATATATATATATGTGTGTGTGTTATTATATATATATATATATATATATATATATATATATATATATATATATATATATATATATATATATATATATATTAGTTGAAAATTATGAAGTGGCAGATTTTTTTTGTAAAAAAATAACTAATAAAAACATATACACTGAAACAAACAAAATTACATCATAAAATAGTCAAACATCAGTCTTTAAAAAATGCAAATTCATTGTACAGTGTATATATAATAGTATATTAAAAATTATAAAATCAGCATTGAGTAAAATCCAAAAATAAAAAAAAATCAATATAATATAGCAAACATTCGATTTCTCAAATTTATTAACCATATACCAATTTTTCATATTTTTTTAAAACCACATAAAAGCCTTCTACTATGAACAAGAGTATTATTTTAACAAAAAAGAGAAATACAAAAAAAAAATACACGTGTCATACTTAAAATACTATAAAAAAGTCTCGTTAATTTAATTGTACTATGGGAAAAATAATAAAAAAGAAAAAGCTGAGATAAAAATACCAAATAATTTACAATATATAATAATAATAATAATAATATAAAATAATTAAGACTTCTTCAAAAAAATGAGGTAGTTTTTATAGTCTTTTCGTTGTAACTTATAAACTAAATATCTATAATAAAGATCAAACACGATCAATAACATTATTATTAATATTATTGATCGAGTAAATAATCTTTGAAAAATACCATTAATTATTATAACGAAAAAATGAAAAAAGGATTTAGTTTTGGCAATTTGAAACAAAAAAAATTTAAATAAAACATTTTAATGCCGGTAACATATCAATGAAAAAAATCATTTGATACTAATAGTACATTCATATAATTAGTATTATTTATATATTTTTAAATACGTCACACTGATAAAATTGCTAAAAAATAACATTTTCTAGCGGAATACATTGAAAAAACAATGCGTTAAAATGATTCATGGCGCTCAAACGTTAAATCGAATGCGCACAAGTATCGCATATTCGGCATGGAGAGTGTTAATAATAATAATTAAAAAAAAAAACAGAATTACACTGAACTATTCCATTTTTTCCATGTTATAATTATTAATACTATTACTAATAATGCGACAATTATAATTGTAATTATTATAATGATAACGAATAAAATAATATTATATTAAAAAAAGGACACACGATTAAAATATCTGAACAAATTTCAAAAAAAAAACAAAATCATTCGAATACACAACCAATTTACTCGCAAAACAGTATTACTAATTGACAAAGGAAATAACAATTAATACGTATAAAATCAAGATAATAATAATAATAATAATAATAATAGTTATTTTTATTTTCTTTCTTTCTCTCTCTTATCTATCTATCTATCTATCTCTCGTTCATCTTTTATAATCTCCACTAAAATTGTTCAAAATAAATTTCTTTTTTCATTTTTTTTTTCAGGATACATTTAGCAAGAAACTGCAATAGCGGTCCCTCGATTTTTTTTTAAATTCTTAAAAATAAATCTATATTTTTTGAATCTTCACTAACGCTAATTAATTTTTTTTTAATATGATATGCAAATTTGCATTTAAAAAAAATTATACATATACACGCAATACGTGTGCTCAGAGTCGGACTCTAGAATTTTGACTTTTTTTAAATTAAAATATTTTATAATACACTATAATAATCATGTAAATATACCAAAATTATAATACAAAGAAAAAATTGAATGTATTAATTTATAAAAATACTAAAAAAACACACTTTTTTCATAATAATGTAATTAATAAAAATATTGTTCAATCTAAAGTCAGCTCTGAACGTGTGTACATAATATATATATAATCTATTCTAAAAAATAATATTAATACATATATATATATATATATATATATATATATATATATATATACTTAATTTTTTATGTAGTTGCCACATTTTTATAATATTCATATAAAAAAATTGTTATATATTTTATATAAGAATAAACTGAGGGCGATTCAAAATTTAAAAAAAAAATAAAGTCCAAGACATGTCGATATATTAAATTAAATATACAAAAAAAAATAATAATAAATTCCATAAAATAAAAATAAAAATAAACGAAATATCAGAAGAATAAACTCTGAAAAGTACGCCGTGATAATGTTGGAATAAGAAAATAATCTTAAAATCTTTAAAATTTACAAAAAAAGAACCTTCAATATTCTTATTGATAACAAATTTATTTTATACTAAGTTCGACTTCCGTATTTCCCCTGCCCCCCCCCATTATAATTCGTTAAAATTAATATATAAATTTTAAGCGACAAAAATTAATTCAGCTGTGCCTTTTAAATTTTCATTATATTTATGACATATATTTACAGCAAAAAAAAAGTATTTTTTTCCAAATAAATTAAAAAAGTTTTACGTGCATTTTCTTTTAATAACACATGTATGATTTATATAAATATTTTTCTCTATAAGCTTCCATATTTTTTTCTTACAAATTCAAAATAAAATTAGCAGAAACATATTATATATATATATATATATATATATATATATATATATATATATATATATATATATATATATATATTTGTATATTAAATTAATGCGAATCTTGGTTGAAAAATAATAATAAACGCTTTTAAAAGTGTGAAAAATTTTAAAAACAATATAAATTGTATAATAGAAAAAAATGTTTGTTAAAATAATAAATAAATAAAATTTATCTAAAATTTTACTTAATTTCCTGAATTAATCGTCGCTTATCAATATTTTATCAACCATAGAAACATTTTTTTTAATAATGTAAATGAAAAAAATAATGTAATAATAAAATATTACACACACACACAAATACGCACACAAAGTGAAGAAATAATACATGGCAACTACGCTTACAATGGCCAAGATTAATAATTTAAATAAAAAAAAACTTAAAATCTACAAAGTTATTTTGGCAAAAAATAATCTTATGCTGATTTTTTTCTTCAGTCTTCATCTAATGACGCAAGAGAAAAAGCATTCGCAACAGATTGATTTTTTTATTATTATTATTTTTTGATTCAGAACATATATATTAATGAATGTTTAAAAAAAATATTAAGATGAATTTATGTATTTTTTTTTCAATAATGTATGAAAATTATTTAGTGTAAAAAAAAGTAAATTTATTATACAAGTTCTATATTAAAACCAAATTGTCCAATACAAAAATGATTTGGAATATAATTATTTATTATACATATCGCTACATTAAAAAAAATAATTTCAAATCTGATTCTGATTCTATTAAAATAAAAACTACAAGCTTCTAAATATTTATGTTTTTTTTTTCGGAACTAGTTGACTATTCAAAATCTAAACTTTAGATATTAACATTATTTAGACGTATTGATGAAATAAAAATTGCATACAAACATTTTTCCAAAGCATCAGACAACGTGGCATTAATATAAAGCAAACATATATTAAAAAATATATACATATATGTAGATAGAATTATATTAAAGATCTTAAAAGAGCTGAAAGCGCAGGCTTTTATCATATAAATTTATGAACACATATTGGTATATTGACAATAAAAAAAAAATAATAAAAAATAAAAATAAAACACTAACACGCTAATAGTTACATTAATCCATCGTTAATTATGAACTAAACGTTTGTATTAATTATAATAATTATTAAAAAAAAACAAGTCATTTATGTGGACGACATAGAATTCTTTTTCTTTTTTCTTTAAATAGTTTAATTTAATATCTGGTAACAGTTTACAAGTTCTCGTGTACATATACATATATAGATGATAATATACAATTTACTAATATATTTATACTGATTCAGCAGAAACATTTCTTTTAATATATTCAATTTTAAAATACTAGATAAAATATAAAATACAAGATGCGGTTGTGAATAGTAAAATAAGTCATTCTTTATATATAAATATCCAAATTCAATCTCATCTCTTTCATTAATATCCATAATAAAACATCAAAAACTATGATATAAAACACATTTTCTATTAAATTAAATTTTTAATATGAAAAAAATCCAAATCTTTATTATATATATAAAATCAATTAAAACTTCAATCCCCATCAATAAAAGCATCATACTATATAGAAATAAAAAATGCACACTTCCGCATATTGATGATGAGACTTCATTTGGATATAATAAAATATTTGGTTACATCAATACACAAATATGAATATTGTACAGATAAAAAAAAATATGTACTTAAATACGAACACAATTTTTTTTATACAGACGAAAGTACTACACATATATCATTTATACTCTTCTGTCTTACAATAATAATAATATATTAAATATATGAGTACGTATGTAATATATATATATATATATATATATATATATATATATATATATATATATATGTATATATATTTGACTACTTATTGTACTTTGAAAAAATGAGGTAGACAACGTTGTACTGATCAGTTTCATTATTTATATCACATAATTCAACAACTCATTCATCTGTCTGTTTTGACGTCACATACTCCTGGATATGTAAATTATTTTTGTGTGTAATAAAAATTATGGGGGAAATTACGATTTTTCACAAATATACATTTTTTTTAAATACAATTTCAAAAAGTAATAAATCGCATAATACGAACGACATTATAAAATTTTTGAACATAATGTTTTACTTGAAAAAGTTAATGTTTTACAAAAAAATATATTACATTTTTCTATAGAAATAATTTCAATTCATTGATTTAAATATTCACAATTGGTCTTTTCTTATATTTCAAATGATATAGCTTTTAAAACAATTCAAATTGAACAAACCTATATAAAATATATAGAATCACAAATTACTTGTGAATTAAATAATCTGTAATCTATTATTTTTTTTCATATTCTTTCAAAATTTTATATTACAGTAAACTCATACATAAAATATTATAATAAATATTTTGATGATAATTAAATATTTATACGGTCATATTATGTGATTACAATTACTAATTGAAAAATCAATATTTAAAAAAAAATGTTAAGAAAATTAAACTCAAATTGCACACTACAATTAATACAAATAAGATATTTGGCACGTTTCTTATTTTTATATAGTAGCAAATGATACTTAGTTTCTTTTTTACACTCTCAGTTATAATATATCAATTATTATTTTTTTTTTTTTACTTTTAAAAATGAAAATAAACACATCAATATCAGTACATGAAAACAGAACAGCAGCATCATATGTATATATCAAGATCTGGACATGCACATAAAATAATTAATCCAAATCCTATATATTATATTATAATTCTATATTTATAAACCATTGTTAGTCTCGTATAAACATATAAGAACTTAAACCGTAATATAATTTAAAAATTGTACTTTGTTTTTTTTTGCTTATTATTAATAAACTACTCGAAAATAACCACTGCTGTTTATAATTATAATATATATATATATATATATATATATATATATATATATATATATATATATATAAAATCATATACATATTACAAATTTCAAATGACAAATCAGAGATAAATCGCAATCACTCAAATATCCATATTACAAAAAAAAATACCATCGTCAAATAAAAATTAATTAATTAGAAAAAAAATGTTATTAAAAAATAGTAAAAAAAAATAAACGAAACTAGTAAATATAAACCCTGATCATAATATTAGCAATGACGATTCTTCTTCTTTTAATTTTTTCATTATTATTATTTTTTTTTTCAATTTTTAATAATAATTATTATTTTATTATTTATTTACATAACGGATATTGAAGTTCGCATCCTAAACAGACGAGATTTATAACCGATAAAATACCACATATTAGGAGAAAATTTGTGGTTATTCTATTCTAACTCCTTGTACTGATTCTGTTACACTTTCAACGGACTGATTACCGTTGTGTCCGCTGACAGATTGATTGCCACTTTGTTCACTGGGTGCCTTTTTACGTTCCACCTGTAATAAAATATAAATATTATTTATATTAAATACATGCTGGAAGCTCTTATCAACTAATATAATACTGTAAAAATACTTAAATATATAAATTTGTGCGATAAAATGTTGAATTTAATAAGATAATTAAATGTATAATATTTCTGTGATAATTTATTTTCAGATCTCCCTTTGCCCTAAACATTTTACTATTGCACCTGTCGCACCTGCCTAGTTAAAGATATTAACATGAAGAGTTGTACTGAAGAAAGAAAATTATAGCTTGACTAATTCTTCTTTCCGTGCATTACAATTCAAATTATATAACAATAGATAATAAAATATTAAATATTATTTAGTAAACACTGAAATGGAAATTAAATTGGATATATCAATAAAGAGATAATTATGAAACTATCTCACGAGGAGGATAAATGTTCAGTCACTATTATTCCAAATGGAAGAAAATGATGTTCGAATAATCTTGATGGAATTCAATAAGAATCCTGAAAAATTTACAAAATTCAATTACCTTCGTAGGACAATCTGCTATAAGATGATCTTCGCTCTTACAATTATGACATCTCTTTGGTTGTGGACCCATAACGCACTTTGCTGCTATGTGATTTGCAAACTCTCCACAGTTGTAACATCTATAAATTTTAATAGTAAAGTAGAAAAATAAAACCAAAAATACACAAAACACAAATGATAATTTTAAAAAAATCAATATGAAACATATACCTTATTTTTCTGAAACGTTTCTTATTCGTGGGTCTCCGATGTGATCCTTGACAGTCAACCGAAGACGGCCCGCTTACACGGGTCGCTTCAAGACCTTTATCTGATTCTTTACACTCGAATTCCACTAATTCATCGTCTCCTAATGATCTAAAACCTGGCATTTGAATCACACTCTGAAATAAATAACATCCAAATTTTATCTCAGTCTATTATTTCTTTACATTCTTAACAAAAAAAAAAGAAATATTATTATTATTATATATTAGCTGTTAATGAATAATTAAAATAGCATAAATTTATATACTCATATAATTCAACATATTTTATGACTAATGGTGTGAATGAAATTTATAAATTATTAATGAATTTAACAGTACTGTAGATAATGAAAATTTATATATTGTATATAAATATTTTTCTACAATTCGATGATAAACTACAACGCACTTTTACATTTCCGGAAAACACTGATAAAATCCATTACAAAACAGTGGTGTTTATCCCGCCATTTTGACCATTCATAAAAATTACACATTACAAAGATAAAAAAAAATTACTGTCAATAAAGTCATATTTTAATAACGATAATAAGTAACAGTTATATAAAATTCTTTATACGCGTACCTGATGAACGAAGACATCTTGTCCTCCGTCGTCTGGTGTGATGAAACCCCATCCTTTGGCTACGTTGAACCATTTGCAGCGACCTGTTCTGACTCCTATCGAGCTGCCTGCTAAGGAACTTCCTTGACTACTACGACCTCCCGGTGATCCTGAAACAAATATCAATACAGCTATTTTATTATATTAGCATTTTTAATTGTTTAAATATACCAAATTAATCAGTTATATATATATATATATATATATATATATATATATATATATATATTGAATAAAAAAATCAATAACTATATACAAACTAGTACATATAGAAAGTTAAACTCGTTGTTATTATAACAGAGAAGAAGGAAAGGATATAAAAAATATAGAATCATACTATTTTTTCATTCATGACCCCAGAATCTGAATGCTTCCCTATCATCATCCTTTCGAAGGAAGTGTTCCTGATGTTATGTTATACAACTACCGGTTTGTTTATAAATGCACATACATACATATACTATTTTTAAGTCTATTTTTATATATATATATTTCTAATACGCATTATTTTTTATTTTTATTATTCTTTTTTTGTGAGTTAACCGGTTGTGGCGCTCTGAATGCATAATAGGCGAATGATGCGTCAATGGCCTAGGAAGAAGATTTTCCTGGAAATTACCATAATGCAAAGGGCCAAGTCTTTATAGAATGGAACTGGCATAGGATATGCGATCAAAGGGCGTGAGAGTGCACCACAAAATAGGTCCAAAATATAAAATAAACACACACAGTCATATACATGTGTTCATATGCATGTACGTTGCACTCAAAAGTACAACGGCCCCGTCCCAATAATAAATGAGGTACAATATTCTCATATTATATTATCAGACATAGATTCAAAGATTCTTTTTATATACTAAATAATAATCATTATAAGCTAATAAAAAAAATCATATTACTAATTAAAAATTAATCAAGTTAATATATATATATATATATATATATATATATATATATATATATATATATATATATATATATATATATATATATATATATATATATATTATTCTGAAAAAAATGTGCAATATAAGAATGAAGTGTATTGGTATAAAACCAACTTTTTCCAAGCTTAAGCATTTCGAAAATTTAATATTTTTTTTTATATAAAACAAGTAATCTGATAATTATAAATTTAATATAATAATATTTATTTTATTAAAAATATGACGATGTCAGATCAAATTTTTATGTATAGGAATTATGAAATCGGTTTAAATAATTAGACTTAATTTAATAAATAAAATGCATAGCAATCAAATATATATATATATATATATATATATATATATATATATATATATATATATATATCAATTCATCGACAATTTATAATACATTTTCTTTGGATAATGATTTTTTTTAGTTTAGTTTTCAAAAATGAAACAAATTTTATTTCTAAAACAGTGCAGAATAGAAGTAAAAAAAAAGGGGGAAAGAAAAATAATTGTGATACACACGCATTTAGGGTATAAAACTAGATGATAACACCTGCTATATGCCTACCTGAAGGTCAAGAGAAACATAAAATTTTAAAACCAACAATAAGATTCCCCCCACAGTTAAAAGTTACCTGAGCAACAACATAACGGTTTAGGGTTATATTTTATTTAAGAAAAAAACACATATATAAATATAAAACGAATTCCACATTAAAAATCAAGCAATAAATATTCCATTAGAAATTTCTAATAAAATACATCATTTTTTATATAGAATATGTTAAAAAAAAAAAGAGATAATATTTTACTAAATCAATAATACTATTAAAAATATTTTTAATCGAAATATATTTCAAGCATAAACACAATTCAAGGATAACTAATATAAATAGAGGAAAAAAAATATTGTGATCAGAATAATTTAATTTAAATTTTGTAATCGTTATCAATATATATATATATATATATATATATATATATATATATATATATATATAATAAAAATATGTGTATACATTGACATTAAAATTCGTGGAATATTTACACGTGGTAAAAAATTGGTTAAAATGTGATAAAAACTGATAAAACGAATAAATATTATTGCTAAATCTATTCACTTCTATATAATCGAATTGTGAATGAATTTTGTTGTAGAAAAAAATATATATTTTATATATAATATATAAGATAAAAAAAATAATTAAAATTGCATTTATATATTGTAATTTTGAATTTATAATATATATTCTTAATGTGTTAAATTACGATAGTAATAATTTTTTAAATTAAATATATATATATATATATATATATATATATATATATATATATATATATTGATTTAGATAATATTCTTCATTACGACGAACCAATTTTTAAAAATCATATTACATTATTATATGACGATAGCGATAGATAATTGAACCTATATAAATGACTCTTCAAAAATGCATTTATATACGTTTCATATTATAAAAAAAAAGTTAAAATAATAATAAGTGCAGTTAAAATAATAAAATGCAACGTAATGTAAGGTTTAATAATTAAGTTAAGTTGTGATTCATTGTACTTAATTTTTTTTTTTGATTTCATACAGTAATGATATTTTTATATTAAAATCGTTTATTATTTTTAATCTTATTTACAGTATCAATTTAAAATATTTTTTTTTAACTAAACCCTGAAAAGTGTAAACACGTTTTAATCTATAGATAAAATAGTAACCGAGATAATATTTTTTTTTCATTTTCAAAACTTAAATGCACAACACTTGTTACGAATATTAAAATAGTGTACAATTAAAAATAAAATAAATTATTTAAAACATGGTCGTAAAAAATATAGCGTTAGACGCATAATAAATATGCTTTGATAAATTAAATTCTGCGCATGCGCATAAAGCGCTCATCAATCAAAAATTGAATTGTAATTACTAAAATATTTTTAATGAATATATATATCAGCCGATTAAAAATCACAGTCATTGTATCTGAAAAGAATCTGAAAAACATCGTCACGGATTCAAACTATTCGTATCACGACACATTCCTTCCAAGTAGAACAACGCAAAGAATTCGATTAGACAAATAAAACGAAACAGATAGAATAAAAAGAGTGTGGAAAAAAGGTGAAAAAGAAAAAGAAAAGTGACCCGTATCGTATAAGGAACGGTAGCCTTCCTCTTTTCCCCTCACCTACACACACACACACACACACACACACGAACACGCACGCACACACTTCCGATCGGCGATAATAAGGCGGTATGTATACACACGTGTTTATTTAACTAGCAAACACTATGCGGCCAACAAGTGTTTCTTGCTCAATTGCACAACGCCGATGCATTCCGACGCAACAATTACTAGAATATATATATATATATATATATATATATATATATATATATATATATATATATATATATATATATATATATATATATAAAGCTGATCCATAGTGGAAGCGTGTTTATATTGCGAGCGAACGAGAGCGCGTGTGTGCATAACGCATTCTTCACGTGGGCGATATAGCGGGGGGGGGTCTGTGAGGCGGAGTAGGTGTTGAACGTACGCGGAAACTCATTTGGTTATTCGAGGGTTAGATTCGATAATCGAGAGTGACGACGCAGTGCCGCTACTAGGTTTTCGTTATCTGTTATATACGGAGATACTTCGAGATTTGTGCACTTTTCTATAAAACGAACATCGAAATATGAAATCGTAATATTAAACCGTAATTATAAAAATCAAAATATTTAAATTTCATATAATTATATTGAGCACAAGTATGAAACTAAATAATAATATAATTGTATAAAAATATTTATAAAAAAACACACACACACATACACACTTTTATATCATAATACTATTAATACCAATAATAAAAATCGTACCATTGCATTATTAAGAAGACGGCGTGAAGAAGAATAATTCTATGCATAAACTTTATAAATTATTTTATAAAATAAAATACATATATATATATATTAAGTAGTATTTCAGTATATTCAAAATAATCATTTAATTTTTAAGTCGTTTATTAAACGAATCCATCCACCATCAAAATAAATAATACAAAATCGTTGATAAAGACTTATAAAGTGCATCGAAAACTTACAAATTAATCGTAATTAATAAAAAAAAACCGGCTCGATAATTATCTAACATACTAGTTATTTTAACGATACTGAAATATTGGACCCCCCCCCCACGATATTGATGCAAAAGAAAATATTTTTTTTTTACTATAATAAATCGTTATTTCCAAATAAACTAATAATGTATAGTATGTATAGTATATATATATATATATATATATATATATATATGTGTGTGTGTGTGTGTGTGTTAACACATAATTTCAATTATTATAAATAAATTTACATGGTCCATTCATAAAGAATTGAGACTGACATCGTTTATGAACTGATAAAACTACATATCTTTTTTTTACAATCCAGTATTTCATAGAACTTTAATATTAGCGACAAGTTACTAGTGTCAATAGATGAACTGTGAGAATATTATTTTACAAATCACTTTTTTTTTTTAAATAAATATACGTAGACAAAAAAGATGTTTTTCATTCCAAAATACTACATAATTAAAAGCATGTTTTTCTCATTGTCAACCATTGAAATTTCCCAGTTTTATCATCAATTATATAGTAAATTGAAGTGTATATTTATTAAACTATACCAGTGGTCGGTAACTTTTTGAGTCATAAGAGCCAAAATTTCAAAGTTTTTAAAGAGTTACATTTTTTTTCTTACCAACAATAAATAGTACTTGCATAAATAAAATTAATACATTTATACATAAGAAAAATATCTATTAATTTATATATAAGTAGTGTTTTTCACAACATATTAGATAATCACTTATTATTTAAGTAAAAAATTAAAACAATTAACTTTCACTTCAATAACAAACAATTAAGCAAACAAATTCAATGGGAACGATGGCTTTGCATGGTTATTTTCAAGTAGAAAAATTTGGTACTGAAGAGCCGCAGCTCTACATCCAAAGGACCGCATGCGAGCCGCACGTTACCGATTCCTGAACTATACCATTTATAAAGACTAATATTATAATGAAATTCTTCGTTACGAAAAATTTTTCTACACCGATCTTTTAAATGTACGCTACATAACAAATTACTAACATTTTCCGGCGAAAACCGACAAGACGCGCCCAATTAAACGAAACGAAAGAACAAAAAAAAAATATATAAAAAAATCGTAATTTCAATTAATCAAGAGCCCTTGAAAGCCTACAATCGTATACAAAAGGTAAGGACAACGACCCTCATAATGAGACAAGAGGGTCTCAATGCGCAATCATGTACCATAGAAATAGTGTACGCATTCATTAACCGAGTAATACGATTCCTCACAATTAACTTATACCGCACAATAGTTTCTCCGCTTAGATCAAAATAAAACGCCTAATTTATACTATCGTCAGTTTATTATATTTTTATATGTGTGTGTGTGTTCAGTAAACGCCGGAAATCTAAAGAAAAACGTTTATAACATGAATATACACCGTGAAGTTTTTCTTAATAAACATGACGTCATGTCATTAAAAATATGAAGGGCCACTCTATATATTTTTAATGCATTAAACGTTTAAATAAATGATTTTATATTAATACGTATGTTTGTGCATTTGTATACGTGTAACACATTATTATAATTTGTTCATTAATAAACATGTATATATATATATATATATATATATATATATATATATATATATATATATATATATATATATATATATATATATATAGTTCACTTTAAAATATAGTGTACAGTGATTACGTTCAAATCACTTATTCTTTGGAAAATTATAATAATAATTTACAATTTAAGAATGATAATATTAAATATATATATATATATATATATATATATATATATATATATATATATATATATATATATATATTAAAAAATTCGATAACATTATAATACTATCATTTATATCATTAATAGGTCTTTGGTTTATTTTTACGAAATCGAGTCGCCGATTCTACGTTTAACCTTCATATGTTAGATTTAATTAAATGTCGCGATATATTTATATTGAATTTTGTAGAAATTTCTAGAAAATGGTATGAATTTAAAATTATTACAAACTAGAACATTAAATTTCATAATACAGAAATCAATTAATTATATAATATATTTGAGAAAAACGGTACATTTTCATCGTTAAATTTTCATGTTTCAAAAACTATAAATTCTCAATTTTTAATTCAATACTATTAATTATGTATTTAATTAAAATAAAACAATTACATTTTGACCATCGCATAACAAAAATTTCAATAACTATTTTGATAAACCTATTTAAGTTACAAAAAATAAATATAGATAGTCAATAGTAATAATAAACAATAACGTAACCGTTTCGTAATATGAAGATAAATAATTCTTAATAAATACACAATTTTTAACGTAGTTTTCCTTTAACGTTATGAATATTTTTCATAATAAATAATCTTTCATTTATCAAAATTCAATAAAAAAAATATTCATTAAATTCATAGAAAAAAATATGTTTTGAATCTTGGCACCCTTTTACAAAATAAATAATATCATATCATATCATATATTTTATTTTTATACATTTTAAAGTAAAAAAATACTATTATATTTAAAGCTTTTATATTTTTCAATATTGAAAATATACTTTAATGGTTGAATATATTCGCACTAGTGTATAGTAATAGTAGCCGACCATTAAAGTGTTAAAATTTCACATTTTTGAATTGACATAAATATCGAAAAGAAAAGCAACAATAATATGAATTTAAATATATAATTATTTAACATCCAGAACAGAGGTAGTCAACACGTGACACGTTACACTCGAGAAATAATAAAGATTTTCTCCAGAAATCCTTCTTTTTGCACACTTTTATATATATATATCACTTGTCTATTTGTCTGGATGGAATATAGTAATCGATTTTTCGAATATTTTCCGATGTGCGAATGTGCTGAAATTTTGCATAATTGCTCACTCTCGATGACAATACAAAAATCAATTAATAGATTTATAAAATAATTTATCGATTAGTGGCAATTAATTATATCGATTTTACGATATAATTTGCACTAATAATTCGACAGTACGATAATACGATATAACGAATAGTAATACAACAGTATATTTATCTAAAAAATTATATGATAATACAATGATGCGATTGTTATTATTGGTAATAAAGTGATATGGTATGTTTTTTTTTAGAAAAAATATTTTATGCGGTTATATTATTTTTGAAGATCTTCATAATATCCATTCAACTAAAAATTTTGTGACGTATTTGAATCTAAAGTTAAAGAAATTGATACAAAAAAATTGAAAAGCAAACAATTGGCTACTTCTAATCTATAATAATAATTATTAAATTGTATACTTAGAATTTAATTTTTAATGTTTTATTTATGGAATAGTATGTAAGTAGATCCAAATCAACAACATGGTCGATATCACAGATTATAAAATCAGATTACTCATCATCCAACAATGTTGACCGCGAATAAAACTGCATATAAAAACATCTAATCCGAAAAAATAATAATAAAAAAAAAAGTGGAGAAGCCTAAGCGTTTTTTTTTTTTTTAAAAAAAAGGTGGTTGGTCGTTTGTTGGTTTGGTTTTGTAATGTGTGTGGAATTGTTCGGTTTTGTGTTCCGGATTTTCGATTCGGGTCCGTTCACATGGCATTCCTTCAATGAAATGGAATCTTAACAAACCAGTTGACGACGAAGCGAACGAAACGGTACTTCAGTTACATCCTCGTACATATCGGTGGGGGGTTTTTGGCCGAAGGTACGTGCGCCGGAGTTGTTTTTGTGAATGCCGGCGGCGTCGTTAATGTGACCATGCGCTGTTGTTTCACACGCGAGCCTTTTAAGTTTTTTTTTTATTTTTGTTATGAACAAAATTACGGATAATTCAAATCTGATTATGTTTACAATATTTTCAACTCAATTATATATATATATATATATATATATATATATATATATATATATATATTTAAATTTAAGAAGTTATTAAATAATTTACATGATAAAATTAATATTTAATATCAAATAAACAAAAATACATCTATTGTTTAGAAATTTTATATAGAATATATAGATTTATCGAAGAAATTTTTAAATCTTAAAAATGATGGTTTTTGCAACCATTTCAGAATTTAAAAAAAAAACAGTATATTAAGATGTATTGAGCTATACAATCGTGTTATCAAGTAATACTTCTAGTAAAATAATTAAGATTGAATAAAAAAAATTACGAAAAATTTTAATACCAAAAATACGATTCGATTTGTGTTTACTTGGTTTCATGCTAATTTATGATAATAATATACTGAAGTGTCATATTATCCATACTGAATGTATCATATTATACAAACTGTCACACTAACCGGACTCAGTTATATATCAAAATATCAATCTAAATATAAATAACGATAATCAATTATATGCATAATTCGCTGAAAAATAAAATAGCATTTGGCGATTCGGCTAAATAAAAAAATCTCAAACTAAAATTTGGTTACCCTACGTTTAAAGAATGGACTAGAGTGCCGGTGTTGCCAGAATCAAGGTATAACATTCCTGCTGGGCTCCCAGATATTTTGGTGCACACAAACACAACCAGCGGCGCTAAACCTTTGATGACGCGTCCGAAGAAAAAAAAAATATATATATATATATAAAAGATCGATAGAAGAAAACAAAATAATAATAATAAATATACGGAGAAACGAAAAAAAAATCGAAAACAACTTTTCGATCGTATCGACAACCCGAATTCGATTTATTTATCGCCTGGTTCTCTCTTTCTCTCTCTCTCTCTCTCTGTCTCTTTTTTTAGAATCTCGACCTCTATCGGACGAATCTTAAAATTTAATAAATCGTTTTCGACCTTGTTAAAACAAAATTAAAACACGAAGTACAAACAAAAAAATAACCGAAAAGGGCGTCTCATTTAGATTGTTAAGCGTTAATTTTAATTAGATGTCCGCGATTCGACAACAACGAAAACAACAACAACAACAAATTACCAAACGATAAAATTATATAATAATTTAAAAAAATCGCGATTAAAAAAAAATAATTAAATAACAAATACGCGATATAGGGAAACATTCTTCCGACGGTTGTCCGAATACGAAAAGCCTTGATACATAAATAATGAATGGAATTATGCAAGAAAGATCGTCGTAAAAATGGCCCTTTACGACTATTGCGTTGTATTATAGTTGTTTATCGGCCGGAAATAATCGAATAACACGACGTGTTAATGTATATAATAGGATAAATTATTTTTAATTGCTTAAAATCTTGTATTTCGATAAGTCCACATCCTCCGGTGAAACGATCTGTTCTTCTTTTTTTTTTCAACAATGTAATATAAAATATAAATAAATAATCGATTTATATCGGTAATTATGTAATAAATATAAAATGAATAAGTCTAAAAATCTCTTGCAATAACAATATAACTACTAACAAACTTTAACACCTATTTTTATTATTTTTGTAATCTTTCTTAT
Source organism: Leptonema lineaticorne (assembly GCA_024500535.1). Lineage (NCBI taxonomy): Eukaryota > Metazoa > Arthropoda > Insecta > Trichoptera > Hydropsychidae > Leptonema > Leptonema lineaticorne. The sequence continues at coordinate 12,208,349 of JANIJI010000021.1, forward strand.
TATAAAAAAATCGATTACTATCAACAAATTTGAATTACATATTAATTTAGAACATCGAACGTAATATTTTTTGAGAAATGAATTTTTGTTTTAGAACTGTGTGAACTAGATTTTACTAGATCTGGACATATTTAAAGAGCCAACTATCAATAATTTATCACAAGCATCTGTTCCAACAGAAATTGTGCAACGCGACAAATAAAACTAAAAATATTTACTTTTATATATTCATCACACAAATAAAAATGTAATACTTGAAATTTAAAAAAAAAACAAAAAGCACAAATAATTTTGATCAACGTTTATTTTCAACTCAATTTTATATTCGAACTCAAAAAAATCCTAATAGTGCTGATATTTTATATTAAATATTTTCCATCAGGTGTTAGTAAAAAAAAAAAAAAAAAACAGCTTAGCAACATAATCGCATTGTCAACATGGACAAATTATAAAACACACTATAATTGAGGAAAAAACTTTCAATAACGATTATTTTCACATAAAAATGTCAATTCGATCACACATAAATCATATATACGATAAATAATTAATAGACAAAAATCGAATATATTAAAAGAATTGACGTCACTTTTTTTTATAAAATGCACTAGACGTGGGACACATAACTAAGTATAGAATCATTTTTAGTAATTCATCAATAAATACATTTATTATATATATTTATATATATATATATATATATATATATATATATATATATATATATTTATATATATATATATATATATATATATATATTTATATATATATATATATATATATATATATTTATATATATATATATATATATATATATATATATAAATTTAGAATAGATTTTCGACACGTCATTTGTTGTGACACGGCAATTTATTCGCAAATTTTCCGAAAAACTTCGCACTAACAAAACAGACCCTAATTGCGAAGTTCTTTATGGGCAAGGTCGACTAGAACGCATATGTTCGCCTTCGCATACGTCGAAAAGCGTTTTTTAATTTCAAAAACAACATCACGATCGCCTTGAATACAAAATATAAAAATGGGCACGTTCCAAATACCGCCGTGGAAATTTTGAAGAATTAGAGAAGAATCCGTAAAATTTCCCCGTTAAAAAAATAAATAAATAATAATAATAATAAAAAGAAACGCGCGCTCAAAACGTCAAAATCTCTCCCCTGATATTAATTGTTGCACAGTTATCGTAGACAAATTCTAACAATGGATAAATATATAATAAAGGCTTATAAATATGTATTATAATATGAAAATATTTATATACAGGATGTGTTATATATATAAATTAAATTGCAATCGAGACGTTTTTCAGCGTTTTTAGTGTACTACTAACATAAAATTAGTATACATGAAAATTAATATATAAAGCTTTTATATTTTAACATTTTATACATCTCTGCTGTTTAGTGGTTTTATATATAATATAATATATAGATTTATTAAACAAATTTCTAAACCCAAAAAAACTATGAACTACATAGTCGTTTTATCGTTCCATGTTTATAAGGATTAAAAATTTTAACTTTAGTAATCCTTCCATCACGATTGTCAAGTTTAAAAAAAAATTAAAGTTTCAATATCAAAAATGCAGTCCGGTTTGTGGTTACGTGATTGCGGACTAATATAAGATAAGAAAATCTTATCTATATTTAAAATGAGTGTCATTTTACACTTTATAATATTATAAAGAAAGAATGTAGGAGTTTGTTACAAAGAAATTAACATAAATATTGCCGCGCATCGAATTTTCGCATTAATATAAGTGGTTAGGAAACGGCACCTCTCGAGTGCAAAGGGTTAATAATAAATGTGTTCAAATTTAAGCTATGACTATCTTGTAATCCAAATATATATATATATATATATATATATATATATATATATATATATATATAAAATCTTATAAATATCAATTCTTGTAGTGTCAAAATGAAATTATACAAATAAATAATATACAAAAATTTTAAACTAAGATAGCCGTAAAATACTTCGCGTGATCTATCAATGATTTCCGAATTTAATGTAAAATAATATTAAACTTATTTTCATTACACACATTTATATAATTTTCAATTGTCTGTTTGTCTGACTGGAATTTTGTAATCGATTTTTCGAGCACTTTCCGATGTCCGATTGAGCTGAAACTTTACATACTTGCTCATTATCGATGACAATGAAAGAATCAAATAAAAAACTTACAAAATAATTGACCAATTAGTGGCAAATAATTATATCGCTTTTGCAATATAATCGCCACTAACAATGCGATAGTATAATAATGCATTTATCAATAAATAATACAATGGTGCGATTGTCATTATTGATAAAAAAAATAATATATTATAAAAGTATTTTTTTTTTAGAAAAAAATATTTTTATATAAATATTTGAAATCTTGCTGCAAAATAGTCTGGAACACCCTGTAATTGAATACTGATTTAGATCGGTAGAGGAAGCTTGCACCGAAGCGAGCTTCCTCAGCTCTTTTGCCAGTCGGGACAACAATCGAAGTTATTTTCTTTTTATCTGAAAACCCTCTACTTGGTGAGCAACGAACGTCTGGCCTAGATATAAATAAATATATAAATGTAAAAAAGCTACTAACGATGCGATCGTGTTACACAACATTTCAAAGTCATATACTATATAACTATTCAATGCGACATTATAAAAAAGAATCTCGATTCTGTAACGAGCTTACACTTATTATATATGTAAGTATTCGGTGGTTGTTACTCTTGGATGAACACACACACACACACACACAAGATGAAAGAATGAAAAAAACGAAGTATTGTTACGTTGCGAAAGAAAAAAAAAGAAATACAATATGTAAAGAAAGGGTAACGAGACAACGAAAGATTCGCCCGTTTATAGACGAACACGATAATAAAAGAGTTGTTATTATATATTTCAACAATGTTTAATACGTAGAAAAAAACGAACAATACCGAAACTTAGTATAAAAATAATAATTGATACACACACACACACACACACACACACATATATATATATATATATATATATATATATATATATATATATATATATATATATATATATATTATTTACCAGTTTAATGGAATTTGTATAATATGTGTGATAAAAAAAAGTATCATTTACTATAAATTATTAGGAATATACGATGTAATCAGTAAAAAATACTATCTAGTAATATAAACGCATTTACGTAAAGCACATTTATTCGTATTCTTCTTATATAATATTAATTTTCCAACTGATAACATTTATATTTCTTTACATAAATAAACTGAAAATTCTATATGAAAATCTGAAAACCATAGAAAAAATAATTTAAAAATTTCTAATATATTTTTTTTAATAAATACGAAAAGATTGACGATATTTTTTTTTGATCACATGTCGTTATAATATTGAAAAAAAATAGCATTGGAATTAATTCGTCGACCGAACGAACGGGTTTAAAATCGGAACCGAGATGCCGCCGCAATGTCTGTTGTGTTCGATTATAAATTTATTCGTCTAAAATAAATATTAATAATCGTAATAGAGAGAAAGAGAGAGAGAGAAACGATAAAAACTGATAGTCGTTAAAGTTTACTGTTTACAGTTAAAATACGCCGATTAGAATCCTAATAATAGACGTGCATTAAAAAAAATGACTGCTTATTGTAAAGGTAAGATGTTTCCTTTAACCCTTAAACTATATATATATATATATATATATATATATATATATATATATATATATATATATATATATATATATATATATATATATATATATATATATTCATAAAAAAAAATATTTATTTATATTGTTTATGATGAGTTTTTTAAATAGTAAAAGATATAAAAATATTAAACAATTTTTTAAATTGTTTTTATATTATTTTTCTTTAATTACAAATATACTAATTTATATACGTGGATATTTTTCCACCTTTAAAACAATATATATAATTAATTAAAAATATAATAATTCAAATGAAATAGTAACTAACATTTACTATGAGATTTTCAAATTATACATTAATAGAAAAAATACTATAATCTTTCGATAGCAAACGCAGAAATTTACACATATTTACTATGAACACAAACTAAAAAAGAAAAAAAAACACATATAAAATAGCATAAAAATATTTACATAAATTATATTATACTGGCAACCCAATCTACAATATAATAAAGCAAATCATAATGATGGTCGATGAAATTACACGATTAGCATATACGTTTATAAAATAAATATTACAAAACTCCAACAAGAAAATTATATATATATATATATATATATATATATATATATATATATATATATATATATATATATATATATATATATATATATATAGAAAAAAAAGCATAAAAGAAAACAACATGAACGTCATAACTGATAATTTAAAAATAAATAATGAAAATTAGGAAAGAAACTTAACGGTATACATGCAAGACGTTTCTCAGCACATACATTATGTTAATGCACACGTTATATAAATCTTAAGGCTACATTAAATAATTGTAATGCTCATTTTCCGACAAGACTATCAATTTTCAACTTGGAAAAAATATGTGTAACCAACTTCTCACAATGCACTATATAAATATTAACATAACGGAATGTAACATGTAGCATGACTAGAAATATTTTTTCTTATATATACATAAACAAAATACTAATAATTTTTAATCTATAAACATTAAAATTAACTAAATAATTCATTAGTAATACTAACAAAGTATTATTAAAGTTATTAATTTTTATATTTATAGTTGTGGTACATAATAAAAAGATCATTTTAAAATTTTCGTTGATACGATACATTCAGTTTATTATCGAACATTACGACAAATTCATATGTCTCAATATATCAGTGAGCAACACGACACGTTTTATTGATAATTTAAACTAATAGAGTCTAATCACATAAATCGATTTACGGAATGGTTTCAAATATAACCTTTAACAACACAAAAGCGAATAAAAAAAATAGAATGAATTCAAAAAGATTGCAATGAGAAATATATAAAGCATGTAAACATAACCTAAAAATAATAAACTATGAAATGGTGCAAATTTAACAAATTAAAATGGAAAGTATAAAATATGATTAAAATATATTAAACGAATAAATATTTGTTTAAATTTTATTAATTATTTTAATATATTACCTATTTTAATGACGTCAAAAACGATCGCAACTTTGCAAATGTCAAAACACGGAGAGCGGAGCTTTGACAGTTCGCAAAAGCTATAGCGCATGCTCTCAACAAGGTTTTTACCAGCCATAATCGAATAAAAGGAAAGTTTACATATCAACACAATACAATATTATAAATAGCAATTGGACATATTATAAATAATAATAATGTATATACATTACAAATCAACGATAAAAATAATAATTTTCAATTGTTACTTTTTACGTTTCTCGCTCTTTTTCTTTTTCAGTTTTCCAAAATTATGATGCAATAATTCATATTTTTAGAAATTTAAAATTGTAATGCTAAGGAATTATTTAATATATAGTAATATTTTATTAAAATTTTAGAATACATCCGATTTATATTTAAAAAAAATACTTGAATATATATATATATATATATATATATATATATATATATATATATATATATAATTAAATAATTAATGACACATCTTATAAAAAAAAATTAAAACTTAAATAAAAACCTTACCAGTAAAAAAAATATATAAATCACAAAAAAAAGTACATAATTAAACAGTTCGAAATATTATTACGTTAAATAATTAATTTCGATCAATACTCGACTTAATCAGCACATTTATATACCACTTTCGAAATCGCCAATTAGATTTAGATATAAAGTCGACCATAACCAGATGAAGATGTCGCGAGTTAAAATTTCGTAAATTTATCACGGTTCGTCAAACGTGGGAAAGACGCTCTTTTTTTCTCAAAATTAAAAAAATAAATAAATAAATTAAAATAAAAAGAAAAAAAGCATATGAGTGAGCCGTTTGATTTAAGCTCGGCACGTACAATTTTCACAACGGGCGTGCCATTAGTGATTCCTTTTTTCGGCATAATTAACCCGTTGATAAAACAGCATGATCGAATATCGTAAACAGTGTCGAACTGCGTGAAAGAAAACCATAAATTAATGACTGGTAATTTCGTCGTAAAACGAAATATTGATAATTAACGCTCGTAAATTCGTTTATAAATTTCGTATTTTGTATGTTTTATATGAAATAAACCGACAGATCTAGTAAAAGATAAACAAATGGTTTTTCTTCTGTAATTTTTTTCTGCATACGGCAATATCTTTCTTAAATTAAAAAATAGAGTAAAATAAAAATATCACTATTTTAATACGCTGCAACGTAAATGCAGTTACAACATAAAGATATCAACAAACGTTCTATGGACATCAAATTAGTGCTCATCTGCTTTAAATATCACAGATTAAACATTTAAATTTATACATTTTAATTGCAGAAGATCTGTAAATATACTACATTATTTTCATACGATAGTTCATGAAAAATCACGATTCTCAAACATGAATAAAACTATCAGAAAGAATGCAAATATATCTAAAATCACGAAGAACTACATAATATGTTAAATAAGCATCAGCAGAAGATAACATAAAAATCAAAAGATTATTATATTTTAAATTCATTAAAGTAATTAAAAAATTCTAATACTTCTATTATTATTATTACATTTTCACAAAGCATTTTTTTTAATTTTGTTAAGAAAAAAACGCATAAATTATGTTTAATCGATTTAATCATTAAAAATATATAGTAAACACGTAAAAATATATTGAATTTATATATTTATTTTAAATAAATAACCATAAATGGAAATAAAAAGACACGTTTATTTGTTCTGTACGAACGTGCGGTTATTTTAATCGGAAAATTCGTGGGGAAAGCGTTCAAAAATAACCGCTGCACCGAAGAAATGCTTTCGAAAACGCATTCTAAAATAGTTCTAAGTTCCCCTTTTTCTTCCCGCTTATAATCCAAAATCGTATCGTGTGCCTAAAACTATTTTGGAATTTTTTTTTCATTTCGAAATACAAGAAGCAAGGGCGATTAAAGCAGCGAAGCATTACAAGTTTAAATTCTACCGATTACGGTCTCCGCTTTAATTTTAGAACTAATTTACTGGGTATTTATAATAAAAAAGATCTCTCCAAAATTCATAATTACATTTAAATAATATATATATTTATATTTTTTTTATGATAACCGAGTTACGATATGAAAAATTAAAAATCATTTTGAAAAGTGACTTCTGTTTAAATATACCCTTTGTGCTCCGTACGCCCTATTATTATTGAGATAGACGAAGTAGTCTGTTTTTCGAGATATGTTTAATGAAATGAACGATTTAAATGCACATTATTCATTCAAATGATTCATTCATGAGATCTAGTCAGCGATATAGTAATTGCAACATGGCTTTCTTACTCACACTTGTCTTTACAGTAAAAATGCTGTACACCAAAGCTTCTCAAAATGATCCATTTCGTTTTATTGTAAAAAAAAAATAATGTAAAAATTCGAAAAAAAAAAGATTATCGACAAACTTGAACGTAACCAAAGTACGTTTATAGAAATTATTCGTGACAACAACAATGCGACGATGTAAACAATTGGAAACTGCGCAATATTATTACAAGGTGTTTTTAATCCGTAAAAAAAGAATAAAAACACTCGTTTTTCTCGATAAACGCTAGAAAAACACTATAAAAATTTTTCGGATTTTTCTATCGAAATGTATTATATATATATATATATATATATATATATATATATATATATATATATATATATATATATATATATATATCGCCATTTTCAATTTCAAACATAATCATCTACTATTTATAATATATCTTTAAACGAAAATAAATAATTAAATCATGTAAATGTAATAATTAAGCAACGTAAACGCAGCTATAATATAAATATTCCAATAATGTCGATTATAAAGAAGAAAAGTTTAAATAATATAAAAGATAATAATTTTTGTATATATATATATATATATATATATATATATATATATAAATATTTGAACACAACAGGTTGAAATGCGTATAATTTATATTAATAATATAAAAAAATGTATTTATTTTAATAAAAATATAATTATTTTGTGCGTCAATAGAAAAATCATCAAAAATTAAAAAATAAAACAAAAATGGACGAACGCATCATCAAAGATGGCGTCGACATATATTTTTTTTTACTCTTTGTTTACAATATTTTTACGTTACTTTTCCTTTGTGTAAACAAACGCGAACGCACACAAAAATACGTACACACACACACACACACACAAAACATAAACAACGCGTGACAAAAAAAATAGAAAATATATATATATATATATATATATATATATATATCTAATATTCGCATCCCTTTCTGGTCATGGTCGTTTTTTTGTGGTCGAGAGTAGGACGGAAACGGTGCACATGCCGACTTCGGGAATTTAGGTTATTGTGCTGTTTCGACATGACATAACGTCGTTCGTCGTAGTCGTCGTTGTAGTCGTCATCGCATACCGTACTGCAGTTGTGCGTTTTTGTTTATTTATTTATCTATTTTTTAAATACATATATATATATATATATATATATATATATATATATATATATATATATATCTACGATACGCTTTTCTATTTCGCTCTTTGCATCGTTTTCGAATGCGACTTCTTGATAAATGACGCGTCATTTTTTTTTCGTTTGGTTATCTTTTTTTATTATTGTTGTCATAATTAAAAAAAAATCTTTTTGAAAATTTAGATCGATTTAATCGTGAAAAACTATTCAATGTTGATATTTTGAATTGATTTCCAATTTTAAAATTATTTTTTATTTTATTCGTAATCTATGAAATCTTTAGATATTCTATTGATTTTAGGAAAATATCAAAAAAATACATTACAGAACAAAAAAAACAACAACATATTAATTACAATGATTAACGATAATTATATTGAATATTTAATTTTTATTTTGATATAAATTTTAATTTAAAAAATTCAGCAATATGTCAAAAAATAATTGATTACTAAATTAATTTAAAAAAAATGATAATTATAATTTATTGTTAAATATATTTATTTAATTCAAAAATATTTATCAATACAAAGATGATATATTAATCGAACTAAAATCATGAATGTAAAAAGCTCGCATATATTAAAAGCTTTTAACGAAGGAAAAAAATGCGATACACGAAAAAAATAATTATTATTTAACTTATTAGTGAAATTAAAATAAATTAAATAGTGAAATATTAAAAAAATATATTATTTTTGTAATAAACGATCTTCATTCACGACATTATCATTATCGTGTCATTTTCAATTGATTGAACAACATTAGACAAAACAAAAAGCAAATTAAAATTTAGTTTTACGAACAAACCGTTACATACACACATGTGACGTTAAATTTTTATTAGAAAATAGTTTTTTTTTTGTTTTTGGTTTGCTTCAATTAAACCAGACAATTAATAGAGAACTCTAGTGTCGATATATTAACTGCTGCATTATTTAAATTACTAATACAATTTAGTCCTATTAAATAACGTTCCTATTAAAATTCAAGGCATCAATATATTCCAATTAATGAACCCTTAAATTATCAGATCCTAGATAAGACGAGACGAATATATTTTAGAAAAGGATCGTTATTTTTTTTCATAGAAAAACGTTGACTATTATTAATATAAAAAATTTTATATTGGATCAGTTAAAATTTTTCTAATAAAAATATGTTTATAATAAAATATTTTAAAAATCATATAGAAAAATTGATTACTAATAAGATCGATAGTTTGTAATAAATCATTTAAAAATATATATTACATTTTTGTATAATTTTCGTAAATTAAACAATATTTTTTATTGCATAATATATTATAATAAAAATAATTTTGATTAAAAATTAACAAATAAAATAGTAATAAACACGCAACATTAGAATACAGTAAATGAATGAAAATTTAAAAACAACAACAAAAATAAATAAAGCGTCAATTTTAATGGTTAAATGAGAGGACGGAGGGGGAGAAGAAGAAGAAGAAGTAATTTATTTTTTTTTTATTTCGACGATAAACATGAAAAAAATTCGTCGTAAAATGCGGCAAATAATTAATTTAGCGTGACTAACAAATTGCCAGATTTCGCGGGTCGTTTTAAATGCTCGACTAATTATGTTTGACGGCATTAATTGATCGCTCAATTATTACGTATATATTATATATTATTTTGGGTGTATTTGAACGAAATTAATTAGAGAAAGATGTTTTTTTTTTTAATATTTGTTTATGTCGATTGTAAGAATTTTAGCACGTTCGTTTCTATATCGATGTACTTCATCGATAATTAATATATTTTGATTTTTAATATATTGTATAATATATTTAATGAAAATATCTTCTAAATATTAATAAGCTGTTGTCAAAACAGCATTAGATCACATATGGTTAGCAAAAATACGCATAAAAAATTAACGTTAAACTAGTCCCATATTCTCCTTATGTTGCGCCATCTAATTACTACCTTTCTAAATCGTTGATTTTTTTTATTAGAAATAGATAAGTAAATTATAAGAATGTATAAAATAATACTGGAATACTAATTTGCCTTTAAAAAGGATGATTCTTTATTCCAATGAATTAAATAAATTGTTGAAATTACATTATATTATAATGGTTCAAAATTTAAATAAAATATAAAAAATACAATAAAATGATTTACTTCAAAAAAAAAACACGATAAAACTTTTCCTAATATATTTTTTTTAAATAATATTATTATAAGATCAATCACATTTAGCATCCTTATAATATACAGCTCAACGCAACCCAATTTTTTACTACGCCACTGAGTTAAATGTATAATTTTTCGACATTTATTATTTTTTGCACTCCTTCAAATAGACATTTTATATATTTTTTATTAACGATTATTAAATATAAAACTTTCCATTATATTCTAAGAAATAATTTATTATATTATAAAATGCGTAATTGTTGTAATATTATTTTTTTTTTAAATACCATATTTAATTTCTATGAATAAACTAATAGGTATATAAATTCAATCAAAATTACATAAAGATTCCATCAATTAATGCAATCGTTCAATTTTATATCACTCGATTATCGCCATTAATATTAATTAACTTCCCCTTGTGCAGATTAATGATCAATTTTAAATTATTAATTTTCGATCGGAATTTTAATATATTTGCCATTTACGTCTCAATAGAATTTGACTATTGAAAAATGTATTTTTCTTCTGGCACTCGCTTGAATAAATGATAAATAAAAAAAGTACCGTAAAAAAATAATTAACTATATTTTATTTTAAAAATCTTAGAGAAAGCCATTAAATAATTAGCTTCTATGATAAACAATAAAATTATAAGAGTTTGACGTTGAACTGATGACTCGTTAAAAAAAACAATTTTTCGATTAATTTATTATTAAATTTTTAATTAAACGATGTTCATTTTTAGTCTTACTTTTACATAGTTTTTAAAAATATTTTTTTTTGTGTATTTAATTTATGTAAAAATCCATTATCATTTTCAAAAAATATTATATTTATATATTTATAAAATATTCTTTATAATATCCCAGTAAAAAAATAATATCTCATCATATGAAGTTTACTAATATTTTCTCTTTATGTCTATATAAAATATAATAACTCATTCATAATGAAATCATAGTAATTTTAATTATTAAAAAAAAAAGAGATTCATTAACGAAAAGAAAAATATCGAATACACTTTATTTATTCACTTAAATATAAAAATTTAGCAAAATAAAACCGGTGATTAATATTACTGAAATTTTTCCTCGAATACGCACTTCGATTGGGATTCGATTCCGGTTTTAAGCAAATTTTTTAAAATAAAATCCCATGGTCATTCGTTTCCTAGAATTCAGCAGCGACCAAAATTAGTATCTAAAAAAAACTATGAACAAAATACTATCCTGAATCATAATTAAATATAAAATAAATAATTTCGAAATAACCTCTGGTTCACACTTTCCGTTCCCATTTTTTTAAAATTATTCATAAATGCAAAATATATATTTTTATTTATTTATTTTTAATTATTAACATTATGCATATTTGCTTATTTAATGACAGACATTAATTCTTAGGTTCAATTCCTATATTATCACTGATTTTTATTTTTTAATCTAAAAATATTTAATGCCGAAAATAATATACAAGTTTTTTATTACTCAAATTATTTTATTTTAAATATATTTTTTAAATACTATCATTTTTAAATATTTTTAATTTAATTTATATACAAAATATATTTTTTTTCTTTAAAAAATAAAGTAAAATTTTAGTTTAATGAACAAAAAAACGTTCAAAAACCATTCAACATAACCGTAAATACATATTAATTAATTCATTTTATAACAAATATATAAAAAAACGATACTAAATTTTTGAATCATATTAAAATACAATTTATAAGTATTTTTTTTTTATTATTAATATTTCGCAGATTTTTAATCGAATAAAATGATAAAATAATATTCATATTATTGTTATTCTTTTTTTAACAACGACTCGAAGAACACAAAATTTGTACAATTTACTGAATCATATAATAATGTATGTTATTATTATTATTATTATTATTCGCATATTTTGACGTCCTTTTCTACGCAATAATAATATAAATCGTCAAATTATTTGTACCCGTGATAAGTAAAAGTACCTTTTCAAGGTATTCACCAATGTCGAATAAACAAAACAACGCACGCAAAGAATAATAAAATTTATTTCCATATATTTTCATACATTTTTTAATACAAAATTATATTAAAATAATAATTATTATAATAAAAATATTTATTCTATACTATTTTAACATTAAATGATTCTGAATATTTTTGAAACGTTAGAAAAAAAATTCACACGCGATCATTGACACACCTAGCGTAAAATCTACTAGTTCTAATTTCTATTTCTTCCTACCCTTCAAAATCCTTCAACCCCTATTATATTTTATATGCAGGTCGCGCATTATCCCTTTTTACCATGAATAAATATTCAATTCTTTCGAATATCTTTAAATAGAAAAAAAAACGCATCGCAACGGTTCTCCACCTGCGATTCGTAAAACTAGAGAACATTGAAGAAATGCTAACAATTCATTATTTTATAATATTTAATTGAATTAAAATTTCTATCTATTTATTTATTATATTTACACTATTAAAATTTTTCTCATTATTGAATAAGTTTAATTTTTTTAATCTAATAATTTATGATTTTTAAAGCACTGATTATATATATATATATATATATATATATATATATATATATATATATATATATATTTCAATATTAATCTATTATATAATAAATACAATAAAATCGTTATTTATTATAATAGATAATGAGATATTTTATAATATTGAAAAAAAATATGCGAAATATTTCAACAATATATTTACAATATAACGACACATTAAATTAAGATAATTATGCTGTAAAATTAAATTATATTTATATATATGTAATTAAAAAAAAGATGTTTTTTATATATTTTTAAATTTATTGATTATTGAAGATTACATATTATATATTATTTTGAACAAAATATGTTAAATATTTTCAAACATATATAAAATATTTTAATTAAAAATCATATTGTGTTTCGATAATAGAAATACTATATATAGAAAAAAAAAGGTTACGAATCGCCGAAATAGCGACGATTCTAAAATATTTTATTAATATTATTATTATTATTATTTAAATAATCGATTTAGCAACATTTCCGCGGTGACGATAGAAAAATATGGCCTCATAGATAATCACGTAAATAGTAAACGCGAAGGGATTCAAAGTTAAACCTACGTTTTTTTTTTAATACGCGCAGTGACGCGTGGGTTTCATTGAAAAATATTAAAATAAAAATTTACATACACACACACACACATTGTTTACGATGCATACGTAACGATTGAAAAAATTTTTTTTTGTATATATATATATATATATATATATATATATATAATATACGTATTATGAATAAATAATTGATGACTAAATATGCCGGCCTCCGATGACGTAGAAGTTGTTTATTTGAAACAATTCCGATGATAACGTCGTCGACTATTAAACTACCGACCGTTACTACTGTTGTGACTACCGTTGTTTTTTTAATTTTATTTATTTTTTCAGAGTATATAAATATATATATAAATATATATATATATATATATATATATATATATATATATATATATATATATATATGTCGAAAATTCCATATTATCCGATTAAAAAATAAAACGCGCAATGCAAAAAAGCTACGCAAATGCGATGAGAATCGCGTCAAATGTACGACGATCAAATTGTACGATGTACTATTAAATCAAATTATTTTTAATTTATATAAATATGTTAATAGAAAAAAAATCGTCGCTTTTAATTTTTAATTATGATTATAATCGAATTTTTATCAATATAAAAATTTATATAAATATATATTATACATTGAATTTTTTAAGTATCACGCTATATAAAGAATATCAAAAATATTTGAATTAAAAGAGGTAAAATATGATTATTTTTTAATAAATAAATTTCTTATTTGACCATCAAAGGATACAAATGCGATAAAAAAAATACTATTAATTTAAAAAATATTTTTTATATATTATACAATCGTAGTGTATTGAGAACGACATATCCGATCCGTCGGTTTGTCAGTTTCGCGCATTTGTACCCTTCGACGTTTTTACGACACGTATCGGTCGCGTGTATCGTCATCATCATCATATTTTTTTTTTACCTTGCACTCCGCTTCCGTTTCCCTCTTGCTCGCTGCGCATTTTCTTTATTTTCTCTCATCACACATGAACGAGTCAGATCGGTGAAACTTTTGCGCGCGATTTTTTCCTTTTCTTAAAATATTTTTTTTTTTTATAAATTTTACGACGCGCTATCCAATCGAAATGTTACGTCGTTTTATTTATTGGTTAGATATTATTAATAATATTATTTACAAAAAAAAAAAAAAAAATGCTCGGTCATCCGGAGCCGGAAACGTTTGACATTCTTAGTTATTATTACAACAAGCGACGACCACGTGGTCGATTGAGGAATTCTATGGCGCGGGCGCGGTCGTATAAAATGCGACAGGATTTTTTTAAAAAATCATAGAAAATCCGACGTAAAATATCGTCAAACCGTATTCAAAATATGCATCCGATATTTGTAAACGTGCGATACGTTAATATTTTTTTTAATATATATATATATATATATATATATATATATATATATATATATTTATATATAAATGTATATAATATATATATAATATAAATAGCGCGGTCGCGAAAAGGACCAAAGGAACACGAATGACACGAAGTGGTTTTCGAAACGACAACGACGCGCCTTCGCGCAACCGAATCACCTCGTTGACTGAACCAACTTGCCCACTATAAACTTTTTATCTAGGAATGTGAACTTACACACACACCACGTGTTCCGCTGTTTCCCCAAGTGTCAACAAACGTAACTATTAATATATTTTTCAAAAAAAAATCATAAATTAAATATATATATATATATATATATATATATATATATTATGAATATTCTTTTTTTATAATTATATTAATAAATAATGTATTATAATAATATACTGATGTGATCAAAAAGTAAGGTGAAATTAAAATTGAAAACTCCCGGGCATTAGAAAAGCAGATAAATTGTAAATTTTTTATCCTAAGTTGATGGAACTGTCTATAATAATATATGTCAAAAGGTTTAATTATCTCCGAGTTACACGTGTTTTTACAACTCTCGGTTTCTTTATCACGATAATGCACCATGTCATACTGCATCGGTTCTTTGCGATTTTTTTGCCAAAAACTCGACTCATATCGTTATACAATCACCGTATTCGCCTGATTTGGTTGCGTGCGACTTCCGCTTATTCAACAAACTCAGAAGAGTAATGCGAGGACGCCGTTTTGACATGATTAAGGAGATAAAAACCGAATTTAAAGAGGTCTTGAAGGCTATATCGGAAAAAGACTACTCCCGACTGTTTCGAAGACTGAAAAAAGCGTTAAAAAGAGTGCGTTTTATCGGACAGGGGATTACTTTGAAGGGAATGAAATTGATTTAGAAAAATAAATAAAGAATTTATATTTTATAAACAAATTCACCTTACTTTTTGATCACAGTGTTATAAACAAATAAATATTTATAATTATTGCGTATTATATATATATATATATATATATATATATATATATATATATATATATATAAATATTTCGTCATTCTGATATTTGTAAACGACATGTATGAGAAAAAGTGCTAATGTTTATTTATCGATAAATGTACCATTGTATTGTATTATTATTCGTCATATCACATTATTAGTGGCGATCATATCGTAAAATCGATATAATTAATTGCCACTAATCGGTCGATTATTTTGTAAATCTGTAAATTGATTTTTGTATTGTCATCGAGAGTTAGCAATTATGCAAAATTTCAGCTCAATTAGATATTGAGAAGTGCCCGAAAAATCGATTACAAAATTCTATCCAGACAAATAGACAATTGGAACTTATATAAATGTGTGTAAAAATATTCAAAATATTTATACAATTATTCGTTGAATAAACACGGTGTACATAATGTGAATATTTTAAACGATGAATGAAGTATGTAATATTATTAATTAAAATTGAAAGTGTCTATTGATTTAAATTTATGTATGTGTGTGTGTATGTAATTTAATCGTATGATTAAAATTAAAGTTTGAAAATCTGTACGAATAAATAATTTATGCTAATGTATTATACATGAAAAATTCGCGTGTAAGATAAACAATTAGAATAGTATTGTTTATAATTATTGCTAAGAATCACTTTATCATTTACTAAAAAAAAAGAGACGACATCGTAATTCATAAACAACATTGTTTACATAACATATATTTTTATGTGTAAGACTATGAATTATGATATAAATTTATATTGTTGATAATTTTTGCTTTTCAAAACAATGTCTGCATAGAAATCCGGGTATTTATTAACAATTTATCAGGAGAAATACTCGATTATAATATTTATGTGAAAAAAGTGGAGAAAGAATAACATTTATATAATTACATTATTATTAATAAAAATTAAAATACTTACTCTACGACAAAAATAGTTTTAGATATAAAATTAATTAGAAACAATATTATTTATAATATTTTTTTTTTATTTATTTTAATAACAGCATGAATAATTTAAAAATGTAATAATTTTTAATGCTACCTACCGAAATACTAAATTCAAGATATCGTATATTGATTTTTTTATTAATACACATTTATTTATATTTTAATGTTACCATTTCAAAATATTATTTTTCATTATTTTTAAAAATAAATAATTTCAATCAGACGATAAATCTTTTTTTTTTTGCTACACACTAATAGTATCAAAAAATATTTATTAAGTGATATTGAAATAATTGTAAGATTAAAACAATTTTTTTTATAATAAATAAATCAGTTCATAAAACAAAATACTATGTTATATTAAATATTGTAATGTAAAATTATTGTAAATATTTTTTTGTCATTGACAAGAGACAAAATATATTATGTAATATATGGTATATATATATATATATATATATATATATATATATATATATATATATATATATATATATCTTTGATTCTATCACAAATGTTAGCTCACTATTTGATGCGTGAAGATTTTTATACGTTACAAAAAGACAATTTATTAATAATTTTTATATTATTATTTTTTTCAAAAATATTAAAATTGCTCAAAAAAATATTTTTTTATCAATCACGTTTTGATATTGAATATTTGAATTTGTTAATTGTAACAAAATAATTAAAAATTAATTATTGTTACAGTTTGAGAGCCACTGTCAAGATTCATAGGGCATTGCCTAGTAAGGGCCCGCCGCCTCGTGGCCCATCTTGCACTGTTTAACCACGCAATGGCATTCGGTAGGTAAGCCGACAAAAAAAAAAAATATATATATATATATATATATATATATATATAATATTAAACATCGTACCAGGGCGACGCGCACGCACGAGTTCACGCACGCGCACGCGTAAAACATATATACGCAATGAATACATTGATAATATCGCACGAAATCGAACATTATTATAATAATAATAATAAACAAATTGTGACATCGCGTTACGCCACTGATACATTTTTTAAATATATATAATTTAATATATTATTAATATTTATCGAAAATTGTTCGAAATCAATCGATTTCTGATAAAGAAAAAATGTTTGCTTATTTAAAGAATTTTGTTTTATTTTTTATTTTTTTCTAACTTATTGATTAATAAATTTTTATATACATATTATTGGATTTTATCCTTAAATATTATATATAAAAAAATATTATGCAGTATATTCATGAAAATAAATAAAATATCTATATGAAATCCGACTGGATATTCCATAATAATATTGAATAATAATAAAATCAATTTTTCTAATAGCATAATACTATATTTCTCAAACTTTTTCTGATAAGTTTCACATTAGAAACAATTTTTTTTTTTGAATTTAATATATTTTTAAGTCGTCGTCGCCACGTGGCAGGAAGTTTTTCCAGACACGTTTCTGACGATCATTAAGCTTAACATCTTAATATTTTTAATTTTGAAATATTAAATACCCATACGACTACAAATTTAAAACTATTCCACTATATATTAAATTTATATATTTTCTAGATATCTATCTCAAAAATTGCCATCTATAAATTCGAACCGAAAAAAAAATGTTTCAAAATATCTCTTCTTTATATCTAAAATCTAATTTTTAGATTTAAAATATTTATTAGATAACAAAAATCAAAAAAATATTCTAAGAAACTCATATAATTACATTCTTATAAGATTCTTTTAATTTAGTTTTTATATCGAAACAAAGTTTTTTAAAAAATTTTCATTATATTTAATTTATTGTGCGTTTTTTTTTTATAATTATCTACATTGCATTATAATTGTCATTTCTATTTCATTTTCTTTTATAATGCAATACAATTCAATCGAGAACCCGTTATATATTAAAAATATATGAAATTAAATCATATTCATAACATTTTCTATTACAGTAGATAAAAAATATAATTTTCAATTCTTTCATTCTGTATATATTCTGTATTTCTAAAAAAATATTCTAGATTCGCACGTTTTATTCCCATTCAAATATATATATATATATATATATATATATATATATATATATATATATATATCAATTTGATATCACAAAATTCTATTATTTAATCATATTGGAATTGTTATGACAATAAATTCAATGAAATTAAATTAGATTCATATATAATTCTTACTGGAATACTGGTATTTTCTGAGAAAATCGTTTTTATTTAAAAACGCCCTTTTCAAGTACAAAATAAATACATACGCATTCGTATATCTTTGTTCCGATAAAAATGAAGAAACACCTGCTCTTATGTGTGTGTGTGTGTGTGTGTTTGTATATATAAATTTCGTTGAAAACTACAATTTGACAATTTAATCTATTGAATAGTCATCCCTTTACTAACTTTCATTTATATATATATATATATATATATATATATATATATATATATATATATACAGGACCGAATCCGTTATGAAATAAATTGACACTTCCGGTATCTAAAATCAAGGACAAATTATATATTTAAATAAATATTTCTTAAATTATATATTATATAATATATTTTATGAGTAGTAAGTTTAATTTAAAATAAAACTTGTATTAGATAAGATCATGATATTTTTTTTATTAATTTTTTAATTATTTTTCTACACAGGAACAAATCTAATAAGAGGTAATTTTCTATATAATCTAAAAAAAATAGGGATTTTTTTTATTAATAATAAAGAAATAGACATTGAAAATAGTACAAAAGCAATATTTTTTTTATAATAATTGAAAAGAATTAAAATTTTATGAATTATTAAATTGCTTAACTTATTTCTATTTATATAAATCGTTGATAATTATTTAATTTTACATATATTTATCCGATAACTTATATTTATTCATTTTTGACGATAGTTTATCGCAAACTTATTTTAGACATCATTATTATTTTCATTTATCGGATGAATGTTTCTTTTTTTTCAACATAAATAATATCACAACTCAAAATAAGCATCATTCACATTACGTATCATTTTATCATGTAAAATATTAAATAATTAATTTTCTTTGAAGTGATCACATTTCAATAGTTTTAATTCCCTAAAAATTGTTATACTTCAAATTATATAATTTAAATACTTTTTTATATGTTTTTTTCCCTTATTTCTAATTTGTTTTATTACATTTGAATAAATTCATATACAATATTATAAAAATTTTAATTTTAATTTAGATCTCTAATTCGACACTGTATTAAAAAAAATAAATAAATAAACAGTTAATATTCGCAATATTTAACAGCTATCTTGAAATTGATTTATATATGAAAACATAACGACTCAAACTTTAATTTATTAATTACGAATTTTTAATAAGAATTATGCAAATTTTCAAAATGAATAAAAGTGTTAATTTAGTCACAATTTACACCTAAATCGGAACACCTGCAACAATTTAATATACAGCAGTTTCCGGATTCGAATTTCAATGTGTCATTTGTACATCAAATTTCATTCACTAAACGCACCTTTATTATATATATATATATATATATATATATATATATATATATATATATATATATATATATATATAACGAATTTTGAAATTATAAAATACTACTGTGATCAAAAAGTAAGATGAAATTGTAATTTTAAACTCCTGGACACTAGGAAGGCAGGTAAATTATATTGTTTTCCTAATTTGGTAGGACTGTCTATAACATTTGCCAAGTGTTTGTTTGTAAAAAGGTTTAATTATCTCCGAGTTACACGTGCTTTTCCAACTTTTGGTTTCTTCATTGCGATAATGCACCATGTCATACTGCATTGGTTTTTCGCGACTTTTTCGCTAAAAACTCGACTCATATCGTTATACAACCACCGTATTCGCCTGATTTGGCTCCATGCGACTTTTGACTATTTGGCAAACTCAAAAGGTCAATGTGGGGACGCCGTTTTGACACTATTGAGGTGATAAAAAACGAATCTATAAAGATCTTGAAGGCTATACCGGAAAAAGACTATTCCAATTGGATGGAAATTTACATTTTATGAAAAAATTCACCTTACTTTTTGAACACAATCTTATATAGATTATTCTAAATTTTTTAGTCCCTCATACAATTTAATCGAATCTATTTCGATTTGCAAATAATTGTACAAAAAAAAAATATGAAACGTAATAAAATATCAAAAATGGCGACATATAATCCTTCGTCCTCGTGGTTAAACTAAAATTTCCATTTTATTTCAACAATTATCAATCGTTAATTGCTTAATGAGCGCATTAAGCGAATGTAATAAAATTATGAATAATTTAATTAATCGATCAAGTTTTAGACCGCACGCAAAAAAAAGGCGTTAACATTTTACAATACTTTAATATTTATTTTTTCGAAAAAATATAATGTAGTTTTAAATTATAATATAATTTAAAAAGGGCGCGCCGTATATAAAATTAAACCGTTTTTATGTTAATTTTCATATATTTCTTTTGTAAACTCGCTTTGAATTGATTTTATAATTTACATGAATTTATTATTAAATATTTCAATATCAATTTGACTATTTTTTTCTACATTCATTATATATTAATAAAATTTCGTATCGTCACTTAGCATCACCCAAATTTATAAATCATCATCATTATCAATCGTCATACAAAATTGTCGATCGATGATTTCGTTCAATTTATAAGTATATTTTATTATCGATTATATTTTAAGTATAGAAAACCGGTTTTCATAAATGTGTACCTACCTGTAAATAAAATATCGCCCTTTTGATAAATAACACTCGTCCATTATGCGGGTTCTAAATTTCATCTATGCCAACTATGTGATAGTATTTAATTAACTATTTATAGTTATATTATGTTTCAATAAAAATATGACTGACGTATGAATGAAAATCGATCGAACGAATAAATATTATTTATTCAAATCATATGATTTTGAAATTACAAAAAAATCTAAAAAAATATAAAATCTTCAAACATAGTTAAATAAAATTGTTCATATTCACAATATAATTTACAATAATATATGTGTAAATAAAAAAAATAATTATAGAATTAACAATGATTTTTGAATGGACGTAATGATTTCCGATTGGAATCATATTCGATTTATGATATACTTAAAGTAGTTGAATTCTATTAGTTAAAAAAAATAACATAAATAATGTGATTATATTTGTTTATACTTTGATTAACGATCTAACATATCATATATCAAAAATATTAATTGATGATAAACGATATAAATTTGTTTTCGATTCAAAAGTTTATCGACTTCTAAACTAGATAAACTATGTCTAAATTCATATTTTCATACTTAATTTCTAATTATTTAAATATTTATATTTAATATTAAAAAAAAGACTTATAAACATGTTATGAAATAAAATCTTATCGGAATCGTCTATCGATTCCAAGACAATAAAAATATATCGTTTGATTGCTAATTAAAACCGATTTAAAATTAATTATCACGGGATTATCTCCCGTAAAATCTGACGTTCTCAAACGTTCAAATTTAACGTTTAACATAGTTAACCGCGTCGATAAAGCAGAAATCACTGTGAAAGTTGTCGATAAAATTTCGACATTATATTTTTAAACCAAAGATGTCTCGAATGTACGACGCACTTGTTTTTTTTCCATATTACGACGCGTTCTTTTCATTTCATTTTTTAGACACTCTCTAATTATAAAATGTACATTTTTATAATTCATTATTCATCTTAATACTTTATTTTTCGATGTGGACATATTTTCAAATCATTTCGTAGCTAATAAAATAGACATATTAATCGTTTTCTAAAAACTTGCAATGTCAACACGACGTATTATATATACGTTTAGTCTTAATATAATTGTTTATTCACGTATTTTCAAATAATTTCATACTTCTAATTACATAAATATATAATTAATAATATAATTAATATTATAGAAATGAGAAATATAACATTTATGTAGATAATTTATCGATAATCGTAATATTTATCATGCGACAAGAAATTGGTTAATTTATAAAATGCGCGCCATTTTTTTTTAAACAGACTATATTTCAATACATTTTATGATATAATAATAATCGTTATTATTTTTGTGATTTCACTTTTAATTGTTTGTCCTTTAAGGTTATCCACCTTATATACTATAAACAAGTCAGTATCGATCATCTCTTCCCTCTTGCTCTCATCTCTTCACTATTTTTGCCAATTCTCCCTTTTTTACACCACTTCATCCCCGGTTTCTTTTCTCTATACACTTCAGGGGTTTGAAAAGATTTTTTATTATTATTAGAATTCATCATATTATTATTCGATTGAATATCTATATTCATCAAACATAACATTTATAGTTTGATTTAAAAATAATTATAATATGAAAATTACGCATATTATAAAACAATTTTTAAAATATTTTTTTCGTGTTAATTTTTTAAATTAAAAAAAATACGTTATCACATCTGTTGAATGTCGATCACAAATTCAGTTAAAATTTTATAGGTTTTAGCAAATTTGCACATTTTCTGGTATGAAATTGCATAATAATTATAATGTTCCAGGTAAAAACGAATGTCTTTTTTAACGGTTTCGCTATCCTTCCAAGAATTTAACAATTTATTCAAAAGTTAATTATCATCGAACAGCTGGTTTTTATTTGTACGTTCTAAATGTTATTTTTATTTTTATAACGAATCACACAAATGCTTCTTCTCGTTTGAAACCTTTTTTATTTTAACAATGCGTCATAATTATATACGTCATTATTGAAAAAAGGACACGAATATTAATTAACATGCAAATTGTTATTTTAAAATTTATGAAATTAAATTGTATTTTTTTTCATTTTCAATGGTTCAAATTTATCCGTTATACGGATTAAAAATTGATATTTATATAGTTAAAAACATATCGAATAAAATATACTTTTTAATCCTTTCGTTATATAATTTAACAATTTCGTTCAAAAAATTATAAATATGTGAAAAATTGTATATAAAATGATGATTTAACTGATCAATAGTTCTAATATCAAACAGAATGTGTTTAATATATATTAGAAAAATCTAATCTAAATTTTTGTCGTTTTTGAAATAATAGTTTTTCTTAATATATCAATTAAATATTTATATTTCGAATTTTTTTTATAGAAAATTGTTAATTAATAATTTAATAGTGAAATATTGAAAAATTGAAAAACCCTGTAAGTTCATTCCCCGAGAGAAAGACGCCTCCCCGGATGTCCCTGTGTAGAATTTCGCCCCAGTTTCCCCTGAAAACTCTCCCCTACCTCCACCCCCCAGGTCGTCCGACTTTCCCTTTCTAACATGAGACCCTTGCGAGTCCGGTAAAATAAAACCCACGCCGACGCATGAAACATGTATTATAACCTTTACCCGCCCCTGATAGGTGCGCGCCGCCCTAGTTTCCCCTTTTCACTCGCGAATAAAAGTGTTTCGAATTCTAAGGGTGGTTTACGCACCCCCGCAACCCCCCGCCCCTTATCCCTCCCCCTCGATCGCCTGTTCGCGTCCAAAACTTAGTGTGGGTCAAAGGAGACAGGTCCGTGTGGAAAAATACGAGAGTACGAGGTCTTAGGGGTGTAAAGAATTTGCGGAAAGATTTCTGTGTTGTTTGTAGAGGGATGAAAAGAAGTTGGCGGAGGGTGACTGAGGTGGTTTTTCGACAGTTGTGCGAGTTTTTATTAAATTTTTCTCGACGTTTTCGATATTTGTTATTGATTTATTATTATATTGAACATACTATATACGCATATTCACTCATATTATAAGACACATACACATATATAGCATATATATTATTAATTAATATATATCGACGTCAACCGATGTTGTGAATCGCTTATTTATTTTATATTATTCTTGAATTTATTATATATATATAACAAAAACATAAGTTATTAATTACAAAAATACCTACATAAATTTTATTATATTTAATTTATATTTTCAATATTTATTATATAGCGAAATATTTCATTATATATAAATTATAAATTTTCTATATATTTTAAACACGTATTACGTAATGAAAAGAAAAATTTAAATTTTACATTAATATAATATAAAAATTGCAAGTGAAATTAAAATGTATGTAAGCGACTTTTTATAGTAAAACAATTGTCACGTCATATATAATATTTATTATTAAAATATATTATATTTTCAATATAAAATCGTTTTTGGAATTTGCACAAATCGAATCCAAAAATTAATTATATAAAATTAAATATATAACGCAATCAATTTCAAAAAGAAAAATCAACCATCTGGAAAAACATAAGAAATGTGAAAAGAATTCACGAAATCTTCATTTTCACACACACACACATTTATATATTGCCATTATTACTATTACTATTAGTCCATCTCTTTAAGAATCTCTGATAAGTTTTTCATGTGATATAACTTGGGATTATTTTAATATAAATTTGTCGTGTTTCCGAATCACGTATGAAATTATATCTAAATCTTTTTTCATATTAAATAATATTAAAATATTTTAAATTCGAAAACGAATCAAATAAATAATCCGATTATATAAAAATGTATATTGTAAAATATTTTTAAATGAAATATATTATTTATTATAATAATACTCTATGAAACTTATTATTATTATCAATTACGGTAACGTGGATCAATTATATAATAAATTCTTCGTATTGAATATGAAAACTATACGTTACATAAATAAGCACATACACATGCACACGTTTTATTAATATTTTATATCGAATATTTATATATATTATATATACGTGATATTTCTCATTCCATTTTGCGGCGACATTCGATAAAATCACGTAACGATCAATCGCGTCCATTAATTTCTTCCGGGGGGAAGGGGGGTAAGGGTTTATTTAATTGATAAAAATAATCGTAACCCTAGCAAAATAATGCGTAATAAAATTTCGTTGAAATATACGAGTGGCACACGCGAAATATAATCGGAAAACGTAGGAGTGGCTAATTCGACCCCCAAAAATTTCACCCTTATGATCTCACAAAAACACCTTCCTTTTCGCTAAACCATCCCCCCTTCATCTATATGGTTTATTTTCACATAGAAATATATGCACAACAACAACAACAACGGCAATAACAATAAGCGCAAATAATAACAATAACAATAATAATATTATAATAATAATTTCCGATAGAAATCATGATAATGTGAACGTTATCCAAGACGAAAAATATTGAAGATATAATATAATGTAATATCATCACGATAAATATGTCGTCATTATCATTATTTATTCTTATAAAATTTCAATATATATATAAATGACATATTTATTGATCAAAATTCATTTCAATATAAATCGAAAAAATAAATCTGAAAACTGATTTCATTATTTTTAATAAGGAAAGTGTTAATATAGCTCATTTTTTTTCATCAATTAACAAATTTGTTCTCAGCTTAATATTGATTAGATTAATACAATATTAATTAAATTAGTTAATGTTTAAACTGATAATGACTCAAGTTTTGTAAACTAAAATCACGCATTAGATTATCAAAGACTTTTTTAATTTCCTTAATTAAAAAGCAAAAATTTAAGGAGATTTAATTCAAAATATTTTTATATATTTATATTAAACCAAGGTTTTTATAAATGTAATCTGTAATTGATTTATTTTTTTCATCTATAATAAATAACATATGATTGATTATAATTATACTATTACTTTTTCAACTGTTTTTTATTTAAAAATAATGATTGCGTTTATATATGAAAAAACAATATATATATATATATATATATATATATATACATATATATATATATATATATATATATATACATATATACATACATATATATATATATATATATATACATACATACATATATACATATATACATATATACATATATATATATATATATATATATATATATATATATATATATATATATATATATAATAAATAGAAAGCGTATTTATTCAGCGATGTATGTATATTATATAAAATTTTAGCGCAGCTGTGTCTCAAGCAATTTTTCCCCGGTGAAAATTGAGTTTTCGTACGATCGCGAGAATTTTCCCCGACCTTTGTGTGTTTTAATAGAGAAAAAGTAACATAAACGCGTAAAGGTAGAAAAAAGAAAAACGTATAAATATACACACACACACACATGTATATATATATATATATATATATATATATATATATATACTCGTATACGTAACTATCAGGAAAAACTTAGTTATATATATATATATATATATATATATATATATATATATATATATATATGAAAAACCTAATATATACAGCCTACGCTTTCAGCTCTCTAAAACGCTTTCATTTTTCCGCACATACATACACATTCATATATTGTACACGTACACGTACAATTTCGCACATTTGTTCACATATAGGTTTGAACAACCCCCTTCAGGACCACCCCTTCAGTCGCGCTGTCATCATACGTTCACTTGTTTCACCCCTCGACGCCACCACCATCACCGAACCCCCCCTCGCCCTTCCCGGTTTTTGCGTCCCGCATTTTTGTACGTTGTGTGTTTCCCTCGTCCATCCCCACCCCCCCCCCATACGCACCGGTCCGGCCCGCTAACTTGATTTTAGTTTTCCGGGACGAGGAGGACCGCGAGGGAGAATTACTCCGGGGATGGGGCAAGGGGGGAGATCCGCGGACCGTGATTGGCTGAAAAGCCGGCGATTGGGGGGGAGGCTATGCGATACGTTATAAAATGTTGCAATGGCGAACGAGAGTGAAATCCTCCTTTTTCACCACCCTCTACCCCTCCAGTTTCACATACATATAGTCCCCTTTCATTTTTATCCGTCTCTTGCAATTTCATTAAATTATCTAAATTATATTTTAATCATTAAATAAGTAATATATTTTAAAATTAAAATTTCCCATCAAACAATATATATATATATATATATATATATATATATATATATATATATAACAATTTAAAACTAAATACAAAATTACTATATTAAAAATTAAATTCAAACAAATTATTTTCATTGGAGTCGAGCCATCAGTTTTATGTTTATACTATTGCATTAACTGAAGTTGAAAAATGTTTTTAACAAATTTAATATTAATTAAATATTTATTATTATATAAAAGTATATAAAAATCATTCATACAATATAGAATAATATTTTTTATCTAATATATATATATATATATATATATATATATATATATATATATATATATATATATATATATATATATATATATATATATATATATATACTAAAATGGCGGACTATTTATTTTCTACTAATTTAATAATTATATATTATTAGTATTATAATATATAATATAATCACATTAAACTTTTATTAACAAAATTTGATTAAAATTAATAATTATATATTTTTTTTATCATATAATAAAACATTTTTTTTTCGTAAATAAATTCGCATTTCCGATCATCGATTAACGATAATTTATCGAAACGATGATCCCTTCGAATATATTAAACCGTAAAAAAATATAATCTAACCTGATAATAAATCACCCCTTCGTTCAAAAATATCAAAAAAAAAATACGGAAACGGGGGGTTAACTTTGCAATCATTATATTTGAAACCCTCTTATAAAACAGCGGAGCTGCTTTCAACACAGGTATTGGTTTTTTTACGATTTTTTATATTTATATATATATATATATAAGTATTTATATTTATATTTAAGGGAGCTACAGGTTAAAATGTGCAACAAGTGCCGGTTAACTTTTTATCGATGTTCATTATGTGTGCAATGAATCAGCAACGACGCAAAACTATTATATATATAAAAATCTATATATCTATTATAGGCAATCAATATAATTTATTATTTTAGGTTTATTTTTTTTAAATAAAATTACGTAATTAAAAAAAATCTATCCGTTTGTTTATACACCACTGTGATCAAACAGTAAGGTGAAATTGTCATTTAAAACTCCCGGCCATTAAATAGGAAGGCAGGTAAATTTTAATTTTCCTAGTTTAGTAGGACTGTCTATAATATTTGTCAAGCGTCTGTTTGTCAATAAGTTTAATTATCTCCGAGTTACATGTGTTTTTACAACTCTTGCATTGGTTCTTTGCGACATTTTTGCCAAAAACTCGTTCCGCAACCACCATATTCGCCTGATTTGGCTCTGTGTGACTTACGGCTATTCAGCAAACTTTAAAGGCCAATGCGGTGACGCCGTTTTGACACGATTGATGGGATAAAAACCGAATCGACGAAGGTCTTGAAGGCCATATCGGAAAAAGCGTTGGCAAAAGTGTGTTTCATCGGACAGAAATTACTTTGAAGGAAATGAAATTGATTTGGAAGAATAAATAAAAAATTTACATTTTGTAAACAAATTCGTCTTACTTTTTGATCACAATGATAATAAAAAATATAAATTTAATATTAAAATATTTTATTTATCAGTGATATTACAGCAAGTTATTTCTAAATTATATAGTTCAAAATTGAATAAAGTAACGTTCATGAAACAATTGGTCTGATTTATTATGAAATTATATATTTTGCCTATAACACATACGGCGATGCAACGACGATTTGATACGATCTACAATACATTAGCACAAAACAAACATATGCGAATCGATCGAATTTAGACATTGTTTTCTTTTATATATATATATATATATATATATATATATTGAACTTCATTCGATCCCTTTGTTACCTTTTTTGGCACTAAATTGCATTCGAGTTGGGTGGATAATTTCTTTCTTTTTTTTATTGTGTGTGGATGTTCAAAAATTGGAGTCGCAAGGTGTGTGCCCGATGCACATGGCCACATTTCAAAGAAAACCCAAAATAATAAATTAGAATTCGGATGGTCGAAAAGCGGAAATCGTTTATCTATGATGCTTTTTTTTTCACTTTTATCTGTTAGCAACGGTTTTGAGCTTTCTACTGCTTTTTATAAATCATATTTTATATATTTCAAATAGAGAAAATTCAAAATATATATTGTTAAAATATAATAAATATATCCACTTATCCAATTATTATTTTTTAAATAAATATAATTAATATTCACAAATGGTATATTAAAATTTTATATAATTTTCTAACAGTTTAACGATATCAAAAAAAAATCATTTTATTTAATTTTGAAATCACTCAAAATTGCTTCAAAATAAAAATATGCACTGATAATATAATTATAATAGATTTAAAATTAAATATTAATTAAATACGTTTTGAGAATCGCTTTTATAAATAATGCTATTTCGTCTTATCGACGATGAACTTTGAATTAGACGCACACCAAATGCTCTACGAAATGCATTCGTTACAAATAAACCGTTTCAAATTTTATAATAATAATAATATTTTTTTAATATTAATATTATTTATTATTTAACAACTTTTTTTGAATGTTTATTAATATAATATAATATAATATAGTATATATTATACGTACTTAAATTACCGTTTGTTTCTTTGGTGCTATGAATAGTTCCGTGAACTACATTGTTGACGTCGGTGCCGTTTTCGTCTTGAGACATTTGACCGGCCATATTTTCTATTTTCAAAATAATTTTGGCGCCAATCTGTTTTCACTGGTCAATATATATATATATTTATATATATAAAAAAAACTAAATAACTAATCGTACGTCGACACTTATTGTAATTTCAAACGATAGTATAATTCGACGACATTTCGTCCACTTCACGGTTAAAAACAATTTTTTCAAAAATATATCGAAAATAAACAACATGCACGTTTTATTCGTTCGAATAAAAAAAAATTTGTACGAGCGTCACATTTTACACCGGGAAAAAAGTGTTATATAAAAAATGGCGTCTGAAAAATTTCATATAATATTAACGATATTTTTACTAACATTTCTTAAAAATGATTCATTATATTATATTATATGTGTATATATATATATATATTTTAATTTTATAAAATATTTCGATACAAGTGAAGGATCGAAGGAGGCTCGATTCGTCCTCTCGGCAACACCGTGGTATACTAGTTGCCGTTTCTAGGACGAGGGCTAACTTTGCTCTCGTGAAGGGATGAAACGATATTTTCGACCCTTTCGCGCTCGATATTATCCCAAATTTTATCTCTCTCGTTCCCAGGGAGAACCATAGGGGTAGTTTGGGTTTACCCTTGTCTCCATACGGATAGTGGAAAAAAAACCAAAGATTATCATTGGCGCACGACGTTAATGAAAATCGTCGTCGATTATCTCCTGTCATATATATATATATATATATATATATATATATATATATATATATATATATATATATATATATATATATATATATATTTAATAATAAATATAATCATTTTATCAAAACGTATTGTTTCCGAAATTTTTCTCATTTCATATTTATTAATAATATTTTTTATTTTTAATTTTATAATCAAATATTATAATTTTTAGCAACTAAATATAGTAGATGATATATTTATTACTGACAAAGAAAAGCAATTATTTAAAGATTTAATCATTCATTTTATATGGTAATGAATTTACTAAAAACCTGAAAAATCTGTTTAAAATTCAATATAAACTTACTAAGTTAACAAAGTATTTTTAATATTGCAGTAATGATAATAAAATCACAAGCATCTATTTGGTTTAATTAATTGCTAATATTTTTCCTATTATTTTTCTATTAACGACAACCATCCTAAATTTGTTTACAAAATCATAAAATAAATATGTAGTTTAAATCAGAGTAAAAAAAATATTTTAAATACTTTATATTATTTAAATATTATTTCAACTCTTCAAAAAATATTATGATTATTATGATTCAACTCTACAAAAAATAATTTAATTAATATTGATATTCATATTTTACCTATAACTATTTGAGAAATCAATTTTCAATAAATCATTAAATTTTAATACTACGATGTCAATTAAAATACAATTTTTAAACAAATATAATTATTTCAAAATGATCGATATCATACTTTTAAGCAACTTTATGACTTTAATTTTAATGTCACAAAGAACGCTTTTTCTAAAAAAAAAAATAAAATAAATCGACTATGAAACGATACGTTTTAATTCGCATTAAACTATAAAATATCATAATCTATCGTCACGCACCGTCCTTGATTTTTACGATATGAAGTAGTTTATCTTGCACATACCTGCAAGATGTGTAGAAAAAAAAAACAATCCTTACATCGGACACTGATACAACTTTGTAAACTAAAATATGTATTGATCACATTTTTTTTTCTATTTTCTATTCTATCGTCAAACTTACCTGAACCTGTTGCAAAATTATATAACCGAATTATTTTTCCACAAAAAAAAATTCTATTC
The DNA here is from genome assembly GCA_024500535.1 of Leptonema lineaticorne. Classification (NCBI taxonomy): domain Eukaryota; kingdom Metazoa; phylum Arthropoda; class Insecta; order Trichoptera; family Hydropsychidae; genus Leptonema; species Leptonema lineaticorne. The sequence goes on from JANIJI010000021.1 coordinate 12,240,974, forward strand.
ACATTCAAAATACAAACGCTCGATCATAATTATATTATTGTTAACAGTGTATAGTAATTATGATAATTATATCACCAATAGTGATTTGTGATCATAATTAATTTATGTATATATATATATATATATATATATATATATATATATATATATATATATATATATATATATATATATAAACAAAAACATTAGTATTATTGGAAAAACTAGAAATTTTAAGAATACATGAGATTCGACCCCTGTGCCTCGTTATATTCTCCTAATGCGTGTTTCAAGGGTAAAATTGATGAGATTTATGAATGGCTTCGCTGTAAGTGAAATCTGAAATTAATGAAACCTGAAAAATAAACAAGTTACTGCCGCATATATATTATATATAAGGTCATAAGTGATATTATTTTCACACATACATTTATAAATCTAAATATTAATATTAGAATGAAGATAATTTTTGCAAAAAATTCAATATAATATATTTATTTATTTATTTTTTTAATAATATATATTATATATCACGACGTATGACTAATAATGAAATGATATTACTTTTTTAACTATAAGATTTTTCATTCGTCCGGAAAAAAAATAACGAGCACGTGGCCTTTGGTTGGCTTTTTTACGAATCTCTGATTACATTCAGCTCTTGACAGGTCTCCACACCCACTCCGCACCCTAGCGCAGAATTTTTCGTAAGGGAGAATGGGAAAGTGGGTGCCCTTTGAATGATTTTTATACAGCAGATTCGAATATATACACGAGCGGGGAGGAAAAACAGGGAGAAACCTCTCACAATGGGAATAGCTCACGGTTGGTCAATCGGATTTGTCCCTTGGTTTTTATTATATGTATATGGTATATATATATATATGTGTGAGCTGACATGTCTAAAATCGACCTTATCTATAATACGCAAACGTGTATATGTGTAAACGCATGCTTCGATATATAGATAAAACCTTTAAAATACTCGGAAATCGACATAGGAAGTAAATAAATAAACATTACCAATGTACCAATCGGAACTTTAGTATTAGACATCGGGTTAAACCTTGAAACTTTGATACCAATAGCGATATCTCCTATTTCGAATCGTATTATTTATATATGGTATGTATGTATGTATGTGCATTATTGTCGTTTGTTGAATTGTTCACATTTTATAGTACATTTTATTTTGATTTTTTTTTAATGATACGATAAATTTTGATTTTATAATTTTACAATATATAAATAATTAATTTTATATATATATAATATTTTTAATTATAGAAAATATGTATTATGTAATATAAATTACATTTTTTTAATATTAAAATAAAAATCGGCATTTATATTTTATGTCTGCATGTTTGTAATATTCGTCTGCCATGAAGATCTGGACGATCGAATGCATCAGCTGGTGACGATCACTTTGAATCAGTGCGGCTTCATCGAAGGATGTGAAATCATAGAAGCATTCACGCGATTCGGTTGATGATGGAAAAATATTGAAAGAAAAACATAATGATTCACATGGTCTTTCTAGACCTGGAAAAGGCAATCGACTGGGTCCTTCACGAGTTAATTTGACGATCGTTAGGAATCCACAGCATCCATGATTCAGTTATTTTCAGCGCGGCCCGATGTCCAGCTAAAATGTTACCAACCTTCCTAATTTTCATTGACGTCCAGCAAGGCTCGACTTTCTCACCTCTGTTGTTCATCCTTTATATAAATACTGTGACTTACAAACACCGAACTTATGAAACCTTCTGTTTGCAAAAGACTTATTGTAAACAGAAGACCGCTAAAGTCCTCCAAAGTTGAACACAGACATGGAAAGATCGATTCTCTGTAAACGGCTTGCGTTTGAATATCAAGAAAACTGAGTACCTCGAATGCGGTCTCCAGATCAATGGTATCATTAATGTCACTAAAATTAACCAGTTCATATACCTCGAGACCCTATCAGACACCAGGACATGCATGAAGTGACGCCAGGTCATACGAGTCCTATGCGATAAGAGAATATTAATTCACCTCAAGGAAAAATCTACAAGTCGGTAATGCATTTAATGGTACAGTATGAGTCAAAATGTTGACCAGCAATAACAAAACATAAACAAGGTCTTCATAACATGAAGATGAAAATGCTGAGCTGATCCCTGGGTCTCATACGACTTGACCGAGTGATAAATGAGAATATAAGGAAAGCTACGTTGATATGGCCATATTGACCTTGAGTTAGACCTAAAAAGCGCTGGATTGATCGAATCAGAAATGACAGCGAACATTGCATCAAAAAATATTCTAGATCAATGGAGGTGAAGGAAGGCATGCAAAGCAAAGGATATGAGCGGTTTGAAAAGAGAATAAGGTTACTATATTAGTCATAAAAAGGATTGGTATAGTATTAATTTGGAATTATATTTTTAACCCAATGTTTTAATAAAGTGACTAACCGTCTTTCTTTTGTAAAATATGTCCTTTGAAAAGTGTCTTCCTAAATATCCTTTCTTTAGATACTTGTTCTACTTTTCGTTTTTTTTTGTGGTTTTTACGACCTTTCGTCACATTTTTTTTAACAATGTCAAATGAATAAAATTATTATTTTTTTAATAATATCCTCTTTTTCACTATAAATTAATTGGTCATATTAGTATTGAGGTGTTTTTTTCTCGATATTGTAATCACAAAAAAAAATATTGATTCTAGAATATTTCATAATTAATACGAATAAAATATAATATATAAAAATTAAATAAAGCATCGTATAACAATACTTATTATTCATGTCCAGATTAAAGTACCATGAATAAAAAAAAATCATTTCGACGAACACAATTGACACCATACGAAATGAGAAGAATAAAAAGAAATAAAAGAACGACCATGACCAAAATTGATCTGACCCTATTTTTTACATTTTTTTTCTATTTTTTTTTTATATTATTATAATTATTATTATTATTATTAGGCACGAGCCAAAATTGAGCTTTCAATCTGCGCCCGAGGGATAATGCAAATAGGCAGACGTTGCGATTACTTTTTTTTTATTTATTTCTCTCCTTTCCATTTTACCGACACAAAAGAACCAATTTTTTTCTATAACATGTCGACATTTGCATTTTGAAAAGAGGCGTTTTTTCTACTTTTTTTTTCTCGTCCTTTCTTTCTTTCTTTTTTTCTTTTTTGATTCGCGATGACCAGTGGTCTCGTCTTTTCGGATGGGGAAAAACGCTCGTTATTTATCGTAATTGGAATGGGGATCCTTTGATTTCAACCCTCGGATTTCAGCAAATCGCCGAATAAATCATCAATCCGAGGGGAAGATAGAAAAAAAAGGGGGGGGGCAACGCTGCAAATAGGGAGGAAAAAAATGGCCGACAAAAAATTCGACATGTACTAAAAATTGGCGAGATTCTATCATTTTTTTCAATATTATTATTATTATTATTATTATATTATTATTGACATTGTTATTATTTATTTTTATTTTTTTTTATTCATTCGACGTAGCGTTTCGATTTATTTGTCGACACATGTTGACCTTTAGTCTCGCTTATTATAAACGTATATTTTACATATAATATAATTTTTTTTTTACTATCCGAATTATTTATTTGAAATTAATATATAATAATAAACGTCAAAAATGAAAATAATCACTTTATTTATATTAGTATTAAATTATTATTAATTAAAAAAATTGCAACTTTTTCAATTATTTTAATTTAATTTCAAGTGAAATTTTTATTTTTTTTCCATACAAATAATAGAAATGAATAATTAAAACATTTAAAACTTTAAATTTTCAACGTTTGGAATGATAAAAATATCTTATTATTATATTAACTAGAAAAAATCGAATGGTTTAATTATGAATTTTCGATTATAATTATTTATTTAAAGAAGAAGTGAATCGATTATCATGATTAATTTTAATTATTATTTAAAACTGAATTTTTAAATATATTTTATTAGAATTTTAATTGATATTTATTTTACATGATTATACCGTTTACAATTTTTCTATAGTAAATCGTCTTTTTTTATAAATTATTTTCTTTATTTATATAATATAAACATCTTCACCGGTTTAAATACGATAAATCCATTAATAATAATTAACAAATATATATTTAGAACACGCTTAAAAGTCTTTAAGAAATACACATTAAAAAAAAAATATTAAAAATAAATTAAATTAATATTTGATATAAATCTTATAATATCTACGTAGTGCAAATTTTATAGCGCATATAAATAATATATATTTTGAGAAAAAAAAATTATACGGATTTTTGTCAAGGGAACGTGTTGCGATGCATTATCGGTCAACGCAGCTGGCCACTGGACCCCAAAAACCTGGCAGATGACTATAGCCAAATGCATCTGTGAATTTGCAATAATAACACACACACACTTATTAAAATATAGTGGAAAAAAAGTACCACGTGCGCGGTCTAAAATCGAGCATACAATGTCCGAATAATGGACAGTTAAAAGGAGCGAAGGAAAAAAAAACATCACAAATGTGGGGTCAATTTTGGTAAAGAATGAAATATAGAATTTCTTATGTGTATATTTTTTAATATTGTTCATGTCGATAGAAAATAGTCTATCAATTATTTAACTGCAGTTAATAATAGTGGTTCTTGGAAAAAAGTATAATTTTATACAATAAATTAATAAATAATGTTTATTCACTTATTTCGTAATGTTATATATATATATATATATATATATATATATATATATATATATATATATATATATATCAATGTAAAATATGCATCCGTTTGACCAATTGAAAAAAAAGGTTAATAATCACTTTTTTTATATAATTGTCAATGAGCGGTTGAAGTTCAAAAAGTCAAAATATATTACAGAGGTGGTCAAATTGCGTCTCGCGAACCACACGCGGCTCATCGAAGAATTATTTGTGGCTCTCGATAAACGTACTCGAGTTCGCTTTTCATTTTCAATTATAAAAAAAATACCAAAAAAGCCATATATTAGAGTTTTTAGTATTTAAATTCAATACACATATTTTGAAATTTTATTTATGTGTTTTTTCTTAATAAATATAATTTATATAAATAATAATACCATTTTAATGCGTATTTAATTGCGGCTCGCGAAAAAATTCAAATTTTGAAAAATGGCTCGGACTATCAAAGAGCTTGGTCACCCCTGATATATTATTATATACATTAACGAAAAATAAAATTTTCGAAAATATTTTTTTTATACTATATGCAGGAAGTTTTATCAATAGTTAAAATACAAATATTGATATCAATGTAAACTGTAAAATGTTTACTTTCAGTTCGTACAATAATACTTTTTTATATATTATATTTTATTATAAGTAATAAAATTAATTACAATTGCATTTATATATATATATATATATATATATATATATATATATATATATATATATATATATATATATATAATACTCACAATTATATGTAAATAAAATATATATTAAAAAATGACATTATCCTACATATTTTGGTATAAACTTAAAAATAAAATTCATTCATATATATATATATATATATATATATATATATATATATATATATATATATATATATATATATATATATATACAACAAGTTTAAAATTGATAAGGATATACGATAAAAATATATGTAAACTTATTGTAAGAATGACGTAATATTTATAAAATATAAAAAATTGTTTTGAAATTGCGTTCATAAGATATATATATATATATATATATATATATATATATATATATATATATATATATATATATATATATATATATATAATGCAAGACTGATAAGTCGTGGCGCCATTTATAATAAAATATACAATAATACTCGTATTTTTTTACACTAAATCTCAAACGTTGCTTATTTATATAAATATAATTGTGCATTATCAGCTCTATATATAGTACATATATATTTTTTTTAATATCAAACAGATTTTTGAATAATTTGGGACCTTTGTCATCGTTCAGCGTTTTTTATCGATCAAAATATCCGTTGTCCGTTGCAAGAGTATTAATTGTATCGTATTATGTAACATATCAAATGCAAAACTACCTCATAATTGGACTAGATCATGATTGACGTACCCTAATATTGAAAATTGTACAAAAAGATGTATTTACGAATGTGAAATATAGATATGATCTCGAGAATCTATTATATAATAATATTAAATCTAAAATTAAGGTAAAATTGTCATTTAAAACTTCCGGGCATTAGAAAGTATTTTTTTTTCCTAGATTAGTAGGACTATCTATAATATTTACCAAGCGTTTGTTTGTCAAAAAGTTTAATTATCTCCGAATTACACGTGTTTTTACAATTCTTGGTTCCTTCATTACGATAATGCATTCTTTCTTCGCTACTTTTTTGCCTAAAACTCGACTCATATCATTCTGCAATCACCGTATTCGCCTGTTTTGACTCCGTGCGACTTCTGGTTATTCAGAAAACTCAAAATACCAATGCAAGGACGCTGTTTTGATACGATTGAGATGATAAAAACAGAATCCAAGAAGGTCTCGAAGGCAATACTAGAATAAAAAATTTTCCGACTGTTTCAAGTACTGGAAAAACCGTTGGCAAAAGTGCGTTTTATCAGATGGGTTTACTTTTGAAGGGAATGAAATTGATTTGGAAGAATAAATAAAGAATTTATATTTTATAAACAAATTCGTCTTACTTTTTCATAACAGTTTTACAAAAAATATTACAATCATATATTTTTATTCTAAGAAATTAAATTATTTATATAGTACAATATCATACAATTCGATCAAATATTTTCTAAATGTTTTGTATTATCATAAAAATTGACTTGGATTTTACCCACTTTTATATTATAATAGTATATACATATATATCTATTTTACAACCCATACAGTCAGTCGAATGACTCTGGGGACGGATGACAAGCTAGAAGTGGATAAAAATACCATTATTATTCCGTTCGATTTCCAGGTTCGAATTCCGCAAAATAGAGTCTTCAATCAAAACGTGTCACCGAAACACTGAATGAGCCCACTCGTGAAAGTTTGTTGCGTCATCGACGCCAGAAAAATGGGCGCGATTGCATTGTAAATATTATATTATATTTTTATATACATACATATATATATATATATATATATATATATATATATATATATACGTATATTTTTGAAAAGCTATATAGTATATATATATATGTAATAATGTAATATGTGATGTTTCCGTCTCACAAACCGTAGCAAATTATGATTTCGTCATAGTGACGCGCCCTTATCGTTGCACAAACAAAAATTTTCCCCTCATATCTTCGATAGCATTATAAATATATGTATAAAAATATGATTGAAAACGTATTCTAATATCGATATATTTTTAAAAACTATCGAACAATATATTTTAATAATAGTATTATAATATCAATAGAATTAAGAAATATATATATATATATATATATATATATATATATATATATGTATGTATGTATGTATGTATACATATGTCATATGAAAAAATTGAAGTGTAATATCGTTTATACAATTTCAATTTATTGACATATATGGTATATGCTAATAACGTAAATTATTTATTTAATGCGTAAAAATGTACTATAAATCAAAACAAATAGTCAAACAAAGATTTCTTTTAATATCATTATTTTTATTATTACACAAAATACATAAAATACTATTATAGTAAAAAAGAATAAGAATAATTATTAAAAATTATCTTTAAAATATATTAAATTGAAAATATGCGAAAATATCGATCAAATTTTCTTTATATATTTTAGTAAAATATATTTCTTAATATAAATGCCATTTCAAACATATTATTATATCGTTTTTTATTGTCAATTTATTACTATTCCATTAAAAAATATTTTATTTATATAAAAACTGATTTTCTGATTATATATATGTATATATGATAAATCTACACGAATAATATTACAATAATATTATGATAATATTACACGAATTAAACAATAATATCTATAAAATATACTGGTAATTATACATTTAAACTTTTTTCAGTTTAAAAATACGTGGTTTCAAATTAGAATTTTTTCATATTCTTATACCACATATTAATTTATTTGAGAGTATTGTAACTAATTTTTATCAATTAATTATCAACAATTTTAAAGATGGAATTAAGATTAATATTGTTTATAAAAATAAATTCTAAAGAAGATTTATTTTATTCTAATAAGTTTAAAAAATATTTTCAAATAGACTATTACAAGAAAAAAATGTTTTATAGTCATATATCTATAAAATCCATATATTTTTATTAAAAAAACTATATATGATATATTTTCTATTTTTATCGTTAAAGATGTAACATTATAAAGTAGATTTACATCGTAGAAAATCGATTTTTTTAAATTGCAATAGAACGCTAGTATTTTTTTTTTAAATGTACGCTAAAAAAGTTCGGTCCGCCATTTTGTAAAATTCGCGTGTCGCGCTCCAGCGTTCGCGAACGCGCCTCGCCGCCATTGGTCGATTCGAACGCCTCGCTAAAAAACGAATCGCGCTATTGGTCCGTTCGCCGCGCTACTTTTTTATGCGCGACCAATCGGCGCGCTAGAATGCGCTACTTTTTTTCTCTCTTCGTAACGTTAAAAAAGTTGGCGAAAAACGCGCACTCGCATATTAAAAACGACGCTTCCCTCCGCTCTCCGCTGCCTCTCCCCTTTTCGAGCTTCATATCGATTTTTGCAAGGGGTCGTCGCAAATCGCAAGCACGCGAGGGTGGAAAATATACTTTTGTTATGATTTTACCGAAGGGGACGTTTAAACGAAGCGAAAAGGACAGGACCGTATCCGATATAAAATATATATGTTTGCCATTTTGAATCTGAATTGTGAAAATTTTCCATTATAATTTATAAATATAATATTTTTTTTTCTTAATTATCACGAATTCAATATGTCATAAAAATTATAATATATATATATATATATATATATATATATATATATATATATATAAATCGTTTTAATAATTTATTAAAATGTTTTATTATTCTCATATACAACTATATAACAATTTATATTGGACCTTTATATTTCGTTCTTTAAATGTTTGTATTTATATATTCTTATATGTAATATGTTGATGAATTCGCGAACTTCGCCCTTACGATTTTGAATTTTATCCCTCACCCCTCTAATATTCCAAATCAAGTTTTTCGCCAGTACAAACATGGAAGTAAATAATGAACCTCGACTTCGAGTGCGAATTTGATGTCTCCTCCCCTATTAGATAGTTGTAAATTTTTAGTGCAAATATTGAAACAAATATAAGACTTATCGGATCGAAAACTAGTATATATATATGTGTATTATTTGAAAAATCGAAAACATATATTATTTTGATTCAAGTTGCATTCTATAAATTCTAATAGACACCATTTGAATACATGTTAGAACATAATTTTTAAGTTTATTTTTGATGATTGTTATAAAATTTTCAGTAAAATATTTTAATCTGATTTAAATTTTGCTTTAAAAGCATAACTTTATTTCGTTATATTTCAAAAGATATATATTTTTGTAAATATATTAATACCACATTAAGTAATTTTAGAATTTAATTAAATTATTTACACATAAATTATAATTCAAAAATTACAATTTAAATAATAATAAGTAAAAATTACTAATCAAAAGAAAGTTTTTGATTAAAAATCACGCGTTGAAACAAAATAATTCTATAAAACTATGATTTATTGATTAAAGTTTTAAAAATGCAAAAAAATCTAATACTTCTTGTCATTTTCATTGAAAAAAAATTTTAAAAATGACATTCACTTTTACAATATTTAACTTTAATCAATTTAATATAAATAATTGAAATATTAAGAAAATACTAATATTCATGTTATTTTTATTCTGAAAATACTCTTTATAAATAATATACATATTTTTATCCAATATTTTCAAGTAATTTATTATATAAATTATTATGAAATAGATATAAATATATATATTATTTTTATTATTAATATTTAAAGAATTTTATTTTAATGTTTTTAAAATAAGAGTTAGTGACATCTATTAAATAATGCTAAAACTTTTATTAATAAAGGTTTTTAAAAAAAACGTATAATGTCAAAACAAATATTCTTATTAATTCAAAATAAAACAAAAAAATATTATTTATATATATATTTTTATTATTACGTAATGCTTGTCTTATATACAATTTTAGATAACGAATCTTTGCTAGAAAGGCCTTGTAAATGTAGATACAATATTTATATTATTAATTCATAAATTTAAATAAAACAATGAAAATTGCTCAGGTATTCAATAATACAATTTAACTATTCAAAATAGAATAATGATATAATGTACAGTCGTAGCATCAAATTAAAATAAAACCCAAAAATCACAGTACGTGAGTAAATAATGTGTCATCATAAATGCTTTTAATAAACTATAATAATACCAAAAACTTTTTTGTTTTCAAAATTTATAACAGAATACTCCATTATTGCCGACATAAGTCCGTTACATGACAACTGTTAAAATGATTCAAGCGTTCAAAAATTTACAATATAATTTTTTACTATTTATAATATGTAACATATAACGTGGAATATTGAAGAAATTCAGAACATTTCTTGTAAGAAATAAAGAGAAATATTTTAAATATTCAGAAATAATTAAAAAAAACTGAACTTCTAAATATTTAAGCTGACTCTTTATATACTTTTTAATTTAGTTATATATTAAAATATACATATTCAGTTATGATTATTAAGCAAACGGGACTTTTTGATTCACTGAAAATATCTATTATAAGAAATGTAATCAGTAAGATTTTTTATTATAAATTTAAATTGTCGATTTATAGAAGAAAAGTAAGATAATATTAAATAAATATCAAAACTATAGCATATATGATTTTAAGCTCACATATCCGAAGAGTTTCGTTGGAATAAAATTGATAGAATTCATCAAATTTCCACTTCATAAAGATGCATTCGATGCAATCATCATAATTAAAGAAAAGAATAGCAGATTCGAAAAGAAAAAAAAACCACAAAATTATATACTATATATTGAAAGCTGTTCTAAATGATACATTTAAAAAAAAAAGAACATACTCAGTCATTTTTCAGTATAAAAATTAATCACACGCAAATAAAATTCATTATACAGCGGTGTAATGAGACCAAAAAAAAAAATTGTTACAAATTAAAATTAATAACAGTTTATACACTTTCATACATATTTATAATAAACAAATATTAAGTCTTTTACGTTTAAGTTTCGTTAAAAAATAACTGCATTATAAGGTTCATTAAAACATATACTCTATAGTGTTCTTACAGTAAATACATAGGAGTGTAGTATAGTTAATTTGATAAAAAAAATATAACTGCATGATAAACTATATTTAAAACTTTACTATGGAAGAAGCCGCAAATATGTTAAACGTGTTTTGAAAGCCGTATTTTCAGATTTATATTGTATAAATCGAATATATCATAATAATAATAATGCAGTTTCAGAACATACCAGTAAAAATTTAGTATTAAATAACCAGTAGCTATAAATTATAAATCCAAATAAAACACTAAGTACTCTAAAAAAACCTCGATTCTAATAAATTTTTAATATCGTCCATAAATGCTATAAATATATATATGTATATATATATATATATATATATATATATATATATATATATATATTTTTTTTTTTTTTTTTTCTTTAAGTCGACATGAACCGGCATTTTTTCAAAACATTTTGATATTTTAGCTTATGCATAAAAATATAAATTATCCTCAAAAATATCAATTAATTAATCGTTTTTAAAAATTCGTTCAGATACTAAAGAATACCAAAAGCTGTACAATTTTTTTTGTGTACTACATACAACATAATTGCATTTTTATATACATATTTATGTGGATAACTATTTATAATATATATATATATATATATATATAGTAAATAAAACATTTGACCAAAGTGCAGAATTGGATTTAAGAATACGTAATATGAGTCATTATTAGTTGAATATATATATATATATATATATATATATATATATATATATATATATATATATATATATTTAATAAACTTGTAATAATTTAGTAAGTGCCATTTTTCATAGATCACACGTCATTTCAAATTCATCTTAAATCCAATCGGACGAAAACAAAAAAAAAAATAAATAAGAAAAGAAAGAAAGAAAAGGTTTGCAACATATTATTTTTCACCTATATTAATATAATATAGTTTATTTAACATGTAACAATAACCTTCGATTAAATATATGAATAAATAAGATGGACTTTATTACTTACCGTTTATCTAAAATATAATATTTCATAAAATTGCAAATGCATTAATAATAAGACCATCGAATATTTCACGAGAATTCATATAGAAAATTCTATAAACGTATCGAACATAAAAATATCTATTATATATATATATATATATATATATATATATATATATATATATATATATATATATATATATATATATATATATATATATATATATATATATATATATTAGAAATGAGCATTGATAAAACGAAAATTTAAAGGTCTTGTTTACACTTACTATAATTTAAGAACAATCAAGTTGCAATAGTATATAATAAACTATAGGAATTAAACGATTTTTAAAGTGAAATATATAATATAATATGGGATCATCAATATTGAAAATATCAATATAACAATACAGATAGGGATGAATTTCAAAAATTCATTATACATATAAAAAAAAAGTCATTTAATTTATGATAAAAGGAATCAGTAATATTAATATAAAGTTGACCGTGGCCCTTTCATTTAACTGATATTGATTAATTTTAAAAACACGACCTAGTCAACTGCACATTTTGTATTGAAATATTTAATGTTGTTGCATTTTTAATATGAAGACATTTTTTGCAAATGACCGTCAAGTTTAATAGCAAGGTTTCGATCGAACGGTAGTTAAACACGATAGCCGCATTTAATATTACTATTACTATTATTATTATATTTCATTTTAATAAATCGATTTAATTCCTGATAATTTAATTATACGTAAAAACAGTATCTATTGTAGGTACGATGGAAAAATGGACTTAGTAAATAAAACTATTAGAATCTTTCATATTGTTCAACCCCTATGGTTATTAAATATGATCAGTCGATACATCGTATTATTATAATTAAGTCTAGCGTAAAATAATTATAATATTTAGAAAAAAATCACATTTTTCAATGGAAATTACACCATTTCTCACTATCATTTCACGTTTAAAGACTATTAATTGCCAATTTTTACTATATATTGTTTCTACACATTTTTTTAAAAGTTCATGAATAAACGCTAATAGCATTATAATATTATTATATTAGCCAAAAACTTATATTTTTTTAATTTTGAACATTGCATAAGCTTCATCCACAATTGGATAAATAAAAATTACAAAAAAAAAATACTAAAAGAACATAAACTATTTGATCTGGCATAGTGATAAATTATAGAGAAAATATTCGCTATGAGACATCCATAATGTGGACAAAGCTTTATACCGTTGAATAAATATTAATATTTCATTTCATACTTCAATGAAATCAGAAATCACTATAAAAATGTTATTGATGGACTGGTGTGATTGATAATTTTCACCTTTTAACAATATTACACTATATACACACGCGCGAGCAATCATTGTTCGCTACAAAAATATCACAAAATTAAAATCCTAGTCATCACAATTAATAATTAAATATATGACACAGCATATTGGACTTCTTTTGACAAAATCAAACAGAGTCTCGCAATTCGTCATCACCAATATGTTCGTTGGACACAATAGTAGTTTCTACGGGATGTCTGCTGCAACCTGGAACGGAGTGCACTCCGGGCGATACCCTTTTACCACTGTAAAGAGCTGGATCACTCATCGACGGCGGTGGATATTTACTATATTGATGAGGTTCATTTGGTGTCGAAGGTGGTACAGATGGTTGTAATGAGGGCGTCAATTCGTCCGGTGATGATGCCCTACTACTACGTTCACTATGACCGATATCATGTGAACTGGAACGACTAGGCTGTAAATAAATATAAATAAATTATTATTAAAATTTATAAAATTATTTTTAGCAAAATTTATTATTACATAGATAAAATGAAAATAATACCTGTCTGGGCAATGGACTAACGCCTCCTATTGTTCTAACTTCAGCTTCTTCGTTATCGAGCTGTAAAATACTCTCTTGACTACCGGTAAACTGAAATTAACAAGTTAAAAAATTAACTAATAAACTGATCTTTTTTAATAAATTTCATATTTTTAAATGTTAGTAGTGTAAAACACCTGGTCATCGATTGATATGACATTAAAATGTAAATTGTTGTTATGTGGGTGATTAACTATTTTCAGCTGTTCATTATATATGAGCAGCTGCATTATCAAAAAAAATATATATATAAAGGGTAAAGTCGGTCTTCGTAAAAATATGATAAAACAAATTAGTACATATTAAAATAATTCAAGAAAATTTAATATTGATAATTCAAGGATTTCAGTAATTATGTAAGAAGTTAGACTTTAAAAACATTGAAAATTAATATTTAGAAAATAAATTTATGTAATTTAATATTATGATTCTTTTTGCATAGAAAAAGAAAGTTCAGACTACTGAAAAATATTTATGATATAATTTAATTAAAAATATTGCATATATCACATTCTATATTATCTTGTAGATTTTAAAATAAAATAAAAATGAAAAACTATAAAAAAAACGATTGCTGAATCCCATTGCAACTATGTATTGTAGAAGAAAAACAATGAAGTAAGATTTTCCAAAAAAAAATAATAATAATTACAATAAGCGGAAATAGAATTTGTTTCTAAAATACATCACATAATCATAATCATCAAAATTAAATTATTTGCAAATTATTGAAAAATGTCATATTCTATGTATAAATATCAAAAAAAAAAATCTTTTTTTAATGTGAATTTTAATTATAAAAATTTACAACACCATATATGCAATAACAATACTGCTTAAGCTTTCAAGGAAGTCAGGTATACATAAATTTTACTCCCATTCAAAAACATTATTTGTATTAGAATGACAATGAACTTTATATATATGCAGTCGACTTTGTAACATATTATATTTAAACTATTAAAATTTTAAATCATATTTAATATTTGACCAAAAATTATGATATCGAAATCATTTATATCCAAATAAATATTTTTGAATAATTTATGTATATAATCAATTTATGATAATAGATAACGAGATTCCAATTAAAAAAATACGAGCAGATTAAAATACAACAATTTTAAAGCAGATTTTTTTTAAATTGATAAATTAAAAATATAAAAGATAATTACCACAAATCCATAATATTTTAAAATATCCATCTTACACATTGGACATGTTCTATGCTCTAATAGCCATGGATCTATACAAGACTTGTGAAAATCGTGTCTGAAAAATTAACATGAAAAATAAATATCAAAATTTGCATAATTAATTCTACGACTAAAAATAAATAAAATTAAAAATTTTAACATGCAATTTAAATCTATAAAAAAAATAAATATATTTGATTTATAAAATATGAATTATACTAAGAACATATATTACTGTGATCAAAAAGTAAGTTGAAATTGTGATTTAAAACTCCCGGGCATTAGGAAGGCAGGTAAATTATATTTTTTTTTCTAGGTTGGTAGGACTGTCTATAACATTTGTCAAGCGTTTGTTTGTAAAAAGGTTTAATTATCTCGGTTCCTTCATCACGATAATGCACCATGTCAAACTGCATTGCACCGTATTCGCCTGATTTGGCTCCGTACGACTTCTGGCTATTCAGCAAACTCAAAAGGCCAATGCGGAGACGCCGTTTTGACACGATTGAGGAGATTAAAACCGAATCGAAGAAGGTCTTAAAGACTATGTTTCAAAGAAAAGTAAGTTTTATCAGACGGGGATTACTTTGAAGGGGATGAAATTGATTTTAAAGAATAAATAAAGAATTTGCATTTTACGAACAAATTCACATTACTTTTTATCACAATGTTATATGTTATGAAAAAAAAAATAGTCATACTCTTTTCCACCAATTCAAATAAAAAATAAAGATCAATAACCATACAAATTTATATATTTATCATTTTTAATCTAAATTACGCAAGTAGTAGTCATTTTATAAAAGAGCTGAAAATATTCGTCACATGCTTAAAAATGTCTTCATTTTAGTGAAGTTTTCAATCGACGAACGCCCTTCGCATTTAATATCAAATTATACAATTTCATATACGTTTATACACATATATTCTAGTAGTAAAAAACAAATATCACTATTCATTATTGTCAATAATGATATACAATTATGTTATCAATCTATAATAAAATATAATTCATGTGTGTACTTCTTTACGTACCTGCAAGGTAAAATTCTTAAAACGTCTGATATTTTATACAATTCTATACACACGGCACAACATTCACCGTCGCCTTGTATTTCCTGTAAATAAATATAATTAATCATATTTTTTTCTATTTTAATTAAAAAAATATATATATATATATATGTGTGTGTGTGTGTGTGTGTGTGTGTGCGTACCTTATCTTCAGATTTTAAATTTTTAACAGGTATTTTAGATAATGCCTTCTTTGCAGCACAACATAATCTTTTCTGAAAACATCAATATATATATATATATATATATATATATATATATATATATATATATATATATATGTATAAATATTTAATTAAATAAATATGTATAGAGAATTTATATAAGGTTTATTAGACGTACAGATAATCTATCCTTAGCATTCATATATCTAAATCTTTGAATATAATAGAAGACGAGCCACGATAATGACATCACCATCAGAACAATAAATGATATGGAAACAAATAGCACTGAGGTTCTGTAAATAAAAAATAATTAATTAAATTATGTTGACAGAACAGAATTATCATACAAAAAAAATATAGCTATATATGAAAACAATATTACAGATTTCAACTTATTTATTAATAATTCATATTTTCTACGATACTTAATAATTATTTCAAATTGTTTTATATTTAAACGTAACCCTTGTTTATACTTTCCATGGTTAAAATTTATATATATAGTATATTCCTAATACTTTAAAAGCATAATCTTATAATCCACAGTATTATATATTACTCATATTAAACATATGTTTCGAATAATAAAATATATACATAATAAATAAACGCATCGTATATATAAAAATTAACAAAACAACAGGTGCGCTTTAATTATTGTCAATAATAACAAACAACGAAGACCAAAATTATATTAATAAATTATAAACGTTTAACGTCATTCACACCAAATGAAAACTTCAGGATATTAACCCTCAATTGTACAATTAAATTATTATTCATTAATTAATTACCTGTTAACAGTATTAGTAGTGCGAACACATTGAGTAGCTACAGTGATATGTAACATAACTTTGATTCCTTTATCGGCTAATCTAGCTAATTCTTCGCCTTTATGTTTATAAATAAACACGGCACTAATATTTCCTGAAACAAGCCAAAAATAAAAATAAATAAATACAAAAAAATATATATGCAAAATGGCTACATAAATATTACAAACGTCAAATTAAATAAACTAGTTTCCTTAAATATTCATAGATTTATATATATATATATATATATATATATATATATATATATATATATATATACATGAAAAAAAAATTAATTAAAATAGAATTTATATGCAATGACGTCATTGAGATAAAAAATAAAATAGATCTGAATATTATTTAAAAGATGTTTTAAGATATATTAAATATAATTAACGTTAGTCAAATTATGTTAGGTAAGCGATTGAAATGGTGCAAAAAGATAATTTATTCAAAGTTGTAATATAAAATATTACAACTATTATCTGAAAAAAAAATAACGTCATATAATATGAAAACAACATCATAATACTGTTTTTAAATTGCTATGATTAAAGGTAAAAAAAAGATAATTACATCTGCGATAACTTAAATTAGTTATAAACCGATTCAAAATGTAAAAAGAAAAAATGGATAAAAACGATTTAAAATTTTAAATGTGTATCGCATATACTTTCACTTTTTTTTATTTATTTAATCAACTATATATATATATATATATATATATATATATATATATATATATATATATATATATATATAATTTTATTTCAAAGACATGTGAAATATTAGATGGTTTAATGACAGTTTAACGAATGAAAGCACAGAATTTCTAATTGCGTGTAATAAATAATATATATTGTAATAAAAATGTATTTAACAGATACCAAACTGTGTATCTCATTCGTTTCTACCATCAATTGAACAACCATATGTGGATCCATCGTACCATATATATATATATATATATATATATATATATATATATATATATATATATATATATATATATATATATAAATGATAATCTAGTACGATAAATGTTTAATGCATCAAATCGTTCAATGCACAAGTGCAACAAGGACAATATTTGTAATTAAAAAAAAATAGATTTATATACATTAAATATATGTAAAAATCATGCGCTTTATACAGAATCCTTGAATGTTACAGGAGTCTGGAGATTAAGAAAAGAAGAAAAAAAACGAGGACACACTGATAATGAGGGATTTTATAAATCATATATATTACGAATGCTTCTTTCTCAGTCGCGATATACATTGATAAGAAGAATAAAAAAAAATCACATGTTCGCACAATTATGTATGTAGTTTTATAGGTCAACGGTTTAAATTTATTATATGTTTAAAAAAATAAACATGATCTTGAGTATTAGGAAAAAATGTAGGTTTTGTTTATTTTTTTTAGTGATGATGAGAGTTAAAAAAATATTTTTTTTAATATTTTAAAATATATCAATATTATATATATTTTTGTTTATCTATCTATTTATACATAATGTTTTTCATTAAAATATATTTCAGTTAGTAAATAATTCAAATAAATAATCGTTTTAAAAAAAGTATTATTTAAATATTATTTTAAACGTATACTCAATTTTGTGGACACACTGTATATGAATATTATTACGCTGAAAAAGCCGCGCCGTCTGAAAATCTTATGAATCACTCGATTCAATAGAATAAAATTCAATGTTTTTATACTACAACATTTACTATAATTGCGCTACATTAAAAAATGCATCTTTAAAATATAATTATTATTATTATAAAACAAACTATACAATCTAGATAATTTACAATTCTAAATATATATATATATATATATATATATATATATATATATATATATATATATATATATGAATGCAATGTAGAAAATATTTATACAGTAATAATATTTTGTGACAAGCGATAAAATGTGTTCCGCAACAAATCCGCACAACACATTATGTTGACAGGCAAAACTGGATCGCAACAATATCACCACCAACAAATAACGGTACAATAATTTATGACGGGTACACAAAACGGACGACACCTAACAATCTGGTTTTTGAAATGTAAAATATGATCAAAAAATAAATAAATAAATTAAGTGATAATAATTATACATAAGTATGCGATATCATAACAACAACAATAATAATAATAATGAGTAATAAAATGTGGTTACAAACAGTGCATTGAACCATCAGAGTTTAAATACACCCACAGCACCCCGCCCACGTTTTTCGAAGACACGACGGTTTATAAATAGCAAAAAGTCGAGACTCCAGCGGATTGCAGACGACGACGATGACTTGTGCACGAGTTGAAGGGCGTTAATTCGATAATTATGATTACGTTTATATTTAATAGATGATAGAAATATAGAGTAAGCTTCTTTTATAATCGATCGATCGATCGAAGCGAATACGATTTTGAAGTCGATCTTGAACGTTTCGGAGTTCGATTTATTGATTTATTTGAATCGACGTGCGTTACGAACGTAAATTACATATATTATACAGAATTATATTATATATTCGATAAAAAATTCGATAGAAAATGAGATAGAAATTGTCGATCAGAACGTTTAGGAATCGTTGTTCTGTTTGATTTGTTGATTTATTTGAGACGACGTGCGTTATGAATTTAAAGCGAAAAGTATGTAAAAGTAAATATAAATGAAATTATTTTTATTATAATTACATATAATACAGAACTACGCGTTATTATATTTGTATACACTTTTGATAAAATTTAATATATATGTTAAATTTTTCTAATGTTAATAAAAAAAACGAATATTTTATTTGATCCGTTTCAGGGGTAGTGAACGATTAATTTTATTCGTAAATTTCTCGAAAATCGATATTACGGTTCGTGTTAGAAGTAAAAAAAAAAATTTTAACTTCAATATAATTTAAATTAATTGAATCGAGGATGTCGCGACGACAATGTCGGCCGGTTAAAACGGACAATTTTCCATTAAAATTCGATTTACAAACGCTCAAACGAAACGTGAACATTTCACGTGAAACTCGAGAGCAACGGTAAAATCGTGTACCGGATAAATTGCCTCCAGTTGAATCCAATTTGTCATAAATCCATTATGTACTCACGTGGACGATGATGAACGTTAATTTTTAATTTTTTTACGTTATATTGTATTATACATATGTGTGTGTGTAATTTTAACGGTGTCGTTGTTTTTTTATTATACAAATAATTAATAAAAACAGATTTTTTCAACAATAAATAACAACCGAAATCGCACTTGTATAAATAATTGTAACGTTTGATGAAAAACGTACAGCAGAAATGTTCGCCGATGACGTTATTAAAATATATAAAATAATTTAATGTTTAATTATAATAATGAAAAATTAAGTATTATAACGTTGTGACACCATTCATCAATAATATATTGTTAAATTATCATTAGTAAATAAATAAA
Source organism: Leptonema lineaticorne (assembly GCA_024500535.1). Taxonomy (NCBI): domain Eukaryota; kingdom Metazoa; phylum Arthropoda; class Insecta; order Trichoptera; family Hydropsychidae; genus Leptonema; species Leptonema lineaticorne. The sequence goes on from JANIJI010000021.1 coordinate 12,261,911, forward strand.
TATTTAATATTACTTACTGCGGTATTTTGAGTTGCGTTGTTTTATCTAAATTTTATCATGTTTCTAAATATTAATGCATCTATATTTTAAATTAGATTATTATTGACTTTTGATCTTTTCATAAATTAAAATTTCTGGCAGTTTTATAAAATTTTCTATTTCAATCTAAATTATCAGTTTTTTTTCTTAATATATTCACCATTTTTTTTTAATTGTAAATATGAAAGGTAAATTTGATTGGAGAAATATTGAATTTAAAATATAAAAAAGATTAATTTTTATAAAATTATAAAAATTTTACATTCTGTTCGAATAATTCTAATATTAAATTAGCAGAAGACTTTTGAATTTTTCAATATTTTTATTGCAATTTTATATTTACAGTTTTAGAACGTACGATAAGTTTTCAATATACGATCAAAATTTTTGAGAACTTTAGCTTCAATGTCACGTTGTATGAAATACAAAAACAAAAAAAACACACACACACACACAAACACATACAATGGGTGTTACTGCACTTTTTTCAATTCTTGCGCATTTATAAATAAGACATGACTTCATTTAATGTTCAAAGACTTTGCATACACATAAAACGATAAACATGAAAAATAAAACGTTTGAATAGCTTACTACTAGTTTAGAAAATAAAAAAGCCAATAATAATGTTAAAAACATTGTGTAAACAATGTTAAAAAAATATATATTTGTAATGTTGTTTATAAAAAATATTTTTTAAACGTTAATTTACTTTAAAAAGTCGTATTAAATTAAATAATTCGTAATCTATAATTAATACATACATACATACATATATATATATATATATATATATATATATATATATATATATATAATATTCATAAAAAAAAACATTGTATAGCAAAATAATATTTTCCCAGAATCACCGGTTTTATTACAATATTATTATTATTACTAATATAATTATCAGAATTGAAAAGTTGATAAACAATTATTGAAAAGAAAAAAAATACAAAATAATATTTTTTGCAATGTAATAATGTCTAATTCAAACAATACATTGTTTATTATAAAAATACTAAATATGCTAGTTTAAGCTTATTTATATATTAAATAAAAAAAAACAATTTATAATTTCATATTTATTTGTGGTATTCTATGAGAATATATCATATTAAATTAAAAAAATAATTGAATCTAATAATTTGAAATATCATATAATGCGATAATCTAAATTTTGAATTAAATCAAAATATTTCAGATTACAGAATAATAATGATTAAAACAGAAACCATTCGCCGAGATGACATCGACAAATAATCAGGCTTATTGACACTAAATATGCGCCGTTATTTTCAATAGAATTAATAATATATATATATATATATATATATATATATATATATATATATATATATATTGAGATTTTTACGACAAATTAATCCGCCGGCTAATTGGGACAATCGACCGCCGCCGTTAAACGAAAATTAATGAACAAAGGCACGTTCAATTCGGATAATTGGGACAGTCGCCAAATCTAATCTAGAATTATTTCTTTTTATACAAATTCCAACACGGCTCTAAATAACGCAAATCTTTCGGAAGTGCAAATTGAAAGCGATTGATTGATTTCATTTTCCGAACGATTCGACGGATAAACGAATAGAAAATTTCGTTTTGTTTATATATACAAAAATATGGTCATTTTTTTATAGTTTATAAAATATAATTTAAATGATTAAAAGCGAAACGCAATATTTGTGGTCACATTTTTTTTTCTGAGACACGCTGTATATTAATGTATATAAAATTATTAAAAAAAAGACTTGTTTGGCTTGAATATACACGATTAACGTTCTCGTGCGAAAATAAAACGAAAACATTTCGCGTTAAAAGTATGAAAAAAAAATGTTCAAAGTTCATTAATGCATATAATCCGTAGAGGAATAATTATCTAAATTAAATTTGTAAAATAATTAAGTGTTATTTTCACATTTATATTATATAAATACATATGTGTGTGTGTAAAGAACTTTCTTTATACTATTATAAATAGCAGTAAATACCAGTATAAATTTGAGGTCAAATAACAATATATATAATTTGCAAGTGCAGTGCAGACCAACAAAATGGAATCGGTTATCCTTTAAAGCGTCAAAATATTGTATATAGTATAAAATTGTAAATATATATATATAACAACAAGTAAATAAATTCAACTTCAAAAACGAAAACGAACGAAGAATTAAAACGTTGTTCGCGCGTTTTCAGATTACTCAAAAATTCACGAGGTTGACAAACTTGAAATTGTCATTTGCATGATAAAACGATTTCTTAAGATGTAAATTACAACATTTCATTTGAAATTGCGTCTTAAAAAATAATTTTCATCGTTGTTTACGAGTGCGGAAAAATTAACTTTTGACTGAACAATTTGCTTTTTTTAATTTTAAATAACGAGCGACCGTTCATACAAAAAGTTCAACAATAATATAAAACGATTTTTCTCGTATTTATTATCATCGCGCGACTTTTTAATATTCGATTTATTATTTTTATGATATAGAAAAAAAAAGAAAACGCCATTATCTACTGGGAAAACCCTTGGCGAAATTATATCAAAAAAAAAAAAAAAAACGCAGAACCATCACACAAAGGAAACCGCTCCAATGTTGCTATATAATCAATGATAAAACTTCATAATCGTTCGTGTACATTTTACATTTACAAAAATATTCGTCATATAAAAATAAATACGTATTCCGTAGAAGAAAAAAATATATAAAAACGAGTTTTTCATCATACGTCACGACCTCTCCTCAATGGACGACGAGGTCGCGAGGAACGACGTCGGTAAGTAGAGAGAAAAACGTAAATATTACTTTTTATATGTATACGTATAAAATTAAATATATGTGTATATAAAAATGACGACCTTTTACTTCATAATTCCGATCGACGTTTCGAATTGATGTATAAATAATTTACGAAGGTGTCTTCGCAGATGTTAAATAATAATTTATACGCTCGTTTCCGCAATAGTGCATTTATAATAAATATATATTATATACAATATCTATGAGGAAGTAAATATTTATAGAACGGAAACGATGATTTAATATTGTTGTAGATAAAGAACGAGTTCGTTTTTCTTTTTATGACGATATGTAAATATAAAATATTCTGTGAACATTGTTGTTATGCTAAATCTATTCGATTGGATCGATAAAATTTTCGAAAGGATTTTTTATTTCTTCACTTTTTAAAATTGATACTTAAAATTTAATATTTATAACGACTGAACAAAGAAAAATTCTAAAGGAAACTGAACAAAAAAAAAAAAGATATTTTCTTCGCATTACTATGTAGAAATTTCTTTATGTGTACAAATCTGGATTTATATATTTATTATGAATTAAAATAATTATTCTTTCTTCACCAACACAAAAATTCTTTTAATTGATCTAAATAAAAAAATAACTTTTAAAGCATTATTTATGAATAAATAAATTACATTGATTTTTCAAAATTCAAAATGTTACGAATAAATACGACTTGAAATCCCACAATATATCATACTTTATATATGTTATCATCCAAAATATATTCCTAATTTTAATATATAACATGTATATTTTATATTTTGAAAAGCTCATGTGGTGTCCTTGTTCTTGTATTAAATACGAATCGAGGACTATGTAAATTAACATATGTGGATTACAAAATACTAACGTATGTTTAAGAACATCAATATTTACATACATTAAACTATATATATTCGAATATAATTATTTTCAACACAAATATGTAGAAATAATCGCAACATATTTATTATTATAAACCAAATTAAAGTGAGCTTTGTAAACGTAATTACAATCGATAATAAACTATACATTATCGATTACGAATTGAAATCAATAACGCGATTTTTATTGTTAAACGACCGATTACTAAATTCGATAATTACAAAAACATAGAAAAAAAAACCATTTAAAATTGAATTATTTCGAAATCGTTTATATTTATCTGATTCCTCGTTATTTTTCGATATAATAAATACATAAATAAAGATAGTAAATATAATTCTCATTATTATTATTATTATTATTATTAATCAGTTACATAAATTTACTATATATTTGCATATATAATCCATTAAGAAACATTATATAAATTGTCTGAAACATGAGAATTTATATATGAACATTCATATAAAACGAAACTTTTCCTGGATGCAATGCATTGCGAATAAATAAATGCATTTACTTATTATTAAACACGTCTAATAATAATACTAATCAATAAATAACATAATAAGTAGAAAAAATCTATATTTGTACACAAAATAATATATATATATATATATATATATATATATATATATATATATATATATATATATATATATATATATATATTAAATACGACGAAAAAAGACAAAACAATAAATTTAGATTGTCATAAAATGCGAAAACAATAAATAATGTTGAATTGTCATATGATAGAATTGCACCCTTTTATAGGACATGACATTTAGCAAAATAAATCGTGACGTTGGTGTTAAATAAAAGTAATAATAGAAACGTCACCTTTTTGCCAACGCCTTCATCCCTTCATTTTCTAAGATTATATATATATATATATATATATATATATATATATATATATATATATATATATATATATATATATATATATATAAACCCATTTAACACATCGTATTGTCGTCACTCAACCATAAGGTTACGTCCACACGTAACGTCATTTGTGACATTTAATATCTTATATTATCATTACGAAGTGTTTTTCTTCTTTTTTTTACTCCAAATTAAAATTATTATACAAAACAAATATGTACGCTTTTATATTTTAATATTTTATATACACTTCTGCTGTTTAATGGTTTGTATAGAATATATGGATTTATTGAACAAATTTCTAAAGCTAAAAATAAACCGTTTTCGCCAATATTTCAGTTATTTTTAAAACAGTATATTTAGATATACCGATCTACATAATCGTTTTATCATGCCATATTTATAAGGATTAAAAAATAACTTTAGTAATCCTTCTGATAAGATTGTCAAGTTCGGATCAAAAAAAAGTTTTAAATATTCAATGTCAAAAATGCAGTTCAAATTTGTGGTTAAAGAAAATCTTTTTTCTATTTAAAAGAGTTTCATTTTACATTTTATGATATTATACAGATAGAGTTTGAGAATTCTAATACAAAGAAATTAACATAAAATAGTCATTGTCGTGCATCTAGTTTTCGCATTAATTCAAACGGTGACACCAAACGACACCTCTCGCGTGCAAAGGGTTAACATTGATTTTCTTCGATAATCGAATTATTTTTTTTTACAATACGATATTTAATATCAATACATTGTAGTGAATCGTCGATTTAACCGTGAAGTTTTCTTTTCATTATTATAATTAACAACACGCGTCATCGTAATTACTATAATATATTTTCATACGGTAACACAAATAAATATTATACACACTTATCGTTTTTACTTAAAACAAAAAAAAAAAAAATCGCGACGTAATTGGATCAAGGAACAAACGTTGTATGACACACATATATGGCAAATCGACAGTATCGCGCATAAAAGGAAAGAAACCTTAGTACGACGCGGCTGTCGAAGAGGCACAAGTGCAAAAAAAGAATATTCGTATATATATATATATATATATATATATATATATATATATATATATATAATATATTGCCGTGATGCGTCACAAAGAAATGATACGGAAAACGCGGTGACCGGACGGCGACTTTCATTGAAGTCCAATTATCTCGTAATCGAGTCGAAGGCGTTTACATATTTATTTATAAAATATATAAATACAGCCTTTTTTTATTTTTATTTTTTCTCAAGGAGCTAAAATATCTTTTCGATGTGCCCTTGTTTTAGAGCGTGAGCTATCATTGCGATTATGGAAATTTATGTGTGTCACATGTAAACATGTCTTTCGCAAAAAAAGGCAACTGTGAATATTTTTCAAATATATTTTTTTTATTCATATATATATATATATATATATATATATATATATATAAAACGGGATGACATATAATCGAACTCTATTAACAATTTATATATATTTTTTAAATAGCTCTTTTTCTTAAAGGTCATAAATAATGATGCTCATCAATAAAAATAATTTGTAAAATGATTATTTTTTCATAATATTAAGTGAATTTTTTTTAGTAAAAATATCGAATATTTCTAGCCGGTTACAAATATAATAAAAATATCAACAAATATTATATAATTCTAAATCACTTCCACGTGTTTTCAATTTCGATAATCAATGCGCATACTGTTGTTTGTCACTATCAATTAGCAACAATCACAAATTAATAAGTTAAAATATGCTAATGTTTTTTTTTATTTTATAATAAAAATTGTACAAATATTATATAAGAAAAATTCCAAGAATAACTGATAAAATTATTATTATTATTTAAAGCAATATATATGTTATTTTAAATATATTTTACTAGCAAATTTTTCCTCATATCTGATACAAGATGGAAATTTAATCAAAAAAAAAAAAACGTAGGAAAACAAAATAACAACAACATATTGCATCACAAATACTATGCATGATTATTTCATTCGACATGCGTATAATTTGTATTAAGGACAAACCATTTAAAATGTGACCTCTGTTCGATTATTATAAACAAAAATCAAGATGAGTTCAAAATACGATGACGAGCATAAAAAAATTGTTTACATAGAAAGTGCATAAGAAAGCCTTCAAAAAACATAAAATCTGCAAAATTGAAAGACGACCTCAAACAGACAAAGCTAAACAACGTCGTCATTAATTAAATAAGTTCGTATTTACAACGCGAATTTATCAAAATATTATCATATAGAAAATTTATACATTTAGTCTTTATTTTTCTAATTTTATTAATTTAATCTGTATTTTTAAAAGCCCCCCTCCCCTCACTTCCAAACTTTCATAATATATCTTTTTATTCTATCTATCGCCATACGTCAGAAAAAACCTTTTTTAGTACTAAACTACTATTTACTTTCATAAATCGTGCTAAATATGGTGAAAAACTATCTTAGATAAACTAGGCAATAACCAGTATTTACAAGCATATTTAAGATATATTCCATAAACATAAATCTATAAAGAAAATGAATAAATTGAAAGCTTTATTTATTTATTTATTTAATTACTTTGACTAAAACTATTATAAAAAGTCACAATATTATAGAAAAAATCAATATTTTTTATGTACTTTGAAACCATAGAACTACAATATATATATGACATCAGCTGTTATAACTAACATCGAATTTTCAGATAAAACTCAGAAAACCTGTTTTTATATTAAATAAAAATGAAAAACAAAATATAAAATAAATATTGAAAATTCGCAAATAAAACATTAAATTTTTTAATGTAAAAACTTTAAAACTTAATTTCGACATAAAATAAAAAAAGTGATTAATATAGTTATATAATTAGAAATAAATTTCTATATTCGGCGTCATATTTCTAAACATGTGATTGATTATCGATATTTATATGCTAGTTAAGAAAAAAAATGATCGTAATTTAAAATGAAAATTTTATTTTAATTATTATAATACTTAAAAAAAATATACGCAAAATTAAAATGTCACATTTTATTTTATAGCGATACGTTAAATACGGCAATAAATCGTTTTCGGTCATAAGGAAGAGTGATACAATTTCTTAAAATCAATTATCGAACTATCATAAATAAATATGGTAACGATATTCATATGAGCGAAACGTCACGAAGGCGTCGGCATTGAAAATCGTAATGACTTTGACTTCTATCGCCAAAGGGTCAATTTGGTCGAAAACAAAAAATCAAAACACAAGTCATAAAAACACACACATACACATTTGCGATCAGATATACGGTCGTAATATTTTAAATTTCCTTCCGCAATATCGTGAATCGATAATAATACAAAACACGACAGAGGAAACGAGTACTAAACACTTCTAAACGCACCAAAAACGGACGCATAATAAATTTTGATTTGTATACGAAATATTATTTTATAATATAATAAAAAATAAGATCAATAATTGCGAGTGAATATTTCCGCATTTTGTTCCCATTGAACGAATTAATAAGATTATTATTATATTTTTTCGCTCGGATCATTGAACAATGCGAATCGACGATCGCGTATTTAAGCGCTTCGGGAAAAAAGACACGCGTTGTATTATTTATGCACGAGAGCGTCGATAAAAATTAAATGAATGTGACGTCGGCAGAAGGTCTCGGCTACAAGGTGAATAATATATATATATATATACGTATAAGTGTTTTAAAAATATCCGCGAAAGGATAGATTAATAAGGAAATAATATGAGAAAAATCAAATATATTAATAAGCTAAAAACACATCAAATTGTAATATATATTTAATGTATGTCAATTTAGTGTGCACGATATTAGGAATTGATCGTTTAGTTTTATGACATTATTTAAACTTTCAAATCAAAAAAATATTTTTTAAGGAAGTACTATATATGTATACGGAAGTATTATATATAATAAAAATTTGAATAAAATAAGTGATATTTTGAAAATTTTATATACCAAATTAATGTTTAATATTAATCACATTTTTATATCATTTAAAATGTGTAAATATAAAAAGAGTCGCTGTAAAATTTTAATTAATTAATTGATTTTTATATTGTCATCGAGAATTAGCAAGCATGCAAATTTTCAGTTCAGTTGAATATTGAAAAAAATCGATTACGAGATTTGTACCAGAGAAACAAACAAACAGTGCGCAGCCATAATGAAAATGAAAATATATTTTTTTCATCCACGATAATGTTTTCAATTTTTCAACAATTCAACAGACATCGGTTTTAAAAACGTCGAAATTTTAACTTACTATTTTTATGAGTAGCCAATTTCATCTTATCCAACGAGATCGAATCCTTGTCATTGTATATGAGAACACCGCTAGCCTTGCTTTCGAACGCGTTCTGAACCTGCAAAATTAATTATTACCAATTATATCAAATGAAACGGTAAAAGTTAACCGTTAGAAACGACAATTAGTATAATGATAATCGATAGGTAATCAATAAGGGCTAATGATTATTATACGCTGCTGCTAACCTTATCGTCAAAATTGCACCGACCGCGCTTGATTAAGGCTATCCACGGTCCTTTGGGAAAAGGATGTGTCCCTATCAAAGGTTTTTCGCATCCTGAATGATCGTCGGAATTATCCCGGCTCTGTATGTGAATCACTTGACCGTAAGCGTTGCCTACGTGACCTTCGCCATATTTACCCTCCTATGAAAAATAAATAATGTTCATCAATATTAATGAATAACGCGACGTGAAATCATGCATATTTATGAAGAGTCATATATTAAAATATTTATACTAATCAGAACAGCTACAAAATAATATATACAACTCGTATACAGCAGATATTGATTATATATCAAAAATTTTCTTAATAATTTAAATCTACTTACCATTGGTCTTCTGCTACAATCAGGATAATTCGTAGATGATAACAGATCTCTTTCAAATTTCATCTCCTAAAAACAAACAATTACGATATATTTTTTAAATATATATAAAAATAAAATAAACCTAATTTTTGTGAACGCACAACGAAAACCGAAATCTAATAATATACGAATTAAATAATTGAAAGCAGATATGTTCAATTCACGACACGCGAACCATATGTGTGTTCTATGAGATGTGGAGAATCGGTGAAAAGTACGCTGAATCGATTTTTCACCTCTTTCCATCGAATCAGACATTGATATATTGGTTTTATAAAAGCAAGGTCACGACGATATGGGGTGTTAAAATGATGCTTTAATGTTTATATTTTTTTTACACAATAAAATAATAGAAAGAAAATTTTATAAATATCCATATCACCCTTGGGGAAAATATTTTATCCATTCTAGAACTATCCAAGACGATTTTTTTTCATTCTATATAATCCGAGAAAATAAAAAAAGATTGAATACCCCTAATCTAGCGAAATACGGTTAGTAAAAAGTAAACGAACATCAATCAACATTTATTATACATATAAATCAAACGATCGTCGTCGTAAATTGAGGTTATTATTTTTAAAAAATTCTCAAACACAAATAGAAAGACTTGCTATTTCGGTATAATTTGATTGAAGTGGGTAAACGCTGTTTCGTAATGATAAATATTTATATCATTAAACATACAAATGTTTCAATGTTACGTTTACAATTTTAATGAATTAAATTATTTTGATAATATTATGTATATTTATTTTGTCAACATATAAAAGGTATTGCTACAAGATTTCACTTTTACACAATAATTTCATAATTTTTAAATACTTTAAAATTGCTATTTATATTTAGAATAATTATAAACTATAATGAAATAATCAATGTCCCTGTTTGATAATATAAAACTAATCAATGGCTTTTAACTTATTCGAATATATTCGTAGTGGCGAACCATTTTATCTATTTTGAAAATTTCAATGTATTTTTTTAGAAAACGTTATTGCATCGTCTTTTAATTTTATGCATATAATCCTTTTTATCACATTAAAATTTTTTTTTAAGGTTTACTTTTTGAAAAAAAAATTGCACCGTTCTTGCCTACCGTGACCGGTCATTTGACCAGCTTGAACATTTATAATTACATTCTTTCAAAAAACATATCTGAAATTATTGTTTTATATTATTTTGCATTCTATGAAATCAATTTCTGGATTTCATTTGATCAGTAATTAAGGCATTTTTTTCCTTAACAATCGATCAAAACGATTCAACATATAATATTATATAAAATACACGAAACCAGAAGCATTACTAAATACTAAATGAGATTTATTTATTGAAAAATTATATGTACTTATTGGAATTAATAATGGTTTATCTGTGGAACAAGAAATAGAGTCCAGCATTTTTTTTTAGATATATACGAATCGAAATTACGACATTAACTCGCTTTAACTATAAAAAAAACACGGATTGAATCGATAAACCGATAAATTTGTAATGATTTCTAAAGTTTCGAACAGTCAAAACTGTTATAAAATCAGGATCATGGTTTTCGTTAGTTTACAAATTTATAGGTATATAAATTTACTCAATATTAAATGCGTTAAGAAATTGAATCAATTTGAAATAAAATTGTGATTACCTTCAGATATATATAAATAGTAAATATATAAAAAATAAACGGTTTTCGTGTTTGAAACGTGCTTTTAAAATTTAAGCAAAACGTGATTTTATTTTAATATTAATCTACATTAAATCCAATTTGATGATAAATCGTCACGTGCCAGCAAATTTTTAGTACGTGCCATAGTTTCGCCACCACGGATATATATCATCATTTATGCAAATATTATATTATATAAAATCAATTCAAATTATATTCTATGCTTAGTTTACTATCGTGATATTTTATTTCAATAAAAAGGCCAATATCCCCAGAGAACTAGAAATGTAATTATATTATTTTTATATAATTACATTATAAGCATGTTTATCATTTATTAATAATTAAATCGCTCATATTCATATGAATCTATAGTATGTATTTTACACGCTGAGGACTCAGGATTTGATCTATTCATTTATTTAATGATATCAGCACATTTTTTTTTTTTTTGATAATGAATAAAATAAAATGTATCAAGTTTCTTTTTATGCGATAAATACATCCTTAAAACATTATATAAATGGTAAAATGAATTCGTATATATTGTATATTTATATATTAATTATCGTGTGTTATCGAGTTTGATAAAAAGAAGTAAATATGTTTTTGTTGTATATTTAATAAATATAAAAGTAAAAAAAAAATAATTTAATATTTTTCAAATTTTAAAGAAATTTATTTTTAAATTAAAAAAAGAATAAAAAAACACTTTCAAAATAGAAACAAGTGAAAAATAATAAAGTTTAATTGATTGAAATGATGATTATAGAAAAAAAATAATTAAATTGTATGTATATATATATATATATATATATATATATATATATATATATATATATATAAATATATATATATATATATATATATATATATATATATATATATAAATATATATATATATATATATATATATAAATATATATATATATATATATATATAAATATATATATATATATATATATATATATATATATATATATATATATATATATATATATAAAGAATTATTATGACGAAAAGTATTATTTTGTTGCGTTAGTCGAAGAAAATCAAAGGAAATCGAAGCAAAATTAGATGACAAATCCTGAAATATTTTACATGAAATCGTAATAAATTGAACTTCGCTATGACAAAGATCTTTACTTTGAATTGTAAAGATCATTTAAGATTAAATTGTGATAATAAAGATGTATTTGACGCAAAAATAATGCTACACCACCGCGAATCTTGCACCTGCGTTAGAATTTCATATATATGGTATATATTGAAGATAAAAGAAAAAATTGTAATAAGGGATCGTTTTCTGTATTATAAAGATCTTACCTCCGTCATATTAGATGCGAGTAATCCTTGATCGCCGTATATAGTTATATTGAGATTGGCAGTCGTATAACTATCGCTGGGAATCGGTGTGTCGGGAGCGTATACGAATTCGGTTAAACCGTTCGGCCAATCTCCCGGAGCGTTTCTCGCCGCTCCGACAACGTTCCAAGCTTGAACCGCTCCGGTGCTGCACCACAACATCCACCACCAAACCGTACGCATCCTCGTTGATGTTAAATTCGATCTGTTTAGCATTAAAAAGGACGATCACGCCTAAAAAAAAATGATAATAATAATAATAAATAAAAGATACTTTAGTGCTTTTCATTAAGTGGAACGTAAAAGAAAAGTTCACATAAAACTCTCTTAATAACGCGTAAATGAAAAAATAATATCAAATACAAGAAGAATGGAAATCGAATACAAATTATTATAAACCAGAGGTTATCGCACAAATATGTGTTAAATCAATAATTCATACCAACATACATACAATGTTTATAAAATAAATAGTTTAAATAGATATATAAGCAAATAATATAATTTAGTTGAACAAATTAATTAAATCGACGATAACAACTTCAATAATAATAATTTTAATTGATTAAAAAAGGCACTTGTAAATCAAAAAAAAAAAAATCTTAAGGGTTACGACATTCTTAAATACCACCGTCATAATTAAAGTGAACCGCTAAATATTTGTAATGTAATAGTAAATTTACGGAATATTTGTAAAAACCAAATTAATAATTTAAATTATCTAATCTCGTTTAATCTAACGATGCGGAAAACGAAAACAAATTGATAATAAAAGGTAAACGACTTAAGAGAAGGTTTTTTCGGTAAAAAAAGGCGAGGAGGGGGAATTTAAATTAAGTGTTATATAAAAAAAATATATAAGCAATGAGTCGATATTTATGAAATAGTTTATATTTTTTTAATTAAATTAATTATTATTAACTAACTGTTCTATAATCATTAAAGATATGTTTTTTTTAATTCACTAATGTATTAAAAAATAGAAATAAAATATTCAAATTAAGCAAAATTATTAATTATAACACTTTTCCAATTTTTTTAAAATTCTAATGATTAATGTTCAAAAGAGTAATGAGAAGATTAGTACAGACAAAACTCGTTATGAAATTGCAAACTGCAAGATATTGATTTTCATATTGAAAAAGTTTTCAAAATTAGAACAAATAAATAAATTTAAAGTATTCCAAGCGACTGAAATAAAAGTTTCGGATAGAGAATAGATTAAATTTTAATAATAATAATGAAAAAACGAAGATTTATCGCAAATTCATTGAGAAACAACTCTTTCGTTCTCTCTGTCGTTTAATTTAACGGATATAGATTTTTCCGAGGAAAATGCGCAGAATGCAGACGGCCAACTTTTCACAACTATTTAGACGCTATTGAATTCCTGAAAATCATTTTCCACAATTTTGAGAAGGCTTAAAACGATTTTTTTAAATAAAATTTACAAAAACTCCAGAGAACATATTTTTTTTAATAATTGAAAAAAAAATACAAATAAGCGTTCAATCACTTAAAAATGCGAAAGCAAATAATATATAGTATACTATTTCAAATACTATTATTATGTAATTGTTTTCCTATGTTCTAGACTTAAACTATAAAAAATTATCAACATTTAACATATCGTATTTTAACGTCTATATTTGTATAACTAAAAATATAAATTTAAACTTATAAGTTGAGTTTTATTTCAATAACCGTATATTAATTATTTTATTAAAACGTTTTTTTTTTAATTATTATTTAAAGAAAATTATCAAAATATACTTGAAATGTTTACCTAAGTCTATTGATACGTCTCTCCGGGTATTCTAATATTATTTTCTTTTTTCAGCACCAATTTTACACAATATTCTAAGAAAATTGAAAAAGTAGATCGCATCTTCTCACACAAAATAATTATTTTCAGTTATCTGCAACAATACAAAACGAAAATTTTTATTTTAAATTAATAAAAAAAATAATATAATAAATAAAAAAACAAAGAGTTCAAAATTAATTCAAGGTTGGATCTGAAACATTCTAGAAACTTGTAACTTCACGTTTCATTCAGTGATGTTTGCAAAAGTGTTTTGAACGATAACATTTAAAAATAATAAAGATTAAGTATTATCAGATAAATCAATTGATATATATATATATATATATATATATATATATATATATATATATATATATATATATATATAATCATTGTTATGAAACAATAAAACTGAAAAAAAACGCGGTAATAAATTCTATAAATTGAATAATTATCATTGAAATTCTATAAAACACGAAACAATAGTAATTTCTGTTTAGAGAAGAAAATTACTCGAAACCTTCGTCGTATTACCATTGACGATAAAGTCAATGAACAATGTCAAGAGTTACGGTCTAGGGAAAGAGGTCGTGTCAAGGTTCGAGGGGGTGTATTTTCGACGATGAATTTGTATTAGTATTACTGGATTATATAATACGGACACGCGATGTTTAAAAATCGATTTTCCATTCGTTAAGGTCGAACTAACGCGGAAATAGCGAAGAAAAAAGTATATATAAATGAAGAAGAAACGAGACCTTGTTGCTGCTATTGAAAAGGGTTTTTTTTTAATACGAAATTATTATAAACGATATTTTTCCGATGAAATATCGGATTGTCCAATTAGTTAGTATTAGTTTTTCAATTTTTTCATATAATCTTTAAAATATATTTAAGAAATATAAAAAATTGGGACGAAAAAAGTATTGATTAATATTTTTGTTTTAAAAGTTTTAATCGCTATTACGCATTTCAAAATACAAAATTAGATATTATATTATCATACAAATATGACATAATCTATAGTTTTTTTTTAAAACGCAGTAATTTCTACAATGTCATAATAAATACACTAAGGGTACTAAAAGTGTGCAAAATGCAGTACGATAACATAAAGCGCAATTAATTACAGGCGAGTAATCGTAGAAAATTACACGTTAATTAAATGACCTGTAATTTGATGTTTCAATGTCGTTTATCACATGTGAAATAATATAAACGATTGAAAAAACACAACACACACACACACACACACACACAGATATATATATATATATATATATATATATATATATATATATATCATGAAGGAAAAATACAAACCATACTATCTAATCAACGAAGGACTTATAGGATGTCAGGGTTGTCACAATATGAAAGGTCATCGATGAGTGTTGCACTACAGTTCGATTAATGATATAATTAAAAAAAATACAATTATCGAACAAAATTGTATTTTTATTTGTTGTGTGACCTTTTTAATTAAAACTTAAGTACGCGACGTCATCGGTTTTCTTTATTTATAAATCGTGTAAAACGTACAACATTAGAGAAAATAAAATGAAATGCACGAAGAATAATTCGGTTTAAAATAATAACGTCGAATAAATAAAACTTTAAGGGAGGCCATAAGACTATTCTCAAGGTTATCAAATACCGGTTCACGTACTTTGAAAATAAATTCCCAACTCAATAATTACTTGAATATTTTGTTAAGAAATTTATTATTATTGTGTCTATTATAAATATAAAAGTTAAGAAACGTCGTTATAATTAAAATAATTTAATATATTTTGAAATTTATTTGATATTACACAAAAATAAAAATAATATTAAAATATTTATTAAAAATCATAATTAACTATTCACCAATAAATTATATCTGATAAGTTCCAAAGTAAAAATAAAACCAGATTACTGACTAACAATGTTGGAGATTATTTTATGAATCAAATCAATCCCATAAATAAATAAATCATTTGAAAAATTCCAATTTTTGATAAATATAATTTTAAAAGGGTATATATATTATATAATTTTAAAAATTATTGAATAATTCGACATAATGTAAATAAGTCTAATAGACTCTTGCGTAGGTTAAAAGTTATATTAGCCGCAAACGCCATGATGCTTTGCAGCATAAAAAATGGTCTGAATCACGCGAAAAACTCGTCATAAATTCTGAAGAAAAATAAAATAAACGTTCGGTGTTTTTTTTTCGATTAATCATTCACCCCATCGGCAGTTTAGTAACATGTTCAAAGTGTACGAAAGTGGATCGATAATAATTAAATTTACTCTTATATAAATATATATATATATATATATATATATATATATATATATATATATATATATATATAATTACCGCCGATATCTGAAAACGGACGTTGATTATTATATTAAGTATAAAACACCGCACGTTGTTAAAATTTTAAAATTTATTCTAACGTATAATAGATATTCCGTATTTCTGTCTGCTTGTCGTGCGTGACGCATTAAATTATACTAATTAATATTTCACATTAAATATATGGATAGTCTCTTTGAAAATTTATTATACGCCATTAGCTACTTAAAAAAAAATAGAAAAGCATCATATTTTCTTAATATAATAATTAATCTAGAACGATTTTTAATTACCATATTAATATGAAATATAAATGTAATTTGGGCTACAGAAAAAATAAAATAAAAAGGAGAACAGATTTTTGAGATAAAATTTGGATTGTCAATTATCTTTTAAGTGTAATTTTAAATACATCAAATCATCATCAATCCGCTAAGTGTCAAACATAACAAATCAGTCGTTAAGTATATTTTATAAAAAAAGTTGTATTTTGTCCTTTTGTTTTGTATTTTGGTCAGAATTTGGAATAAAAATCAGCGGACGGAACATAAATAACATTTGTTAAACTGACGATACGACCATTCTCTCAGAAACTAAGAATGACCTGAGGCACTTCATCAAAATGGATAAGATAGGAAAGTGCAAAATTCAATCTCCTTCTAAATATCAAAATGACTAAGATTATGATAACTATCAATATAAAGATTAATAAAGTATGGGAAAACAAGGATATCAGCATGGCGACAAAATGCAGATTGGTTTGTACCTTAGTGTTTCCACAACTATGGCTGTAAAAGATGGATTCTAAGAAAAGCAGATAGGAGGAAAATCGACTTTTTCTAACTGAGGTGTAGGCGATGGTTACTCCGTGTTCCATAGACAGCAAGGGTGACAAACAAGGAAGTGCTAGAACACATCAACCCAGACTTGCCATTAGAAGGCAAGATCGCGAAACTCAGGCTTATATACTTTGGTCATATAATGCGATCGAATTCGCCAGAGAAAGATCTGATGCTTGGTATAGTCGTCCAGGTCATCAAAGAACACGGTTACTTAATACCATCACAATTGATTTTGGACTGAAGTTAGTTTAGCTGACAGATGCCGTACAAGATATGATAGCACGGAGAGATCTAGTTCATAGAATCGCCAAGAATCGGATACGACTGAATGGATAACATCATCATCATAAAATAGTAAATATGAATAATAATAAAAAGTTATTATTATTGTATATTACAAATTAGAAACTTTACATCTGGAATGCTATCCAATTAAATATCATTAAAAACAGAAGCGTACGGATATTGCCATAACAGTAAATCGTTAACGGAATTCGTTGAAAACGTCAAGGACTGAAAATAGAAACATAAATTTACAACTTCTTAATAAAATAATTACCGGAGCAAAAATAAACAAACACTGATTTTTCACTGTATATAATATATATATATAAAGATTTCGTCGAATGACCTATATTTTATTCGTTTTCCTCGACTAGACGTCGTGATTCATTGTTAAAACATTGCAAGTCATTTTTTGAGTTACAAAAAAAAAAAACATTGATTTTGACAAATGTGCAGAGATTAAGCAGACAACGGGCAAAAAGATGATGGAAAGAAAGAAGACTATGACAGTGGCGATTAAGCGAAACGAATCGCACAAAAAATATTAAGACAGACAACTATAAATCATAGAAAAATCGAACAAGTTCATTCAGCGAAAAATGTGCTTTTAAATCGAATCACAATGTCGAATAATGATGAAGTGACATCACTAAAATTGATATTTATTGATATATGCACGTTAAATCTAAAAACAAGTGGAACTACTTCTTGAAATTCGTGAACGTTTGAAATAAAAAGTCGTAATTTTATTATACGATAAAAATACACTTCAACATATATATAAATAATTGCAACTCAAATAGAAAATAATAATGAACGTAAATATCTAAGAATCTAACTTCGAAAGAGATTCATAATGAAATATAATATGTATTTAGTAACATCTTCGTCACATGATTATCGGATGAAATCATTAATTATATACAACAAATCAATATCAAACAAAAAGGTCATTATTACGAACGTTCAACGCTCTTTAATGATAAACAACGCATCTTAACGGGAAAAAACTATTAAACAACTAAAAAAAAATCAGATTACGATCTATTGTTAAAGTAATAATGATATATTTTTTTTTATTATTTTATCACCAAGATTGTGGGATTTTACTAAAATGAACTGATAAAAAGATTTTTAATAAAATATATATATTTATATACGCTAGTCGGGACTTACTAATAACAAACGTGTTTAATTTAATTCTATCACAATATTGAAAAAAAAATAATACATCCACTAAAAGCTTTAAAAAAAAACAATGAACTAAATCGTTCCGATAGAACAAAAACAACTAGAGATATCAGAGTACATTAACACGACTCTATAACAATAATAGCAAACGACAACAAAAACTAATCCATCGTCTACGAGAAAAAGAATTATGTATTACTATTCAAAAATGAACTTGTATTTTTATTTTATATTCGAAGACGGAGCATAATGTGTCGGTCAATTCGACCGTTAATTGCACTTAATTTCGATTCACCTTGACTATTGACGATTCAGTTTATTTAGCTCGTTGACCCGTTGCTACTAATCAGTGTGCCGAAAATAAATGCAATATATATATATATATATATATATATATATATATATATATATATATATATATATATAATGAAGATGAAAAATATTAACGATTTAAAGTTGAAAATGACCCATTCAAAGACAATTGCAGATTTGCAAGGCCGTTAACGACACAAATATTAATCTAATAAAATTATAAATAACACGTGTTTAGTCGTTACAATAATAATAATAATACATATATATTACAGATATTAAAATTTAATAAATAAATATTTTAGTGTACTATTTTTGACCAGTAAATGTCTTCATGAAACAGCTGCTAAATGAAAAAAAATATAAATTTCCTATGCAACAGAATTCGTATATAGGTCAACTTGCAATACTATATAAAACTAATATATAACTATTTCACGAGTTATAAATATTGATGAAATTATTAGAAATACTGTTATAAAGAGGAAGATAACTTTAATGGGACGACAAATATAACGGAATTCACAGAACTTTTATATCTATCTGAAAAGATACTTTTTCGAAACGACTGCCATTTTTTGTAGTCTATTCAGCTTACATTTTGAAATATTAAAGATTCAATTTTGAACACAAAATCGAAAATTTTCTAATAAAAATAAACTGAATCGGTAATCGAATTTTCCATTTTTCCGCATACGGCAGTCTTATCGTAAATAATACAATTGTTTCATTATATATATATATATATATATATATATATTACACAATCTTAAAAAAATATTATAAAATTAATGGGAAACAGAATAAAGTATATAGTATTTAAAATATTAATTGAACCTCTGATCTCTAATAAGCGATTATTTTAAATTTATGGATTAATTTTAAACAATAGATAAGTTGAATAATTTGATTTATTTTTACAAAATGTTTTATAGTCAGCAATATTTAATAAACGAAGAATAATGAAGTATAAAACGATTTATATTTTATTGGAAATATATATATATATATATATATATATATATATATATATATATATATATATATATATATATATATTATTAATAATAGGAACAAAGAGCAGATGAATCATAAACAAAACGAGAACATTTACTTAATTACAATGCATACAAATAAAATAGAATTATTAAATCACTTATGGTATATTGTCAGTCATCCGAGAAATCGCAGTAAGAAAATCTAGTGAAATACGTGACTTTAACCAAATTATAATTATGATACTTTTTCATTAGAAATTCATTACCAGGCCACGACATTAAATTATGACGTTAATTACTAATTATTCATTTTGTCGTCATAATTATTTTATTTAATAAAAAAAATATTTTCAAATTTGGAATAATAGTATACGTGTATTACTACAAAATATTCTATATTTTTAAGTTAAAGAATGATTTATAAATATCGTAAGAGTATTGATATGGATCTTTATTATTGTATTTCTACAAAAAAAAATATATGAAAAATATTAAGTGGTAACGATAATAAAATATTAGATCGTAAAATAATTTACTAATAACATGTTACTGAATACATTTTCATGACATTTACCGCATGTTATAGTTTTTAACTATTGTATAACATTCAGACATCGATCAATATTTCAATTTATATAACAAAAATACAATAAAATAGAAGTTGAATACGACTATTCGACCTTTGTTAAAAATAAATAAATCGACACAGATTCAAATAAAAACATCTTCTATTCCGTTTCCAAGTCACTAACAAAAAAAAAAAAAAACTTCATTAATATACTCAGGAAGAATGCTTCGTATCCAAAGTAAAACCGGAAAATACTGAAATTAAATTAAAATAATTACCAGCGATAAGCGTGAAAAAGTACTGTTCGTCTGAAAAAAAAACACAAACGTTTCGTTTTGTGTTTTGACAGCTTTAAAACGTAACAAACGGTCGAGGTTGAGGTCTCGGGTCATTAACTGCATCGCGACCGCCGCTACACAATAAATCAGGTCACGACCGCAACCCTCAAAAGCCTTCGACCCTGACTAAGGGTTTTCACGATACTGAAAACGGCAAGGTGAACACGATGTTTATTCGTTTGTATGAAACGATTTTTGATGAAATATCATAAAAAAATCGATTGTTTTTTTTAACTATATTATTATTATACTTTTCACTGCATTTTAACCATTTGCGCTCTCGATGTGAGCGGGACTCACAGAAGCCATGGTTAGTATGTATGATTCGTTAATATATATGTTATATTTAATAGATAAAAACCTTTAAGAATAATGTCTAACTAAAAATAAAAACTCTTATCTGTTTTAATCAATAAATGGGTAATTTAATGCGAAAAAAGTGATATTTTTTTTTTTCGAATCAAACTTTACGAACCGTTGCAACTACCTACATTATGATTTTACCTGATTTTGTGTGATAAGAATAATTACAGAGTTGTGTTTCTATTTAACACAATATACTATAGTTCAAAATTAATATGGAGCAATTGAACAGATGTAATTTATGAATAATTTGAGATATTTTTACTTGAAATTATAGAAATTAAAAATCAAAACATATAATCAGTTTTTTACCATGTTTCGGAAGAATTCACGAAATCCAAAAATTTTAATTTGACTTTTTTTTCTAAGTTATAGTAAGAAGTAATGACCCTAGTGCATAAGTGATTCTTTTTTTTTGAAACTGCATAAAGCCTTAAATAGCGAAATATGAAACAATTCCAAAATATCATACAAAACATTGAATGTTTTTATATTAATTTCCACTTAATATTGTGTTTATTGATGTAATTACTATTAAATAAAAAATTGAAAATATTTTTTTCTGACTCAATGGCGCAATATCATTAAATTTGTTACGAGCTCAAAGAGTTAAAAGCGGACTGTATAATAATAAAATATTTACCGAGGTCTAAACGCTGAACAAAAAATCTATAGTTGAAATAAAGATCTAGCATATAAAAATTCCGAATGAAAAGAAAAACGAATATGTGTATATGCTTTCTCTCCATTTCTTTTTTTCTTTTCATAAATAACGATTAAATCGCGTAAGTAGACGGGATAAAAAGACGCTTTAAATTTTATCATTCGAGGGTAATCCAACTTGGCGACACGCTGACTTACTGTGAAAAGAAAAAAACAACGATATCCGTATTCAAATCTTAATGCGACAAATAGTAAATAGCATGTTATCTAATGTAAACTACGCAATACACTCAAATATATATATATATATATAT
This sequence comes from Leptonema lineaticorne, assembly GCA_024500535.1. Lineage (NCBI taxonomy): Eukaryota > Metazoa > Arthropoda > Insecta > Trichoptera > Hydropsychidae > Leptonema > Leptonema lineaticorne. The sequence goes on from JANIJI010000021.1 coordinate 12,284,526, forward strand.
ATATATATATATATATATATATATATATATATAACAATGGTTTATTGCGACGATATTCAAACTATAAAACGCAAAATATTTTCTGCTTTATTACTTTCATTATATAAAATATTATAATTATTTATATGGATTCGATTAAAATTCACGAGGAAAATCATTAAATTCACATAAATGACCAAATATAATATTTAAACATAAATAAACCATAATTTAAAACAATACGAAATTTTGTTTTATACAAAGTTGTTATATTACGAGAAATTTAATGTTTATGCGAGACATAAAACGTTCGTCATATCTAATTAAATCATTATTTATTTTAAACATTCTAATTGTTTATAATGTAAAAATTATAAATAACCACAGATTAACGATAATAAATAAAAATAAGTATATTTTTTTTATTTGAATTAAAATTAACAATAATATCCGTAAAAATCGTTTTAGATATTATTAATGTTTATTTATATAATAACATTATTTATTATAAAACTGCGGAAATAATCAAATTTTAAGTGTGTATCGATAAATACGATTCGATACACTTTAACGAATCAACATGAATATTGTAATAAATAGTTAATAAATAAGTAATATCGATGACAAAAATCAATACAAAAGTTACATACTCTGCAAAAATTGTCGTGTATTATTGCACAATAAATGCAACGAGTTTTAAATTTATAATATTTAAATAAAATCTGATTAATAATTAACATTTATATAAACCATCTTATATTACACGTTAATTATTTTATGTTCATATATCAAACAAATATGAGGTTAAATATTATAAATTGTATACATAATACAATGGGTTGTTAACTATGTATATAAAATTTATCTAGGATTATTTTTATCATATATCAAACAAAGTTCTTTTTTGTTGTATTAATTAAAATATATTAATATATAAAAAAAATACGAAATCTAATTTCCTATAAACAATTTTCAATGGTTATGAAGAAAATTATTAACAATATGTAATTCAATGAGAAAAACCGTTAATATCATAATATATACACGATATGAAGACAATTCCAAGTAAAAATGTTAAAAAATACATATTTATTAAAAAAATATAATTGTAGTTTAACGAAAGCAAGCCTAAACAAATCCTATGTGTCACTGAAAAATCCTGGACAGTTTAAAAAACTTATCTTGTACCATAAAAGAAAAACATTTTACATATAATACAATTTAAGTGTCTCGACCTCTTTTATTTTTCGTAATGTGGATGAAAGTGATTTATTTGTAGAACGCAAATAAAATTTTTCTAGAAAGGTAAAAAAACTATTTTACGACAAACGAGATAAAATTACAAGAAAAAAAATAACAACACATTAAAAAAGTAATGCATATGTGTTTTTTTTTGTAATTATCTAAATGTAAACAGACAGTAGGGCATTTATCACATTTCATCTTGACATAAAAAAATGTATATATACTATAATACTATACACTATATATAATATATACTATATATATATATATATATATATATATATATATATATATATATATATATATATATATATATATATATATATATATATATATATATATATATATATATATATATATATATATATATATATATATATATATATATATATATATATATATATATATATATATATATATATATATATATATAATATACAAGCCAGAAAGAAACAGGTTCTATTGTAACAATAAAAGAGTGATTGTCGAAACGACGAAGATCCAAATAACATTTTGAATTTAAAGAATAAAAACACAGATAAAATGATTGATGCCAACGATTTTTAAATCATATTATTATTAAATTATTAAAATTCAATCATAAATTGTATATTGAAATAATTATAAGATATAATAACAATATTCCGTAACGATACAATACAAAATATGACAAGTAAAAATATATAGTTCCTTAGATAAATAAAATATATTTATATCATATTCAGATCATATTGATCTCAGATGTTTTTAACTTTATTCTTAAAACTTCTGACTTACATAAAATATAATTTAGAGTAACAATTTGCATTTTTTTAACGATTCGCCGGTAAGTTTTTTGACAATAAGCCAATACAAAACACTCGAGTGTTTATATTTTTCAAAATTACAATAAAAAATAAAAATACTTACAATAGAAACAACATGCAGTTTTTTAAAATAAATTAATAAAAATTTAAACTCACGTTTATATATATATATAAATATATATATATATATATATATATATATATATATATATAAATATATAAACACTTGATCATAATTACAAATTATAAAAGAATACAATTTAAAAATATAAAAAATATATTTACAGAGTCATTATAGCCGAATGTTATAAATATAGTGTGTTCACGAACGACTCTTAACAGACTGAAATTTCAGAAAGACTGAATTATTTCATCGAGATATAAAGAAAAACAAACAAGGAAAACAAGTCAAAATATTTGGACGTGAAGAATTGCGTTATATCCATAAAAAAATTAGAGCATTTTATTCACAGAATAAACATCGTGAACAATAAAGAGGAAATCTCGAATTCGAAATAAATTGTATAATTAATCAAATACGCCAAAAATAAGCAGAAACCTATATAGTCTTTATTTCTGATAAATTTTATTATATCAATAAACCGCCGATTCTCAATTTTTAATAAAATATCTATACTTAAATATTAAATTATTTCATTATAAAAAAATGAATCTGATAATATTTATATATATATAAATTATTATAATTTTAAATATTGATCAATTTTATTTGTATCTGATATTGTATTATAAACGGTTTTGAAATAAAAAAAATATATTATTATATATTTTCAATAATATCCTTGAAAAATGATATTATAGAAACATGCAAGCTGTCATGTAAAAATGACGCATTTACTTACAACATTTAATTGCATTAAGAAAAAGAAGAAAAAAAGGAGATTAACAATAAACAATCTCATAATAATTATACACACACACATATATAATATACAACAGAAATTATGTAAAATTGTGTAACAAATGTTATCGCCGATTAATTAATTACATTGATATATATTTTCAATTCCGGTTAAATACTGGCGAGGGGAAAGGGGAGTGTGTGTGTGTGCGTGTGTGTACATTTTCGATGATATCCGATCGAATCGATTTCTAATATCCCTTTGATATACGGTACGTATTCGACATACGTTTTATCGTAAGAACGAGTATTTCGTAACTTTGGAGAAAGCAAAATGTTACTTATTGATTACTACCACTTTATAACATAATTCATCCAGAGTTAATCGTTAGGTAACGCGAATACATCGCAATTACTGATACTGACTGAATTTAGATATCGCCGTTACCTTATCTGTGATCGTTACAAACTGAATACTAATAGAAAATTCGGTCGTACATTCAATATTATATCTTATACGGTATACAATAAACATACACGATGAAATTAATATAAATTAAAATATTTTATTTTATCACAGACTATTTATTAATTAAGTATTTAATGTATAATCACTAAAAGTAATATTATTCTTACTATCAAGCTTTAATCTAAAAACTTTGATTTAATTAAAGTAAAAATAATTACTTCTTTTTTTCTCTAATTTATAACTATAGTGATAAAATGATATGATATCATAAATTCAAATAAATGCATATTATCAAAAATAAAGAATTGTTAAAATGAGAGTAATTTGACAAAGATATATCCTGAAAAAAGTAGTAAAAAAATAATATTTTTACTTAAAAAAGTATGTGTCAATAAAAAATATTATATTTTAACACTAATCATTTATAAAACTAATGATACAATAAAATTACAAATTACCACCATATATTCTTAAGTGGTAGTTATCGTATTTAAAACGACTTAAACCCAAATAAAAAAATCACGCTAATAATCGATGTAACAGTGACAACGAAAAAATAATAATCAAAAGTTTTTGAATTTTCTACTTTCAATGAATATATGAACATAAAAGAGCGAAAGCAATCAAGCGACGAACAGGACAGATGGTGATGAAAACCAGCCGAACAAGAAAAGGTGATTATCAAAGATGCTCGCTACTATAATATATTTAATATAAAATGAACGAGTCGCAAATAAAATTACAAATCATAAAGATATAGCTTTATAATACTAATGTAATTGTTGACGTCAATAATTCTACATTAAATCTACATTTATAGACCTTTTTAACAAACAACAAAAAGATTTAATTAATATACATGTTTCTATGTAAAATTATTTATTTTTTTATATAAAATTTTATTACGAATATATACAAAAATATACTCACTACAAAAAAAATATATACAAAAAAATTCTCACTACAGTGATAATTTACAAAAAATTATAGACAAAAAAAAGTCAAAAATCGCATGCCGGGTGCTTAAAATGCAACGTTTGAGTGAACGCGATGAGTCAAAAACCAGTTGAAATAAAAGTCAAACGCAATATATATATATATATATATATATATATATATATATATATATATATATATATATATATATATATTCATCCTTTGTGTGTAAAATTGAAGACGACTTCGTTGAGAAACATTAAAATTTAATCTCGTTTCTTGTATTAATTGTATTCGCCAAGAGGCGCACTGTATGCTAATGAAATGACTTAAAACACAAAGAGAATAATCAAACAATTATTCGTAAAATATGACTAAAATTCTAAATTATTCTAAGGCTATGAAAAAATACAGACGAAACTTCCATATTTTTCCATTTCGATTTTAATCTATTTATTTTTACATATATAAAATAAAATTAATACAAACTATTCCGAAACTTTTTTTCAATAATATAACTAATACAATATTGTTTTGAAAAATTATTTTAAGACGTTAAAAAATTTAAAAATGCAAACTGATATATATATATATATATATAAATAATTTAAAATTGCAGTTTATATTTTACGAAAATAATAGTAATCGTCCAACTAAAATAATAATCGATAAATTCATATGAATATTTCTACACTATAAAGATCAGAATGTATTTATTATATATCTCGTATTTAATATTTGCAAAACTCGTTTCCGTTTAAAAGCGTTTCATTCAATTTAAAATATAATATTTTCGTCGTGATTGAAACGATCGACGAATAAAGATTACAATTTGCCACCATTGTTGTTAATATAAATATAAATACGATTTTTCTTCGAGAGACAATGGCGAATCGAATATTCCGGACACGTTTCGTATTTTTTAAGGACATCGGTTTATAATTTCCGCGATCTTTATGCGCGTAAATAATCCATAAAACGGTCTAATCGACAATATAAATGAAATCCAAAGTAAACAACTTGTATCTTACTAATTGATAAATTCCGCATAGTTGGGAAAAGATTTTTAAAAAAATATGTAAATGCGATGTCCACCAATGAAACTAATATTCATTTTCACCGATTGAATGAATGGACAGCTTTCTAAAAAGGAACAATAATTACGATCTAATAGTTTAAAATATAAAACGAAATCAATATATGTTAATTTCTTTATAATTAACGCAATTATGATTATATTTAATATTTTTTAAAATCTAATGTATTTTGTAATTAACAATAGTTAAAAGATTAATGCATCTCATTTATTGTGACAATAGTTTAAGATGCGCGTAATAATTATAAAATGTAAATACAAAAGACGAAACAAACAAAAGGTAATTTCATAAAATCATTATATACAGGATATCTTTAATGTTATTATTAACGAAGTAACCTTTTTTAGTAAAATGTGTTTCAATTAAAGATTTTTTTTTATTAGATCAACAATTTTCAATAAATTCAGTATATTCAATATTATAAAATACGTCAATTTGAAAAAATATTTTTTGTTATATATTTCGAGTTATAAAAATTTCCAACTAATCAATAGAAACATAGTATATATTATTGATTTATAAGATACATAAAATTATAAAGATTGCGAAAAAAAAACAAAACAAAAACAAATATACATACTGTTATCAAACAATGTATTATTATCACACCGTGATAAGAATGCGGTCAATAATAATTTGATGCTGAAAAATAGAAAAACTCATTCAAGGCCAAAATTTTCGCAGAAATGAAGAAAAAAATCTGTCACAATTCGAACCGTGGCTCGCGTCCAAATGAAATGAAAACAAACGACGTTTGACCGACATTCGTCATCATTCGAATAGGAAAATTTCAGCTGAAAAGAAAAATATCCATAGAGATATTTCGTTCGCGCTGCAAGTGAAAAACGCTGTTTAATATATTTTTAGACGAATCGAGATGCACTTTAATAGAATTATTTTCAGAGTCAACGGCTCCGATTTTTTTTTCAGAGAATTTTTTCAGCTCGTTCACACCGAGACGAGGTTAAGAAACTGTTTCAGCAGAATAAATTCCAAACACAAAAGAACACCAATGAGTCATATGTATAGTATCGTCGTTTAAACAGCGAATAAAACGAAGCGTTCAACCACCGAATACGACTAAAAATATATAAAATATATGTTATAAATTAAAAGCGAACAAAAATATATTTTTTTAGGATTAAGCGAAAAATTAGTACTCCATTAACCGCACCCACATTTAATAATTCTTGTTTAAAATTCGCATGTTTAATAGGTTTTTGTAATTATTTGGTATTTCAAGCGAAAGATTTATAGATCGATATCAAAAATGTTTATAAACACATTTGTTTGTGTAATAAAGCCGGTACTAAATATGTATATAAATCGAAATACGTATTAATGCCGTGCTTCATAAATAATATTAGTAAATGGAATACATAACGTTATATATAATATTATACATTATGTATTTCACTAAAAAAAAATAACCCCAGTCTTTGATACAGCCACCTTAAAACGGTAATAAACTTAAATTATATGCATCGTATATAATTAATGAAATTACCCGCGGTAACAATACGATAACTCAACAGAGCTCTAAATATGTAAATTCAACCTTTAATTGAACCGCAAAACACTTTAAAATGAATTATCACTTATAAATGGGGGTAGGCGTTTATCGATCTCCACTTGGTCTATCCTGGTTAATACGAAAAGGCAAACAACTGGTGATACTACACACCAAAGAAGCGTAAATTAATGTTATCAATATCTATAAACAGCCCTTCTCAGGAATAAACTGAATATTGTTCTTCTGTATCGGCTGGTAGTACTCACATAAAAAGAATTGACACCCAATTCCATTCTACGATGAGAACAATAACGGGAATACTGAAACCAATTCAAACCTAGTGATGAGCGTTACTAGGTAACAAAACACCTTTACACCTTCGCAAAGAAGTCACAATAATAAGAAAATGAAATAGAGCAAAGAATAATAATTTTTAATCTCATGCAGTCATAAAGTGCTCATCAATCCTAAAGTCCAAGAAGCTTTTCTGAGTAGAGCCCGAAAGCTAGAAACTGATTGACTCACATTGGAGGAAAGATGGACGAGAGAATGGAATAAGAGCCTCATTTTAGAACCATCTGTGAAGCTCAAAGTTTTGACCTTAATCGATGCTCAACCGTATTAGTTGGTTGTAGCAGAAGCGTGGTCGAGAGACATAGATGTGGATATGTATAGATGATCCTCAGAAAATCAGATACTGAAGTATATTATTAACGACTGTCCTATTTCCAAGTTCGCTGAGGGTATAAAAGGACTGAACTCTTTGATGACTAAGGTCAGCGAATGGTTGAAGAATCTACCTAGAAATTTGATAGATGCATTTTTTTAAGTAAATATACCATATATACTTAAAAATCGTCAACTAAAATAATTTTCTGACAATTATATTACGCTAGTATACTATAAAAATTATTCATCCATTTAAAAACGACATTCTTGGAATTTCAATTATCAAAAATTTAAAAATTTATTTATGAGATTATGAAAAGATACTAAATATTATATAATCGATTCTATTCAAAATATAAAATCAAGAATTAAAATCAGGCAACACAATTTTTGCTTTTAACAATTAATTTATACATTATAATTCAGTTTGTTTATGAATAAAATTATTCATTTGATTAAATACCGAGAAACAGAATAAAATCGAGAATTTAAACTAGAATTGTTTCGCTTATTTGAGATACACATAACTGCTTTATCAGAACGGCAATTTTCAATGCTACAATGGAAATGAAGTGGAATGTTGAGAAAATTACGGAAAAATATCCAAAAATCTACGAAGCTGAGAGAAGCGATGTGTGTGTATGACACATGTGACCTACAAACATCCAAGTGGTTAAACGAAATTACGATCATATTTTATGTAAGATGATAATGAAAATAACGTCATATATACCAAATTATATCAAAGGATAAAAATTATGTACAATTGTGAAATCGAACAATTTAAATATGAAATATAATATTATTAAAAAAAACTATCGCAAATAATATCATTAAAGTTTATAATAACTATTGTATACTTACACAACGTCATATTTAATCTTATTTAAATATTAATAAAGTTTTTAAAGGGAAAACATAAAAAAAACTATACGTCACGTTTTTCTTCTTATGTTCACGTGAAGAAAAGTCAATCGCACATTTTTATTGATTGTAACAATTTTAATGCTAACATTTCAAAGTGCATATTTGAATTGTGAAATAGAAAAAGCCTTTAATTTAGAAAGTAACTTTAGAATTCATTAAATATTTATTTTATTATGTGATTCATTCGAATTATTTCCCTAACATTATAATTTCAGAATATATAGATTAATCAATTTATATAACAAAAATATAAAAATAAATCAAACCATCGAAAATGTTACGAGATATTTAAGAACAAACCGACGATAAATATATGTGTATGTACAAACATAAAAAAAATCTCAAATGAGGTTATCGCATCGTAAAGGAATCTCAAACATTTCATATATGAATATTTCAGCGCTGAATCGCAGTACGATTCATCTCCTGTTATTATTATTCAAAATTCGTAGAAAATAAATTTACTTTACAGCCAAGTAAAATGAAACATATTCAACAACGTTTCAGATTAGAAAATACGAGATAAATTTTCAACAATTAAAAACGAATCGTATTCGTTATCGAGCGACAAATTAATTTGTTGTATGTTGGTACGCGAAAATTTTTAGGCCACGTTGGTTACAAAAATAAATGCATGACTCGGACACGAACACTTTCACCGTTAATTTTAGTAAGCCGCTACAGACAAAATGTACGCACACATACGGTTTCAAAATAATAATAATTCGCAAACTAATTACGGTAACAAATTAAATCGTATACGTTCAGTATTATTATTAAACATGAGAAATCGACGAAGCCACGTGTATAAATCAAAATCGATAAAATAACTCGAATGTTTTTAATATTTGGTTTCATAATTAAAGTTTAGATATGTATTTAGTGCGTTGCTTCTATATATATAACAATGTGATCAAAAAGTAAGTTCATGAAATTTAATATAATATAATTTGTTTATGAAATGTAAATTCTTTATTTATTCTTCCAAATTAATTTAATCCCCTTTAAAGTAATCCCCGTTCGATAAAACGCACTTTTCCTCGAAACAATCGGAATAGTCTTTTTCCGGTATAGCCTTCAAGATCTGCTTCGATTCGGTTTTTATATCTTCAATCGTGTCAAAAAGGTGTCCCCGCATTGGCCTTCTGAGTTTGCTGAATAGCCACAAGTCGCACGGAGCCAAATCATGCGAATACGGTGCAATGCAGTATGACATGGTGCATTATCGTAATGAAGGAACCAAAAAAAAACACGTGTAACTCGGAGATAATTAAACCTTTTGATAAACAGACGCTTGGCAAATTTCATAGACAGTCCTACCAAACTATAAAAAAAATAATACAATTTATTTGTCTTCCCTTTAATGCCCGATAGTTTTAAATGACAATTTTACCTTACTTTTTGATCACAGTAGTATATAAAAAAACTATATTTTAAATAAGAAATTTATAATACATTTTCCACATTTCCGTATGTTTGACAGCATATTTACAATCGGTAATCGAAATATCGATAACAGTGTAATTATTCAACGATTTCATAATTACAAATAATTATATAAAGGAAAAAAAAACGTATCACGCGCACTATTTATTATCGTATAAATAATCCAAAATGTACTCGCTTCATAAAAATGATAATACATAATATCTATAGCAAAAACGTAAATTTTAATCGAACAATAGAATTTATAACTCAATAACAAAGATGCAAATATTTATAAGGAAGATCTGTTTATTTAGAAAAAAATGATGTATTCATTATCTTTAACATTTCAAACCTTGAACCGATCAAACGTTTGCTGTCGCAATAAATTAATACACATATATAACTGTAAGATAAAACAATTCATACAATAAAAATAAATAAAACAATATTAACATAAAAATACCGAAGATTCTTTTTCGTATTCAATTATCTTCCAATTTATGAATAGATTGTTCTTAAAAATTAATTTGGTTCTATTCATAGAACTAAAATAAAGTTTTTTTATCAAATTAAAAATTTAAATGCGTAAAATATATAATAATATTGCACGATTTTATCTTCAACAATATTGTAAATACATAATGTTATCGGGGACTTTCTCAATATTTAAAAATGAAATAATAAATAATTTCAACATTGGATTTATTTACTATATAAATAATAAACAAATATCAAAAAACTTGTTATTGAATTGATTTATAATCAGAAATACATTATATCAATTCTCCGATACTTATTTTAATTATTTCAAATTGATATAATATATTTATATAATAGAAAACACCGACGATCAATAAAATAATTAAAAATAATAATTAAAAAAAAAAGATTTCTTACGAAACATCTGAATAATAAGGTAAAACCCCTTATTTCAAAATAATACGTACTTTCATAATGATGTAATGTATCTGTCTTACAAGAGATAGATCCGGATTTAATCTCTAGACTTCGTCAAAAATTTTCCTTATTATTGTGGCATTTTTTTTTGTTATTGAAATATAATAATAATAATATATATATAAAATTTCGATGTACGTAGTTTTTATTACATGATTTCAACTGCTAACTCAATATTTAATATCAAAATTTTGGAGATTTAATTTATGTCTATGAAAACTTTAACAACAAAAAAATAATTCTAATAAAGGATTTATTTAATTTTAAATTAAAAAAAACAATGAAAATTATATTTTCAAATATTTATATAGTTTTTATAAATAACAAACTTAGTAAGTAAATTTGTGAATCGAATAAAAAAAAGACATTTCGTTAGCAAAATTCAAAAGAAAGAAGTCCTGGCTATTTATATTCGAAAGTGTACGACATAATAATATATTCAAAAGGCTTTAAATTTGTTCGCGAATGCGTATTTTCTTTCTACCGACGTATTATAGGATCAAAAATAAATACGGTCGGTTTCAAAGTCAAACGCAGAGGTCAACATCGCAAAGTCCAGTAAGGTTTCTTCTTTGCGATGTAAATGGATTATGGAAAGAAAAAAAAGGCAAATGCGGACCAACCCGCCCTCCGCATCCTCTCACCTATATTAAAACACGTGAACGAAAGAAATACCGTGAATGACGAATTTTTACGTTATAATATTTCGAAAGAGCTTCAATACAGTTCTGGTATATGCGTTGAATGACGGATGAAAATTCTGAATTGAAAAATATTTTAATGATGATTTTTTTCTGAACGTTATATTATAACGTTCATTATAAGATATATTTTTTTCAGACATCACTTTTGTAATGTCCAAATCTTTAATTATTAACAGATATATAATAATAAATTCTTTTGCACTAAAAAAAATAAACCGAATTTAGCATTGCAATCGTCGTCATCTTCATAAATAAGTTTCTATCTCAATTTAGAAAGTTAGTTTATTTTTGATGTGAAAAAAAATCGGAAATAGTATTTATCTATATTTATAATATTTGACCGACATAATTTTATATAAATGCTTAACCTTTATCCAACATAAAAAATAAACAATATGAATTATTATATAAACATTTGGACGAACAGATTACGTAAATTAATTTATATAAAGCAATTAATTATATTTGGAGCGAGAGAGTTCTTAAAATATAATAAAATCACAAATTACATGGGATTTTTCGTTCTCACAGTTTCAATATAACATAATGATTTTCAATTACTGCCAATTATTTATAATAGTTAATGATTGCGAGGAAAATATCGATAAAAAAGAAATAATATTAATAATATTCTTATTCTGATAAAATTAAAAAAAAAGTTAACATAGTCATTCTCACTAAGTATTACTTCGTGAGAAATAATTATACTAAAACATGCTATATTATATATCATAAATAATATGATAAATTTTGCATCTTAACAGTTTATATTTATAATAAAAATCAATTTATTAAATACATAAAAAATGTATTTTTTAACTATTTATTAGTTTTTAATAAAATAATTTTGATATTGTGATAAAAAAATCTTTGTCCCTTACTAATAGTGTTTGAAAAAAAAAGAAATTTTTAATCAATAATTGTCAAAAATATTTACAAGTTTTTTTTATATTCTAAGATTATACTATTTTATATATATTTTCATAATCACTCAGCATTAATCAATTAAGTAAGAGCAATAAACGAAAAAAAAATATAATATGAAGGCAGAACTATGACGAAACCATCACTAACCGAATCCGTGCTGTACGAGGTATGATTTAAAAAATAAATAACACAACAAAAAACACATATATATTATATTGTATAATATTAAACTTGTGTACATAAGGACCACATGTCTACAACGATGCACTGTTGCACATCCAGGTCAATGTCGTTAAAAAAAAATACGTAGAATCATTTCGATAACAGAATAATGACTAAAATAAAGCAAATTTTATTACTACTTACGAGTAAACAAAAAACGTATGAAAAAAATCATGTACGTGACAATTAAGCATAAATATCAAAAAAAAAAAAAATACATATATATGCTAATAATTATGTAATATAAAAAAAACATAAATTTAAAGCGTGTAAATCAGCATAAAAATATTATATTTCTATTATTATATTATACAAAAAATAAATAAATATGGAACGCTTCCGTCTGTTTCTTCTTCCACAACGTCAATTTCTTCTCGACTTGTTCATATATATAACAAGAAAAAAAAATCAAAAATTAACACAAAAGCATGAAAATAAATCGCGAAAAAATCGCGTCTTCCGAGAAACGACACAGTGTAATAAGAAATCTGTGTTATATGCAGTCGTTATCGATCGGTGTTCGGCGGAAAAAAAATAAAAAAATAATAAATAATACTATATTCGTTTTAAAATTTAGAAATATATAGATTTTGTTTTTGTATAAAAGTTAATAAGATAATCAATTGCGCTACGTTCGGCGCGGGCTCGAATACGTGTATTTTCTTAACATAATAGACAAATTCAGGGAACAATGGTTAATAACTGCTATTATAATATATTATATAAATGATTTGTTTTTTGAATAATAAATGTTTTTCTGAAAAAAAAATAAAATATATTTTTAAATTCTGTGTACAAAAAACTGCAAATAATTACTAAAATAATTAGTCAAATTATTTTTTCCCAACGAATCATAAGTGCATTCATTCATATATCATAAAAAATACCAATTTAATACTTCGCTTATATATATAAAAAAAAATGTGTAATAATATCGACAAAATACTGACTTAACGATCGCCAACCTTCAATGAAAGAAGACGTTTGAAGGAGAATCAATAAAAGTTTTTTTTCTTTTATCAAAGTTGACCTCAAGAGTATTTGACATTTTTACTATATAAAATAGACACTATATTGTGGGCACACCTTTCCTCGAAAGCAAAAATAAAATTTGTTGAGAAATATTTACATCCAAGGGTATTCTCACATTATTCTAACTACGAAAAAAAAGTATTTATGTAATCGGTAAAACACTTCTAAAAAGAAACGTTTTCAAAAAAAAATACATATTAACCTGACAAAATCAGTTATAACGAAAAACCAACATATAACACGATGCATAGTAAGATACTGAGATCAAGGTAGACTTGTTTTATATAAAACTTACTAATAGCAGAACTCACAAGAAAACGTATAAAATACTCGGTTTTGAGTTGAAGAATCTTACAAATGTGAACTCATGAATTCAGGTAAAAAATAAAATAGTCTGAAATTTAAGAAAAATATTAGAAATAATAATGTATATAAAAAAAAAGATTAAAAATTCTGATATTATCAGGTAAAAATGTATGAATTAATACTTAAACAAAAAAATATTTCGAATACTAGAAAATTATTTTAGTTAAAATAAAAAACGTGTAATGCTAAAATTTTACGAAAAACTTCCATTATTTTATTTGAAAAAAAAAATAAAGCATAACAAAAATATTTTTTCATTATCGATATTTCATTAGGAGATCCCAAAAAATACGATTGGAAAACTGATAAAAAAAAATGCAAAAGTATTTTTTTTTACGAAAAGAAAAATATAAAAAGACGACATTGCCTTTATCGAAAATGTGAACGTCGACTTTTGAATAAGGTCGTCAATGTCGCAAAATGTGGAATAAAATCCATTAAAAAAAACTGAAAATGGCATTGAAGGGTTATTTTTTCCAAAAAAAGAAAAAAAATCGATATATATATATATATATATATATATATATATATATATATATATATATATATATATATATATGAATGTTGTTAAAATTTATTAACAAACCATTTTCTTAGTAATTTGTAATAGTATTACAGTTTATAAAAAGTATTATGAAATCAAAAAGTTAACTTATATATCGTCATAGAGTTCAAAATTCACTTATATATATATATATATATATATATATATATATATATATATATATATATATATATATATATATATATATTAAAATTTTATAGTAGGATTCATTGACCATCTATCATAGCAGCCTATATATAATGTAAAATAATGTTTATGCACTATTTTGTATGCGCATCTGTCATTATTTAAATTTCATAAAAATAGCAGACGGTGGCATCACACGGGTTATATTAAATAGCGCGTGTTGTTAACACATATGTATGTATGTTCGTATAAATATTATTATATATATATATATATATATATATATATATATATATATATATATATATATATATATATATATATATATATATATATATATATAGATATAGATATAGATATATTACATATATTTAAAATAAATTTACGTATAATCGTAAC
Organism: Leptonema lineaticorne; assembly: GCA_024500535.1. Lineage (NCBI taxonomy): Eukaryota > Metazoa > Arthropoda > Insecta > Trichoptera > Hydropsychidae > Leptonema > Leptonema lineaticorne. The sequence goes on from JANIJI010000021.1 coordinate 12,299,755, forward strand.
ACGATTTTCAAATATAATATTATTTTTGCAAAAAGATTTAACACAATAAATATAAACTAAAAATGAAAATTATTAGGCATCGTAAAATGTAAAACGGAGTTTATAATTCGAAAGTATCCATTATCGATACGTGCCGCATTTCGTATTATATAAGGTGCGTCACATATATATTGTATATAACGGGTTAAACGAGACCAACAATTGACATATTCGAGAGTGTTAACAAAACGAAATTTTAACCGTCGTTAAAAAAAAAGGTTAAATGTGACCACATTAACCGCACCAGTGTGATGACGACGACGACAACACGCGCAAAGATTTAAAATAAAACGAATAAACTCGTAATAAACGCGCAATATAGTGTTAACAAATGGCGTAACATCTTTACATATATCATCCGTATCGTCAATAATCAAACGAAAATACATGAAAATTCCTCACATAATAATAGTAATATTTTTATGGCGAAACCTTCGACGAGAGTTTGTGAACTTTCGATGAACAATGCCAAAGTAAAGGCAAAAAGCAAGGTCGGTGCCTTACACTGATCGATATTATTGTATATATTAATAAATATATATACAACAGACACGAACATGAAAACATGTGTGTGTGTGTGTGTGTGTGTGTGAAATTTCATTTTGCATGAACGAATATCATTCGAAAATCACGCCAAGTTCAAAACTCGTATGATAAATATTTAAATGATACAATGAATAGAAAACGATTCAATCAGTATGAAGATCCTCAAAATTCTTATATACAAATAATAATAAATATTCAGGTAATACAAAAAGTTAAAATATATCTAATGAAATATCTAATGAAATATATAAATTTTTAGATATTTGTTTGAAATTATTTAATACAAAATTAAGAAATAATATATATGTTACAAATTACCATATTTAGCAATATGTACTTTATCTCTTCAATTAAAAAAAAAATATAAAAAATCACTCGTCATCGTCCAATTTCTCGTCTTTTTTAAAATAAAAACACAAACTTTCGATATAATAAAACGGATCGCGAAAAAAAAATCCGAATTTGAAGCGTTGGAAAAAACACACAAATAGGAAATTATTTAATCAAGTGGAAAAGTCGTATTAAAAGTCAATGCTGTTTTTTTCAAAAAAAAAAAACGTTCAAATTGAAATTGCAAGAAAAAAAATTGTCTATATACATATATTAACGACTAAAAAATAAATAAATAGTAAAAAAACGGCCAATTTACGCTTAACCGATAAGCATTTATCATTCGTATTTAGTTAAGACATTAAATATGCGTATGTTCATTAAATAATACAATATTAAGAAAAATATTTTTTAACGATCGACAGCAAAAAGTGAAATATATATATATATATATATATATATATATATATATATATATATATATATATATATATTTTAATATTTGCATTATGAGATTTGTTTATGAAATTTTCACGTTTCATAACTACGTTCAGAGGAAGCGAAATAAATAAACCCAAAAAAAAAAAATCATTTTTCCCCAACGTACCGAAAACTTGCTAACGACTTGCGAAAAACCAAAATGGGTACCATTAACGGTTATAAAATATTATGTAATAATATAACGTATTTTCATTTTTTTTTTTTGCTCTCCTCTCTGAAGCTATTTTCGGAGGCCTTAATATAATTTAAATCGTTCGGGCATATACTATACACATGCGAGAGCTCGAAATATTTATCGAAGATTTTTTCATTTCAAGGGTAAAATTCAAAAAAAACGGCTCCACGTGTTTGTGAGGTTCAACTGTGACCTTTTATATTAATGACATTCCCTAAACACCTTGACATTTGTATGTTTCATTCAAATGCATTCATAGTGAAGAGCATAAAAATATCCGATAAGCAATAATCGTAATTTATATATATATATATATATATATGTAAAAATCATTAATAAAAATATTTTGTAATATTATATATATATGAATATATATATATATATATATATATATATATATATATATATATATATGATCAAAAATTATGAACAAATCATCGGTTTTTGGATTCATTATCAGAAAAACTTGTATAAACCTGAACAATTTCGAGATAACGAATAATTAATATACTATGTATCTTAATTATAGCACATATGAACAGATTCGATTATTTATTATTAATATACTGATTGTAAAAAATATAATCAAATAATATTTTATTCTAACTTAAAATAATTATCAATAATAATAATAATAATCTAATGTTTTTTTTTCTTTCGAAAATAAAGTATATGGTACATTAATTGTTATAATGTAGACCAAGGCGTTGAATCTTCGCGATAAATATAATTATGTATATATATTTTTTTTCTTATTTAACAGATGGTATAAAATATAAAAACCGATGTTTTAATTATTTTGGGGGTATAAATGCCATGCAGGAGAAGCGACCACCACGAAGAACTAATTTTTAATAAGAATAATTTATAAATAATACGCTCGTTATAATCGAATTTACACAATTAAATTAAATGCAAAAATAAAAAAAATGTTATAATAAATATGAAATGAAATTATAATGTGGATTTATTTACACGTTTAATAGAATAAAACAAACAATATCACGATAACATTTATACGACGCGATTATCAAAATCCAAACAAATAGCCAAGAGCTTATCATTAGAATGATTAAAAAACTAGACAATATATATATATATATATAAAGACAAATATGAATGTTTATAATTAAGATTTATCTATTCATCATTCGTTCATATTTTTTTTTATTTTTTATGAAAACTAGACATTTTAATTTAAAACTGAAATATTAATAGATTTATTTATGAATTTCCAATAATTGATATCTTATCAAATCAATTATTTTTAGTACTGTAAACGCCTTCGTTTAATATATAAAACAATTTTATTTATGTTAAATTATATGCTAACAACGCTGATGTTGATCCTGAATATAACGAAAAACAATATTTTTCTATAAAATTACTACATAGTTATAATTAAAGTGACTATTTTAGAACAAACAGGAAAAAAATGAATTTATATATTTACTTTTAAATAGAATAAATGACATCATATTATAAAAAAAAATCTATCAACAAAAATATTGAACTTAAAATCATTGCAAAACATTATAGATGATATATTCATATTTATTCTTATTAAGAACATTAAAATGTCAATGTCAATCTGATGATAAATAATATTTACAAATTTCAATTAATCGTCGAAGTCATAAGAGACCTGTTCACAAACTAAATATAATTAACATTATTTTAATGCGACTATTCGACTTTTTTTACATTAATTTGTCGTTCACATTACTATTTGATAACTTTAGTAAAATAGTACGAAACTAACATAGGTTAAATAAATAAATACACGGTGACAAATCGATGCTAAATGAAGTTAAGTGCTTAAATCGAATTACGAAATTATCAAAGACACTACAAATTTCACAGTTTATATCAGTCGAATTGTGTCATACAACTTTTACTTTGAACAATAAATATATATTGCATTTTACTTGACATAGTCGATTGATCATATTCTATATTTTTATCAATTATTCAATTTGTACTTATTTTAAAGTAAAATATATAAAATTTATTTATATTATATATTCGTGTTATATATTATACCATTTAAAATTTTATTTTATGCATGACCAGTTGACCCAATAAAAACCTAGGTCGTCCTGTTTTCATCCTTGAAAACCCCAAGTACCACATTTTTTATCTTCTTGTGCCTATCGACAAAATTAAACAGATACTTCAACTCAATATCATACAAAAGAAAAACCTTTCTTTTATATAAAATATACACACACACACACACACACACATATATATATATATATATATATATATATATATATAAAGAAAATGACTTATTTTCACAAAGGTAAAGTATATTTAGAACACAAATCGAATTCTATTTGAATTACGAGATAAACATAAAACGGTATTTATTATTATCATATAAATGACAAAATTATTCAGTAAGAAAATAGTTTTCTTTACGATATTTTATATAAAATTATTTTCAATTACGAAAATTGTGGGAAATAAGCAATTTCAAAGAGACGCAATAAAATCAGGATTAGCAATACAATGCTACAAAATTTGAGAAAATTAAATTGTACTTATGTTTAGTTGATGGAAGATAATACAAAAACTGTAAAAAAATACTAAATAAAGACTACATTTTTATTTATAATAATAAAAATATTCACATAACAAAATTTTGTTAGCTATAAAAAATATTCAATACAAATAATACAATAGTAAATTAAAAAAAAATACGTTCAGAATAAGATTTAAGAACGCCACAAGTAAATTAAATGTTTATAATGTACATATATCTTGTTTCAGATCGATAAATGATATAAATTAAAAATATTTTGATAAAAAAAAATATTTATGTTAAATATGTTTATGAATGATATAATCCAATAGTTAAACATATTAAATCATAAATATTGATTAATTAATTAAAGAAAAAAATGCTAAAAGTATTCGAAAAAAATATATTGTAAAAAAATATCATTATTCTAAATATTAAAATATAATAATATATAAAAACACACTAGAAAACTGATTAATATTCATAATGAATTATATTTAATACGAATTTGATTCAAAATTGTTTATTTATATTTTATTTATACATATGTACTAATTTAAAAATTATGACGAAAATTATGGAAAGTTTCCGAAATAAATATTTGATTAAAATTACTTAACATACTTTCCTATTCAAAAAGGAAATATATATACATATATATATATATATATATATATATATATATATATATATATATATACATCGTTGATTGTATATATAAACATTAATATGTTTAAATATAATTAAACGAGAATAATTAGTCATTATAATAATATTTAATAAAATAAGGAAACTTCAATAATAATAATAATAATAAGTTCATTCACACAATTTTGAAAATATCTTTAAATATAAACGCTTTTCGTACGCGTTTAAAACGAAAACTTTATTTCTGATATTGTAAATGCGTGGAAATTTGCCAATTTGCATAAGAAAACACGCATAAACAAAACTCGTAACGAGGAAGGGAAAAGGAGTAAAAATAACAAAATAAACAAGGAAAACAAACAAAAATATTTATAAGAAACTAAGCTATGAACCGAAGAAGATAAGCTATTACTACTTGATATTAGATAAAACAGTTCTTCTTAATCTTGTTTTTTTTTTTTTTGAAAATCAACCGATTAAAAATTGAGCTGGTCTCCTACAGAGTTATCGTAGTACTATTTGGAGATTTACAAAACATATGTTAAAAATTAATATGATAATAATAATAATAAAATCAGACGATATAAATTTAGAACAAACCAGAAGTTGAAATTAATTCATTTCATAATTAACTAATCGTTATATAATCGGCAATAAATTAACAAATGAGAATATAACGACATATAACATATTTATTTATTTTTAATATTTTTATGATATGATAATATTGAGCTGATAAAGTTCGAATAAAATATATTATAATATATTATATATCCCAATTCATTTACATACAATACACATTTAAAAATCAACTAAGTGGTGCGTAGTAATATAAAAAGTTGTACTTTTAATTTTCGATAACATCTTATAATTTACCATAAAATTGTAGAAATTTTTAAATTTTCATAATCTATAAAATTAAAAAAAAAATAGTACAAGATCACTTTTCTACAGACCTTGCAATACAAATGTACAATTTTAAAAAAGTTATTCACGTGCTGATTGAATTTTCAATTATTAATTTGTAATAATACTGATTTTCATACAGTTCATGGTACATAAAACTACAAAAAATCGTAGCATTATATACACTGTATTTATTTATAAAAATAAAAAAATGAGAAGCACATCAAATATAAATGTATAACGTTATCTAAACTGTTGTCTTAATATATTAAAAATTCACTCAAAACCGCAAAAAAAATTCTAATTGTTAATGAATCATTATAAAAATAAATGGGTTTTAAAAGAGACTATCAAGAAATATTTATAATTCCAAAAATTTCCATATACAAAGAGTGTAAACAATGAGCTTTAAATGTTAATTTTATTCAGTGAGTCACAAAAATAAAAACAATCAGGACATTTCCATTTTATATTCATATACCGTTTATAACAAATTAAAACAAACTTTCTGCAACTTTAACACTTATTTAAAAGTCGAAGATCAAATGTTACATATTTCAGTAATACATCTTAAATAAAATAATTGGTAACCTATTCGAAATAAAAACAAGTTTCATTAAAATTTGAATAATTTTAACGGCATTAAGTTCAATTTAAAATAAAGACCTCTATATAAAAATTTATATTTATATATATTAAAAAATATTTATTTCTTGCTCTTAAATATATAAAATATTATTACAATGCAATTATGAAATATATTTAACTACTTTTTTTATTAACTAACAAATATTGATTTATTTTTCAATAAATTATACACACAGAAAGCATAAAAGCGTATCATATCCGGCAAATATGAATATATGTTTTCATGGTTATTTATATAATATAATACAATTACATAATATTCAATAAAATTATCTTAAAATTGGTCTTATTTAAAAGAAAATCATTAAAATTACTTAAAAAACTCATGTATTTTTTAAAATTTAAAATTATTTTAGATTTAACACATTCAAATTTTAAGTCTACCAATTAAATAAAGTTTACATATTGTTTTAAATAAAATTGTAGATGGATTTATATAAAAAAAACATATAATTTATCTAAAAGAAAATAACACAAAAAAATGTGACTTGAAAAAAATCAACATTTTTAATTTTGAATTCATACAAATAAATATATGTATATAACATTATACATCAACAATATTACCATGTCTAATATAAATAGAAATTATTATTTTTTAAATTATTCTATCGGATGTTTATTAGTATTTAAATTATGATAACAATGATATATCTGAATATATATATATATATATATATATATATATATATATATATATATATATATATATATTTTTTTTTTTTTTTTTAATAATAGAAAATATATTTCATTGAAAATAATATAGGTTACGATTGAAATATTTTAAAATTATTTATTATCAAATAACTTCTTGAATTTTTTTAACATTAATCTCAGACTTTTCGATCAATAAAAATGTTATCGAACAAATTCTGTATTAATTAATATTTTTCATCGACAAACTTCATACAATATATTAAATTTTATCTTATCTAATAATAAATATAAACAATTACCTACATAAATAAAATTTTTAATATTTACGGGAATCGTACTATATATATATATATATATATATATATATATATATATATATATATATATATATATATATATATATATTTAAATATTTATAAATAATTAGTATTTATACAGCGCATATATATAAAGAACACTTTAATTAACGGGTTATGGTCGAAATTCGCAACGTCTTTAGGGCGGAAGATTCTGTGCCGTCGAACGTTCGAAATCATATGTTCGCGAATGACGTTTGAGACGATAACTTTTTTTTTCTTTAACGATTCTATATTTATTTATTTTTTTTTCTAGAAGTCGATTAATCTCCAATATTTATATATTATATACATAATGAGAATATAAATGAAAAATATTGTAATGTTGCTAATATTATAATGCGAACAAAGGACGACAAACCTGCCTGCGTGCGTGCGGACGTACGTACGTGCGTGCGTGCGTGCGCGCGCGCGCGTCAGCCTCTCCAAATCGATCGAAGCTTCCGATCACGTACTCATCATCTTGAACACGAAGTAAACACACAAACAACAACGGAGATATTTCTCCGCAGATATATATAATATATATATATATATACCACAATAAATATATAATATCCGTATTTCTTTATATTCAGTTTCAACTGATGACGCGAATATATTTTTTTTTATTTAATTATTTATATCGCCGCTTGCTGCCTTTTCGTTCGATAAGAGATGGAGCGCGTAAGTGTACGTAGGTGTCGCGAGTCACACGGCCCGCGCCGGTCTACTGCGCGTACAAACGCCACGACGTTCAACGCTCGAATGAAGCGCCACAGAGCTCGCTCTATTATAAACATAAAGTGACGTTATACCGCCCATACACCGTGCGTTTGGGACGATCGTGTATGTATGCCGCAATGTGACATTTTTACTGGAAAAAAATCGAACCATTCCAATATAAGCAATTCTCTGTCGATAAATATGACGAATCTGAAAATTTATAATTTTATTATTATTATTAAGATTGACGTTTAATAATGGTGTAACGGCGCTGTTCGAAAAATAACCCCCTTAACACTTTGATTGCCGGTGTTATGTATGCGATCACAACTCGCTTTATCGATGACGACTCGAATCAACATGTTGACCACGTTTTCATCAATCTCCATTTATATATATATATATATATATATATATATATATATATTCTTCTCTTGGGTGTGAAGTCTAATTCTTCTGCCCAGCCTGCCAATTAATTCAAATTTATGAAACAAATTATAGACTGAAACCCCATCAACTTCGAGTAGAAAATACAAATTCAATCCGAAGCTGATAGGAAACCGTAACACAAAATAACCAAATACTAGCGAAAGGTTCAAACAAAATTAGTTAACTAAAAGCAAAAATTACAATTTTTATAAATAAAAAAAGAGTGTATTGCCACATAGTATTAACGCTTCTCAAATAACATTGAACATATTTGTGTGAAACTGACACTGCCCGAAAAAGCAGTTCCTTAACATTAATTAGCTGCTCGAATAAGCATTTTTGATAAAACTTATTTAAAAAACTTTTGGTTAATTTATTTTAAACATTATAGTTTTGCTAAATACGATTGCAATATATATTTTATCTTTTATTTTTATTATACAAACAAAAATGTAAATTTAAATGATACAGTGCCTCAATTTTCTTATACGAGTTGTTATTAATCGTTACTTATATAGAACTTAATTTTTCTTCAATAAAATTTAATTCGTTCTATATAGAACGAATTTAATTTTATTGAAGAAAACATATTAATTAAGTATTATAAACCATGAATCTTAAAAACAATAGATTTATCAGATTGTTACTAAATCATGTTATACGAAACTATCAAATATTCTTTATCATATATTAATTATTTATTTCTATAATAAAATTATTATTATTTATTATTATTATTATAATAATATTATTTATTTCTATAAAAATTTAAGTTTCCAGACATAAAATATAATTAAAAACAAAATAAGTCAAGGTACTGTTGTAAATATATGTATTATATATTAATTGCATGACGATTGATTTTTTAAATGTACTACCCGATATCGAACCAAATATATTTAAACCAGTGGTTTATAACCCATGTCCGCGGACGTTTTAATTTTCATCAACCATTTGAATAAATATTTTTTTCTTTTCTAAGAACAAAATCCTTCAGATTACTTAAATAATTATCTAATTTACTTTAAAAGTTGCTAACTCTACATTTAATTATCTATTAATTTTCTGAAAATACTATTTTTAAAAGGAAATTTATTTTTTTTACAATATACGTATCAAAATATAATATAATTTTGTCAACGTCTGTACGAAACCAAAATAGTGCTTCAAGATCTTATAGGATAAAATATATTTACACACCATGAAATAAATTAAATAAAATAATACAATTTACGCAAATGTGTTTTTTTTTTTGCAAAAAAATATGGCACGTGATTTGATATGAAAAACGTGCAGAAACCTTTCAATATTTGTCTTCTTTTCGTAAATCGTTACTATGAATGACAAAGTGGTAATGCATTTTACATATTCGCTTATATGAAATCGATAAGTTAACAGTATATTTTATATTTTTATATATTTATATATATTTTTTAAGATATTTTTTAAGAATATGTCGCTAAAAATTGGTGATTAATCGCTTTAAAAACATATTTTTTAATTTAATCTTAATTATATGATATTTGATGAAATCTGTAGACTTTTTATCACGTTAAATAATATATTGTATAAAAATAATTTTAACATATTAACAATTGTAATGAATATGTTATAAATTCCGATTAAAGAAAAGCATTTAATATATCAAACTATGCATTTTTATGGGTTATTCCTTTCATTTTGCAAATATTGTTTATTTTAAATTTCTTAGAAAAGAAAATGCTGATTTTATTGTGAAATTTTATTTATTACTAACCGTAAATATCGAGTTTTTTATTTTAAAATTCATATAATTTAAAAAAATATTTTTATATGAAAATTTTATGAATAATTTGTTTTCAAGTAAATATTATACAATGTTCGGTTGTTTTATTTTATTTTAAGAATTATTTTGAAATGATGATATTTTTTAAGATATTTGTTAAAAGTTCATATCTGAGTATTTGTGAAGTTAGTCTCAGGAAACCTAAAATTTTCAATTAGAAAAACTGAATAATTATCTATATTTTGATTTTGATCGTCCAAAATTGATTTTAGAATTCTTTTAATAATCGAGAAATTAATTATATATATATATATATATATATATATATATATATATATATATATATATATATAATAAATTCAAATAAAAGTAACAAATGATTGTGATTCTTGGATTTTTAATTATTATATTAAATGAATTTCTTCGTATATTTTATGACGAAAAAAATATTTTTTTAATATATGTCTCGGTTACTAAATAAGATATAGGAAATCTAAATCTCGGCAATTATAATCAATTCGTGAATGAATGATTGCGCTGCTTTAATTAAAAATTCTAGATTTTGAGGAGCTAACTTCATATAATAATAATTTATTTTAATTAACTCAATCCATATTTTCATAATTGAAAAAAATATAAAAACTGTTCGGAGGTTATATATTTAAAAGCGTCAGTAAATTGAGAGCGTAAATATTGTGTGTAATTTTGAGCGAATTGAATGCATACATAAATTCTATTAATTTTAGTGAAGTTCTTTAAAAAAAAATAAGGAAAAACTCATAATATAGTTTGTATTGTTCATTTGAAAATTGAACAGCTGATGATTCAATTTGTTATTAATTTTAGAGGGCATTTTCAAATTTATGACAATGACGTTTCACGATTTTCTAGTGTTGCCATCTATATTTCGTTTGAAATATGTGTAAGCAAAATTAGACTAATTTGATATTTCTCGAACCGAGTATTATAAAACGAAGATTAATAATAAAAAACGTAAGAACAATAAAATAAGATCAATTTGTAAATTGAAATTATTTTTTATATAACAAAAATCGTAAATATAAAACTTAAAAATTTAAATAAAGATCTATTATTTTTTATTCAAATTATTTATTTCATGTTAATATGACAGTAAAATCAAAAAATGTCATGCGGTTGGTTTAAAAATTATTAAAAAAATCTTTATTTTACAATTGAAATTTTTAGTCATTTGGTTGCTTTTAGTTGAAAAATTATTTTCCTATAGAAAATAAAATATAACCGTGACGTAAGTTTTGGCTTGATTTATAAAATGTTCCTAATTACCTAAACTTAAAAAATCTAATTAAAAAAATGAAGTTTTAGGTTATGTTCAGAAAGGATATTTAAATATTTATTCATTTAAGAATATTGTAATATACTATATTTATAAGATTTTAAAATTACGTTAATAGTAATAATATAGAAATGTTGCGTTTTAATTTTTAAGTGTTACGTAAAAAATTAAAGAAATATATTAGTATAATATATTAGTGATATACCTTTTTTAATTAATAGGAATAAATACTCATTTTTAATTAAAATTGTTTTAAAATAAGGGCTTACTTTCGGAAAAATGTAATATAACCATTGAATAACCAAGATCGTTTTGAACTCGACGATTACTGGATTATTTTTTACGAATAATAGATTTCTAATTTATTATTCGTATACAATAAACGATTACCGATACAAAATGCGAACATTTAGTAACGATCTCGACTCGTTCGCGAGCAAAAATTCGGATCGATATGGTAACACTGACGGCGAACGTTTGAAATTTGTTGGTGTTTGGCGTCAGTGTCGTGGCAGCGCCGTTCGCTGTCGGTCGTATTCGAGGGGGGTGTCTTTTGCGGCGCGTCGATTCTGGGAACCGGAGCCGCTCCCGTTCCGGTTTCCGTTTCGGTTCACCGTCGTTGCCGTTTCGGCTCTCGATCGCCTCGACAAACGGGACGGACGTCGAGAAATCGGCCGCCTCATCGGTAAAAATGATGATTTTTTTTGATTTTAAATGACGATCGTTATCGACGCACCCTCGCAACGGTCGAACGTCTCTTTCGATTGGTTCCCTTCGCTTTATTCAGTTCAGTTCAGTTGTCATCTTGAATTCTTTAGAAAAACGATTGACATCCGAGATCCGTATTGCGGAAAAGTTTGAACGCGAACCGAACCGGACCGCGTCGGCGACCGTTTGTCGTCGTTTTTTTTCTCTCGTTTTGTCGTTTTATTTCGATTGCGGCAATTAAGGGCGCGAGCGCATAACGAAACGGAAACCTAACCTCGAACGGATATTTTGTGCGCAATTGTCAGATTATTTATGCGCAATTCTATCCGTTCGCTGAAATCGTCAATCGTCAATCGTCTCTCATCGTTGAACATTTTGCACCGTCAAAAACCGTTATTCCGACTCGCGATCGAAACTTCTATCGCTATTTTCGATTTCTACTATGATTATCCTTTTTCGGTTTAAAAACCATATAGATATTCGTTTCACTACTAAAATAAAAAAAATATTTTTGTATGAAAACGTTAAAAGCGAAGCATATATATATATATATATATATATATATATATATATATATATATATATATATATATATATATATATATATATATATATATATATATATATATATATATATATATATAAGAAAAGTTTTTTAACTGTGAAATCACAGTATTATCATTTATCGACAATTGCCTTATTAAAATCAAAAATCTATAAAAGTATTAATAAATATAGAATAAAACATATTAGCGATTGTTTTCGATTTTGATCGTTTTTTATACCAAAACTAACTTTTTTTGTGGAAGAAAAGGTTCTTCAAATCCGATCGATTTCAACCCTAGAAAATTATGATATTCGAATTGATTGACCGTTTGATCGATAGAACGAATACTGAAATATTATTCGACGAAAATCCCTTCCATGTTTTAATTATCGATTGATTTTTATTTTATTTTCCTGTATCTTATAGAAAGATCGTTTTTTAATTTAATTTTTGGTTAATTTTGTATTAATATCTATATATTTTAATTTTCTTATTATTAAATTTATACAATTATTCGAAATTGCACCTATGTTTTAGAACATCGTTTATATTTATTTGTTAATTATCAAACAATCAATTTATTAAAAATCAACCAATATTGTTATATTTTAGTTCTAGATTGATTAGAAAAGAAAAATTGAGTTTTTTTTTGCAATTTGCACTGTCTATCAAAAATTAAACTTTTAATACTCAAAATAGTTATTTTAACTTATAGTGTTATTCAAATCGCATTTAGGCTCCTGATATCGATTTTATTTAAATTAGCAAATAATCAATATTTTTAAATAATACATCTGAAACTATATTTTGCATATTTTTTTTAATTCTTCAAGTCTGTGTATATATATATATATATATATATATATATGTATGTATGTATGTATGTATGTATATATGTATATTATTATCCATTGATCAGCTATAAAATAGTTTGTTACACTGTGACTCACTTTGGAGATTGTGGGTTGATCCAGTTTTACTTTTTTTTTTATTACATTCAACATATCGCCTGCTTAACTACACATTTCTATTTCCTAATTGAGCTCAATTTAGATAATTTTAAAAATTGCTTTATATACTAATTCTTGCAGGATTTTTTTGAAAGTTTAATTGATAAAATTGATTAATTAATTAATTCAATTCATAATTAATCTGCTTGTACTTTATTTTTGTTAAATTAATTTATTTTTAATATCATTACTATTTATTTAGTTATAATGCAGTCAATAATAATTTGTTGACTTTTAATTCTAATAATTAATTACTTAGGAAATATTTATTTGATTAATTAAATTTGGAAAAAAAACTTAATATATGATGTCATTATAATTAATTTATTTACGATTTATTATGTAACAATTGTTTTTAATGTTCTCCAACTGTTTTTAGGTCATGTTTACTTTTCAATTTTTCAAAGTTTATATTTTTTCCAATATAATAATTAGCTCATTTTATTCTTATACATAACGTACACGTGTGCATAATATTTTAAAATATTTTCTAAATTATTCATATTATCTTGATTGAAATACTATTTTCTTTTAAAATTATTTATATATATACATATATATATATATATATATATATATATATATACATATATATATATATACATATATATACATACATATATATATATATATATACATACATATATATATATATATACATATATATATATATATATATATATATATATATATATATATATATATATATATACACATATATATAGTACATTGTAATAAGATAAAATATAAAGTTGATTTCTATTTTCCTTTTGGAATTTTGAAATTTTTAAAATTAATGCCAATTTATTAATATTAATTTGTTTTTAACAAAATTGTCGTTATTTATAATAAAAAAATAATAAACTATGATACAAATATAATTATAGAAAAGTAAAATATCATGAATTATACAATAAAATATTTAGAATCAATTTCCTTGATTTCAAATTTTAAATTTTAAGTTTATGAACTTTAAAAATTTTTAATGTATTTTTAGTAGGTTCTTTGAACAATTTTTTTTGAAATATTATTTTCGCTATTATTTTTATTTTTGAAATTTGTTTCCTAAATAAAATATATATGTTTTAATTTTCAGGCATATTTTTTTAATTCGATATAAAATAATCTATAATTATGGAAGATGATACAGAATATAAGAATTTACCTGTGGACGAAATGTGCGTCCACAAACTGTGGAAAGCGAGAGTTTCTGGTTATGAAGCTGCTTCAAAACTATTTAAACAAATAGATGACGATAAATCACCAGAATGGAATAAATTTCTAGGTTTAATTAAAAAATTTGTAGTGGATAGTAATGCTGTTGCACAAGAAAAAGGTATTTTTTTCTTAAATTTTAAATTTAAGTGAAAATACTCTCAAAATAATTTATAAACATTAGTTAATAATAAAATCGTATGTCAATGCTAATATTGTAATCTTAGGTCGTTTCTAATACTTTGATTCAGTGTTGTTAATGATATCATCTTACTCATTGTTCACTGATCTATGAAGTGTAACTATGGTTATTTCATACACATTGTTAACATTTGCCTATTGTCTCGTTTTAATTGTCTATTTAAATTAGTTGACATGCTTAAATATTTGATTAATTGTAACATTATTTTTTTTAGGCTTGGAAGCAACTTTGGTATATGTTGAGAAATGCGGTAACGCTGGTAAAACTGTCGGTGAAGTAATGTCTGGCATTGTAACAAAATGTATAGCAGCTCCAAAAACCAAAACCAAAGATCTAGCTTTACAAATTACATTGATGTATATTGAAATTGAAAAACACGAAGCCACTCAAGAGGAATTGATGAAGGGAATGGATCACAAAAATCCGAAAATTGTTGCCGCTTGTATATCAGCAATTACAACAGCTTTACGTCAATTTGGAAATAAAGTCATCAGTATTAAATTGCTTGTGAAAAAAATACCTACAATGCTTACAGACAGAGATAAAGATGTTAGAGCTGAAGGAAAAGCTCTAGTTGTAGAAATGCACAGGTTTGTTATTTATTAATATCAAAGTTAATTTTAAATTTTTATCAGAAAAGTAAGTTTAATCTAGTGTTTTAAAAGTAAAATTCAATTTTATAAGATTTTTATTATATGGATTAAATATTTTGTGGTATGCTACTTTATTTTTATAATTTCATATTAAATAATATTGAATAACTCAACATTTACATCTACGCCATACCAGGGTTCAATTTATTACTATATGTTTTCATGTAAAATATTTTAGCATTTATGATCTCATTTTACTTTGATTTTGACAGCTGGTCTTTTAAGATAAAGTTATATACCAGTATTTTTCATATATTTTTTTAAATTTTAAATTAATTTGGGAAAAATTTGATGTTTATTTTTATTCCAGAAAAATAATTATACGTTTATATTTATTAAAAAATAATTTAATATTTAAAAATATTTTTTTAAATTTAAATTATATATGACTTGTTATATTTTACATTTTTATTTTTATACTGAATTAGATTGAATAATTTTTGCAATTTAATTTTAATTTTATTATTTTGTTTTTAAAAACATTTGTTTTTTTTAAGGTGGATTGGCGCCGCTTTGGAACCGCATATAAGTCAATTGCAGGCTGTTGTTTTACAAGAATTGAAAGACGCATTTGGAGAAACCGGACAGAAAGTAATACCCGAAAGATATTTACGTTCCCAACAATCGAAAGTAGTTTTATCATCTCAGGATCCTAGTAATATTATATATTTTACTGTTATTGAGCATTTTTTTAAATTTAATTTTTGTTATTCTTAAAATATTAAATTTTTCTTTTTAGATGATACCAGAGAAACAGGAGATGATAATGTAGAAGATGAAGATGCGCCCGAAGTGGATCCTTACGATTTAATGGATCCTGTTGATATTTTATCAAAACTTCCGAAAGATTTTTATGAGAAACTTGATGCTAAAAAATGGCAGGAAAGGAAAGAAGCTCTCGATGCTCTTGAAGGATTATTAAAATCAGCCCCTAAATTGGAACATGGTGACTATGGTGAATTAGCGCGAGCAATGAAAAAGGTTTTAGCTAATATTAACCTGTTTATGTTTAATTTTATATTTCGAATATATTACCTAATATATATTTTAAGGTTATATCGAAAGATACAAATGTATTGTTGGTTGCACTCTCTGTACGTTGTGTATCTTTAATGGCAACTGGTTTAAAGAAACGGTTTCAGACTTATTCTACAGTTCTTATACCATGTGTATTAGATAAATTCAAAGAAAAGAAATCAAATGTTGTTGCAGCACTTCGAGAAGCAATCGATGCTATGTATCTTTGTGTGAGATATTTCCTTTTTAATGAATAATTATTTTTAATAGTTAAATACGTATTCCCATTTTTTCCTATAATGAATAGTTAATTTTCTATATTTATGAATATATTTTCTAATAGACCACAATTGAAGGCATATCTGAAGATGTAATAGAAGCTTTGGGAAATAAAAATCCAGCTGTTAAAGCGGAAACAGCAGCATTTCTTGCCCGTGCTTTTGCTCGCACTCAACCAGTAGCACTCACCAAAAAATTGTTAAAGATCTATGTTCCAGCACTTCTCGTCGTATTAGAAAGTGCAGGTATTAAAAATATATTATACTCCGAAAATACTTTTCACATTATTATTTACTTTATATTTTTGTGTTAGATCCAAATGTTAGAGATCAAGCAGCTGAAGCTTTAGGTACAGCAACAAAACTTGTTGGTGAAAAGAATATAGCGCCATATATTGATAAGCTGGATAATTTAAAAGAACAAAAAATTAAAGAATGCTGCGAGAAGGTATATTTATTTTTGTATATGCGTAATTTCAAATATTTATTATAATTTAGTCTTCTTCTCTGATTTTAAAAATAGGCAGTAATATATGTTAAAATCGTTGGTCCTAAAAAAGAAGTTCGGCCTAAAACTGCTCCAGAATCAAAATCTGATGGTCCTAAAGCAGGTTCTACAGCACCCAAACCCGTAAAACGACCAGCTACTGGTAAAATTAATAAAAAAAATATTGTCCTTATTTGTTAATTTTTTTTTTATATTTTTAAATTATTTTAAAGGTGCAACGAAAAAAGCTCCCATTAAAAAAAGTGGAACTGGTGATTTATCTTCAAAGGGAATTGATAAATCTGATGAACTCAGAGAACGTGAAATAAGTCAAGACGATGCAGATGCAAAAGCTGAAGATTTATTAGGACCTAATTTCTTAAATGGTATTTTGTAATCTTTTAGATTTTTGATGTATCTGATTTTATTTGTTCAATTTTATTTTATTTTTTTATTCAACTTTATTATATGAGAATTATGGTGTATTTTTTTAATAGATATTACAGATGCAAATTGGAAAATTCGTTTGGAAGCTGTTCAGAACTTTTCAGAAGCTATATCTGGATGGACAGCTTCAGATGTTAGTTCACAAATTCTATTTAAGATTCTAAATAAGAAACCTGGTTTAAAGGATAACAATTTTCAGTCTTTGAAATTAAGATTAGAAATTGTTAAAACAATTGCCATGTCTTTTCCAATATCAACGTAAATTTATTTTACATATTTTTATGTTATTATATATATATACTTTTTTAATTAAAACTGATAGTGTTATTTTTTTACAGTACATCAATAGATTTCATATTAAGTGATATTGTAGAAAAACTTTCCGATCCAAAATGCTCTCAGGTAGCTAATGAAGCTTTAACAGCTCTTAGCGAGGCTACAAGTTTAGATTATGTAGCTTGTCAAGCTTTGGAATATGCTATGGATAAACAAAAAAGTCCACGTGTTCAAACAGAAATTTTCGATTGGGCAACATCAGCATTGCTAGAATTTGGAATGGTGTAAGAATTTTTATAATAAAAGTTGTTAATGTATTAAAAATGTTTACTTTATTTTTACTTTTTTTTTTATATATAGTTTTAACACCAAAGTTGTTCTGAGTCATGTTAAAAAAGCTTTAGCAGCAACAAATCCAGCAATTCGTACCTCTGCTACCACATTTTTGAGTACTTTATATAGATACATGGGATCTTCGTTGTTTAATCAATTAGATATTGCTAAAATTCCTCTAAAACCACAGATGAGACAAGAAATTGAAAAAAATGGAGATCAAAAACCTCCTGTTCCTACCAGAGGTATTAAAAAGGTTAGTGTTATTATCGTTACAATATAAATAATCTAGGCGTATATGTTTAGAGTTATGGAATCTTAAGATTTTTTTATATATATTTTAGTATTATATTTATAACTTAATTATGTTATTATAAAATTTATATAAATATCTCGGCATTATAAAATATATGAAAGAATTTTGATATTTTGAATCTCAGATCATTAATTTGTATTAATAATCTGAGGTTTTAATTTTAATTTGTATCTGAAATCCATTATTCATTAATAAAACCTTTTTCACATAGTGTGTGCGTAAAAGTATGATGATATTTTAAATTGTGGATGACTTCTTTATTTAAAAATTCAAATGATTGTTTCTATAACTCTATTTATGATTTTTTTTATAATTTATTTTTGAATTAAATAGATTGGT
Source organism: Leptonema lineaticorne (assembly GCA_024500535.1). NCBI lineage: Eukaryota > Metazoa > Arthropoda > Insecta > Trichoptera > Hydropsychidae > Leptonema > Leptonema lineaticorne. The sequence continues at coordinate 12,319,130 of JANIJI010000021.1, forward strand.
TATTTCGAAGTTATTTACTTTTTCTATTGGTATTTATACATTTATATGATTTCGTATGCTATGAATTTCCATCCTTTTAATTTCGTTTTTTTCGTATGGATTTTTTTTTTGATTTATGTTTTTTAATGAGAACTTAATTTACCATGTGCATTTGTCCAATTTCGAATTTTAGGGGGGCCAAAAGGGTTACAAATTCCATTCGCGTCAAAGAGTTAAACACTTATAATTGTACGGGTATATTTATGGACTAGGTTTTGAAAGCGAGAAGACCAATCTATTTACGAAGGTGATTTTAATTCCTTCATTGAATTGTGTAAATGTTGCAAGATCATTAAGAAATTCATTAGTAGAAATTGTTTTATAAAATGGGAATAATGAAATTGTTGAATTGAAAATTATATTGTTAAATGTTCAAAAACTTATTGCAATCATCCTATGATAAATGTCTTTCCTCAATTTTGAGGTTAGCGGCTTCTTATTAATGAAATTTTTTTGGTACTTGTATACTTTAAAAACTATGATTTTTTGTTGTGTTTTAGTTCTATGAATTATCAAATTAATTTAAACGAAAAATAGTTGTAGAATATATATTCAAATGTCGCATGGTTGATATGTTTCTAGAATGATTTTTTATATATATTTAATTAAATTTACGTATTATTATTTTGTAGTCTTTGAGTAAAGGTTCTATGGGCGACGAGATCGAATGCAATGGAGACGAACAACCGGAAGACGAAAATTCAACACCCATTCAGGATGTTCGGCCCCGTGTAGATATTAATCCTCTTATCACTGAAGCCCTTATTGCAGAAATTAATGATAAAAATTGGAAAGTATGTTTCATTTTTGTTTTCTAAATCTATATATGTAAAAACCTGCTTCAAATTTTAATTTGTTTTATTTTATTAGGTTCGTAATGAGGCGCTTGAAAAAGTTAAAAATATAATTTCTGATGCACAAGTTATTAAGCCAAGTATTGGAGAATTGCCTCAATCTCTAGCTCATCGCTTAGTGGACTCAAATTCAAAGATTGGTCAGCTTGCTTTTCAAATATGTGAATCTTTAGCAATAGCAATGGGACCTAAAGCAAAAGTTCACGTAAGAACATTTTTCCCTGGATTTTTTCAAGGTATGATATGATTTTAATTATTTAGTATATAAATATGTTACTACAAAAATATTTTTAAATTAATTTCAATAGGACTTGGAGATTCCAAAACCTGGATCCGCTCAGCATCATTACAATGTATTAATGAATGGATATCTCAATGTGGAGTTCCATCTATATTTGAAGGCGAAATAGTATTTGATGCTCTTAAAACAGGAACTCCAATATTAAGGGCAGAATTATGGTCGTGGCTAGCAGAAAAACTACCTGCTGGTACATTTTTATTCATTATTCGTATATGTACGCTTGTTTCTATATGTGTAATTATATTACTTTATTTAAATTCTTTTAGCGCCTCCTAAATCAATACCTAAAGAAGAATTGTCTATTTGCGTACCATTATTATATGCTGCCCTTGAAGATCGCGGTGTCGATGTTCGAAAAGGAGCTAGTGATGCTGTTTTAGGATTTATGATACATATAGGTCCGGATTCTATGGCTCGACAAGCTGAAAAATTAAAAGTAATTGTTTTAATATATGCTATGTTTAAAATTTTGTATAAATTTATATTATGTTCAAATTATAAATTTTAGCCTGGTTCTAAAAATGTTGTACAAACAGCATTAGATAAAGCTAGACCAAATTTACCGATTCAACCAAAAATTGCTGAAAACAAAACGGTAAAATCAGGTTCGCAAGGGAAACAACAGCCAGCAAATCAACAAAAAACGAGTACAGCGAAACCTACTAAGGTTTGTTTATAATATAACGAATTGTTTATTTCTTTATTATTATTTAATTCAAAGTGTGTTTCTTATTTTAGGGAATTGCAAAATCTGCATCAGCATCTTCAACTCGTTCTAAAAATAAGGATGATGATCCTGAAAGTCTTGTACCACTTTTGCCTTTGAATAATATGAAAAATCAACGAGGAGTAGATGATCAGAAATTAAAAGGTTTTTTTAAATATTTTTTTTAATAATATGATATATATATATATATATATATATATATATATATATATGATATATATATATATATATATATATATATATATATATATGATATATATATGATATATATATATATATATATATATATATATATATATTTATATTATAATATATTTATATTTATATTTATCTTTTTTATTTTCATAGTTTTAAAGTGGAATTTTGTTACACCGAGAGAGGAATTCTTTGACCTTTTAAAGGACCAAATGGCTACTGCTGGTCTCAACAAGAATTTAGTAGCTAACATGTTCCATGCTGATTTTAGGTTCGTTTACATTCTGTAAAAATTATAAATTCAGTAAAGAGGTTAATTTTATGTATATTAGAATTGCTCTATGTATACAATATTTTTTTGTTTTAAAATGCACAGATATCACATTAAGGCTATCGAAGCTCTAAGTGACGATTTACCTTATAATGGACCAGCTCTTATCGCTAATTTGGATTTAGTGTTTAAATGGTTGACATTACGATTTTTTGATACTAATCCATCAGTTCTTCTTAAAGGCTTGGAATACCTTAACGCAGTATTCGCATATTTAATAAATAGTGCATATCAACTCTCGGAATATGAAGGACAATGTTTTATTCCATATTTAGTATTGAAAGTGCGTGCTATAATAATTTAGTAATGAATTGATTGTTAATTTTACCTACATTATTATAATTATAATTATTGTTTTAGGTTGGAGATCCAAAGGATACTGTGAGAAATGGTGTGAAGACTTTATTAAAACAAATATGTGTGGTTTATTCTATTACTAAATTATTTGGTTATTTAATGGAAGGTCTTAAATCCAAAAATGCCAGACAAAGAACTGGTAAATATCGCTATTACTTTTTTTAATATTTTTAAATTTGTTACAACATAATTTTGTACATTTTAGAATGTTTGGAAGTTCTTGGTTTGCTAATTGAAAGTTATGGTATTTCTATTTGTAATCCTTCACCCACTGTTGCTCTAAAGGAAGTTGCAAAACAGATATCTGACAGGGACAACTCAGTTAGAAATGCTGCTCTGAATTGTGTAGTGCAAGCTTATTATTTAGAAGGTGAAAAAGTTTATAAAATGATTGGTCAAATATCTGATAAAGATCATTCACTATTAGAAGAGAGAATTAAAAGAGCAGCAAAATCAAAGGACTCTGCAAATAGGAAAACGATGGCTTTTACACCTGCTATATCTGTTCGTCCAAATCAATTAGAAGTACGATATTAATAAATTTAAAATAAAAAATTACTTATTATCTTATTATACGTATAATATGTTGTTTTGATTATTTTTAGTCAAAGGATGCCAAACAGGTTATAAATAATGCTGAACAAAATCCACCTGATGAATACGAAGATGATGAAGAAGATGCAAGTAACGACTACCTTCCTCCTCCAATTGGGTATTTTAATTTTTATACTCGTATATACTTGTATATATAATTTTCCCAAAGCTAACTTCAAGTCCTGCTGATATACATAATATTTCCATTAAAGATTAATCAACTTTCTTAAAGTGTACTAATAATCAATTTCATTTTTCTTTATATATAATGATTTTAATAAAATGTACAATTTTATATGAATATAATTTTTTAACACATTAGTCATTTACATATTACAAAATCTTTTAATAAACATCAAAAATAACTTTTATTTGTGTTATTTTATTACAAAAATCTCTTTTTCAAAATGACTTGTAATCATTTTTCTACTTTTTCTTTTTTTCAACTTTCCAATGTGTTATATTAATAATTTATATTTATCTGTGCATACACTGCTTTATAATTTAATATTAGAGAAAAAATACTATGGAAGAACGTTAGTCGTGTTGCTCCAATGAGAAGACACAGTTATGAAGGCATAAATAAACGTAAACAAAAAACTTTTTTTGATGCTGATCGTACTCTTGTTTTAAATGAGGGCGTTGATCAGAATAATGGTTCTTTAGAAGAAAACGCCTGTGACATTACTTTTGTGACACCATTGAAGAAGAGCACATCCGATTCAAGTGGCATTGTTTCAGTTGGCAGGAGGAAGTCATTAAAACTTTTCGTCGATAGATTGCATAACTCGTAAATACTTAACTTATTTTGGAATTTATCGTCTGTCCTGGTTCATAGAAGAGTTCATTGGGAGAACTAGTTTTTATTTTTCAGATTTTTGTTTGTCCAATCGTTATTTAATTTGTGTAGTATGGCGTTTCTCAACTTTTTATACAAATTATATATATATATATATATATATATATATATATATATATATATATATATATATATATATATATATAACTGTGCCAGGTTTAATTTTTAAATGCAAAAAAACATCGAATAGTTACTTTTTTGTTTATACTAACACCATGGGTTAATTATTAACAGCCGACTGCTCTTTCTATGAAAATAGTTATATTTTTATATTATTTCTTAGGATTATTAAGTGTAGTCATTGAGAAATGTCAGTGTAGTGTAAAATTAATATAACACATGTATTTTTTCACTAATTTAATATACTTTCCAGGATAATCACAAATTGGAAATAGTTAAATATTTGTAGTACGTTATTATTATAACCATATTTACATTATATTTTTAGATTTTTTCAGATAAATAATATTTTTTTTAGTTTTTATCTTTATATTTTACAATTCAAGTTTACATTTTCTAATTTTTATCCTTCCATAGATGAATATTAATTTTTGTGTTGTCTATTTTAACATTAATTCTATAATTTTGCATGTTTTTAATATTTAAAGATTTTTGTTATAGTTTTTGCATATTATTTCTTAGTATTAAGTATCATTTTTAATACACAATTTATGAAATATATGTTTCACTACAGAATGCAAGCTCCTTCAGAACCACCACCACGACCAGTAAGTGGAATATTTGGATTAGATCCAAACATATTGGCTGCTATAGAATCAGAGAAAATAACGATTAAGAAAGCAGCATTACAAGAAATCGATCTGGGATTCCTCGATGAGCCAACAGCTTCTCCTGCTATATTACCTGGACCGCATCCTATTGCATCTTCACGACCAACTGCTAAGTATGTTTAAAATAGGAATTATAATTTATGTATATATGTTTTTAATCAGCATTTCTATTTTTTTTATTTATTTTTTAAATTGTAGCGTATACCCATTATCTCCTCCATCAAAGCTTACATTACAGTCGACAATGTTAGCATCTCAACCCGTACAGCCTTTTTTGCAACATGAAACCCAGTCGTTGCGTTATGAACATGACAGTGTACTGGCAAGAACAATTCAATCTGTTAGCAGCCCTAATCTTGGGGTATGAATATTAAAAATCTAATACATATACATGTTTAAAAAATATTTAGTATTGATTATTGAATGCACTTGATATTTTATACGAATAAGTTTTTTATGAACTTTTAATATAGTCTTATTTCTGGTCTAGTCTGGATTTAATTATCATTTGTATTTAATATGATTTTAGATTGCGATTACGGCTCTGTCACAAATGGAGGGAATTTTACGGTCAAATCGAGCAAATCTTATGTCTCCATATGAAGATCAATTACTTTTAGCCATGGTTGAACAGTTTAAACGGTTACAAAGGCCTGGTATTGTAATAGAACGCAACGAACTTTGCACAGCTTACAGTTATCTTATATCTGTACTTAATGTGGTACTTTCATATTTTTATTTCGTAATATTTCAGGTGTTAATGTGATTTTTAGTAATTTATAACATGTTAAAAATATTAATATCAATAATGAAAAGTATATTTAATGCGATAAATCTCCCACGATAATTTTGTCGAAGTAAAATATAATTCTCGCGTTATTATAGAATTAAATAATATTTTCAGAATATATCTAATGTTCGATAATTCTGCTAGAATTATTGTTTCTTCGTTAAGTTTTATTTTTAATATTTCTAAATCATTAACATAGAAAAAGATTCGCTCATACACCTGAATATTGAATTATAGAATTAATATTTAAATCATATTTTCAAATTGAAATTTTCTTTGTGAAAGTTTTACGAGAGAAAAATCGCTGGAAGAAATATACCTTCATCGACAATTGAAGCCCTAATAGATCAGCTATTGAGACTTTTAGTTAGTCGCGTTCTTGAAAAAGAAGATGACAATTTAGTAAGAGCTGTAAATGGCGTCTGTGTTAAAATACTAGAACGTAGCGATCATACTGCTTTAACATGGTAACTGTTGCTTACTCTACATAAATATATATTAGTAACTAATAATTCGCATTCTAATCTAATTTTCAATTTATTTTAGCGCTTTAGTTACATTGTTACAAAATTCCATAGCTGGAAATCCGAGTTCACTAAGGTATCAAGAAATTGAAATGAAATGCCTTTGGAAAGTTATAAAAATGATACCTAATTGGGATCCAGATACGATTAATTACGATCAAGTACTTTGTAAATTACATTTATTCTTTAAAGCTTATCCCAGTGCTTATTGGAAAAAGAATTCAAATTTGAGCGATACTCCTTATAGGTTATTAATTAATTAAATATAAAATGGTTACTTATATATTTCAATATAATTTTAAAATGTATTACAATGTTTTCAGAACTATTAAAACTGTTGTACATTCAATATTAAGGAAGAAAGGAAGCAGTATAATGAACCATGTTTCTCTCATTCCCGATTTTAACGATTCTGAGCTTCATCATTATTTATTAAAGCTTTTTAAGGTACTACATTGAACTATTTTGTATTGTTAAAATCTTTACATATTATCTATATATATATATATATATATATATATATATATATATTTATATATATATATATATATATATATATATATTTATATATATATATATATATATATATATATATATATTTATATATATATATATATATATATATATATATATATATATATATATATATATATAATTCGATATTTCAGTTATATACTAAAATTATATTAATTATAAATAATACATATGTTGGATTATGAATTAATTTAAATAAGATTTTTTTAAATTTATTCTTTGTCAAGGCTATGAAAACGGATGAAATGAAGAAAGATTCTGCACAATCTTCTGATAATACAACTCAAGCGAAGATTCCCTTTTTAGTTCAAGAAGAATTGTTGCAAATTCTTAAACGAGTCGGAGATAAAGAACATGGAAAAGAAGCTTTGGGACAGCTATATGACATACGAGTAAATATCAGTTTAAATATATATATATATATATATATATATATATATATATATATATATATATATATATATACATATATATACATATATATATATATATATATATATATACATATATATACATATATATATATATATATACATATATATATATATATATATATATATATATATATATATATAATACTATAATAATATAAATATTTTATAGGAACGTCATCCTACATTAGATATATTGACACATTGTTTAAAAGACGCTTCGACTTTGTTTAAAACATATGTAGAAAGGGGACTCAGGGAAATAGCAGAAGAACGAAAAGCACTAAGAGGAGATATGCCTCCTCCAATATCTATACCTTCATTGCCTATGAGCACTATACCTATTGTTTCAAATGTTCCCAGTGGTAAGAAGTTATAACAGATTCATATATTATTAAGTAATTGGCATTCGCGCGATCTTATTATCGCTATGATAATGTCGAAACACACTGATTTACTTTGCAATTATGAAAATATTTTTTTTCAAAATTATACGGTAATTTTATTTTTATTTTAGATATTGATGCTGATCCAAACAAAGGTCACATGCATCATTTGGAAAGATTGAGGGCTTTACAGGTATATTTAAATATTTTTTATGTACAACAGTTTCCATTTTAGTTAATAATTATTTTATTTATAAAACATCTATTTTTTATGATTGTCTTATTAAATCCATTTTTTCCTCATAAAAATATAGTCGAAAGCTGGTATGGTATCAGAATCTGCATCAAATTCTCAACCAAGAACGCCTATATTAGATAACAGAACAATTGCTGATTCTATCGAAGACCCAAAACATAATATTGATCCAAAATTTGATGTAAGATTCAATTTAGATATATTTTTTTAAATACCTATAAAAATAATAACAAATAATAATAAGATATTTCAGAAATCTGATGTATAATATTATATCGTTAATTAATTTCGTTTTTAAAATCTTTCAGTTGCCAACATTGCATACGCAAACATCTCGAAGAGAACCACACATGGAAGCTCTAAGACAAAAGTTACAGCAAATCAAAAGCGCAAACAGATAAAAGTCCTTTGTTATATGGTTAAAATTATTTTATCGTGGGCCTATATCTCATTCCCTCCTTGCATATAATATAAATATATAATATTTTTTTTATATATATATATATATATATATACATAGAGAAAATTAAACCTGGTCCCTAATATTTCTATTTTACTGTTTTTTTTTCTAATGAATTACTAAAAAATATCAATATAAATTAAAATTTTGAAAACTAAGAGCTTTAGACACAATACACTTACCAATAATATTCTAACATTATACTAATATTTCATTTAGGTGATTTTGGTAAGAATTTCAATATTATTATATTTAAAAAGAAAGGAACAAATATATTAATTAGAAAAACTCCAATGATAGTAATGATCTCCGTAAGTGTTTGTTTTTCATTTGACTAGTTAATTAATATATATTTTATAAAATATTATGTCCATCTGCACATATTAAATGTTTGTTGCTCTTAATTTAAAACCATTTACATTATTATAACTAATACACGATTATATTTAATATATAGAATTTTATTCAGCGTTTCTAAGACGTGAATTTTTTTGAGAATTATGGAAATGTTACTCATTTTAAACACTGATTAATTTAACAAATTAGCAAAAAAAAGACACGAATTGCCTTAACCTCCGCATAATTAATATTTTTCTGTTATTTTATTTATATATATATATATTCATAATGAATCGCTACCAATAAAATGTACGCTTTTAAATATGTAATTTACAATTGTCTGTTTATTTATTTATTTTTATTTTGTTTTTGTCAACGTGTATACAATAAATATGGAAGGAAAATGAAGCATATAATTAATACGATAATATCTTTGATACATACATGAAATAATTAGCATTCTTGTATCCATGTTTTTTAGTAATACAAATATATTATTATAACGTATTTTACAGAAGAAATATATAAGCACAATGTGTGTATAATACACTGTTGTATTCAATTACATATTTTTATAGAATACCATTAGTCGACTGTTTAAAAAAAAATGATTATATATATATAAATAAATATACGAATATACAATGTTAAGAGGCTATTATACTTGTATGTATTAGGTACTATTTTTTTTTTCGTTAAAAATATTTCGCACACGAATATTTTTCATATCGTGAATAAGATTATGAACGTTCGTTGTGCGTAAATACTTAAATCTAATATATTGTGGAAATATTAATAATAAAAAAATGAAAAATTTGCCTAGTATGTATGAAAACTAATGTTTGTTTGTTTATATCAGGGATGTCCAATGTTTTCTTTTTAATATTGGAACACATTAATTATAAAAATTCTTTTTTTTTCATTTTTGATACTGTTTCATCAGTACGTGGCTTCCAATAATTGTGACGATATATTTTTTTTCGTTTAATATTAAAACTATCGCGTGTATAAAATTAAAAACTTTTTAACGATTCTCAGATTTGATATCCTTATGTTTTACTATATAATTGTTTTTTTTTTATTATGAATTCTAATAGATTTTTTCTCTCCCATACTTTTTGATCTGTGTTTATTGAAATAAATTGATTAATGTAGTATAAATAATATAAATATAAATTATTGAAGTTTTTAACGTTTTATTAAATTTTACAATTTTCTATATAGTTTAAAATTATGTTATATATACGACTAGCATTTTATTCGTTAGTTCAAATTGATTTAATACCGCTAGATATTTTTATTACTTAAGCCAGTGCTATTCCAACCGTGTCTTTTAAAGACAACGTCATTTTTATTTTTAATCTTACATTTTCGATCAATTGATAAAAGTCATATTTATGTGAGCGTGAAGATAACGCGAGTTATCTAATTAAAAAAAAATGTTGAGTAACACAAAATCGAATGCTTTTTTCCATCTTGGAACGAAGTGAACCATGACATTCTTTTTTATATATATATTATAGAATCTAATACTTTTTTTTTAGATGGAGAAAATTAGGCGTTTATATAAATTGTATATGATAGATCAAAATATAAGTTGTTCTTAGTATAGATGCATCCCGCTTTCTATTGTTATATCCTTTTTAATAGCGATATTAAAAATTAACATTAAACTATCGACATCTCATAGTATTATTATAATACACGTGGATAATTGTGATGTGAAGAATGTTTTCTATTTATTTTTCACAATTGGCACATACTTTGTTCCTTATATTTGTGTACATGTTTGATTTATTTGTTAGAAAGAAAGATGTTTTAGCTTTTGTTTCACAAAGTATATTATTAAAATTATGATTATATATATATATATATATATATATATATATATATATATATATATATATATATATATATATATTGAGATTATAGTATTTATTATTTTTATTTTAATTTGAAGTATGTCTGTTTCCCAAAATGTACTCTCTAATAAATGCTTTTTAATATGTAATATTTAACTTATTACTGTATCAATTTTTCAAATGAATAAAATATTGTTTAATTGATTAATTTCACTGCAATATGAATTAATTTTATTTCAACTATAAAACAAAAGAATATTAAAATATGATTAACAGCATAAAAAAAATAGAATAATTAATTTATAACCAAGGTTCCCAACCAACAAATGTGACAGAAAGAATATCTATGTTGGTTGCCTGACTTATGAGACAATCGACCTGAAAATTAATGTTAATTAATTTATATATATATATATATATATATATATATATATATATATATATATGTATGTATTTATGTATAAATTAAGCGATATCAACACCTGTTGACTGGTATTCAATATAGTTTGATCGTTTGTTATTTGCAAGGATACTTGAATTTTTTCCAATATACTACAGTAAATATTCACGTATGCGTCGTTTCGCTTTTTTAAATCTTCAATAGTTATTACAGACGGAATAACGCCGGAAAGTTTTCTTCTGCATTGATCGATCTGCGAAAACGTTATAAAAATTTGTCAAAAAAAGAAACAACAATTTTCAAATAATAAATGTCTATTAAAAACCCTTTGCACTCAAAGAGCCAAATATATTGGCTCGCGCAATAATATTTAGCTAACTCCGTAAGTCGTAATATTGACTTTAGTGGATGGCTTAATTTCTCCTATTTTCTATTAATATTTTAATGATTTTCTTTTACGAAAGTGTATTTAAAAGATTGAATTATGCATAAAATGATTTTTTTTGAGAATATTACTAGAAAAATAAATCATTTTTTCCATTTTTTTTACCCCAAGTCATGAAAAAATACACAGTGCAAAGTGTTAACGAATAAGAACACATATAAAAATACCTTATCTCTCGGTGACCATTGATTAAGATTAACCGTTTCGCTGTCCGTATTATTAGCATTTGCGAAAAATTCATTTATACGCGCGTAATCTATCCAATCCATTGCCGGTTCGTATACAAACACTTCCATTGCCGCCAGAAGCAATTCGGAATTATCTTTGAATTTATCCAATGATTGTATAAGTAATTGTCTAAGATTCCCTTTAACGCCGTGCGGTGCTAAAACATTAATCAATTGTCCGGTCATTCGGAACGGCATCAATTCTGGAACTTGCAATATTTGTGTTGAAACACCGAAAGCGCTATCAAAATCTATTCCTAGAACGCATCCGGTATGTATTGACAGCAAACAATTGGACATATGACGATCACCAATTCCTAGAAACAAAAATAAATAAAGATTCAAATTGAAAAATAACAATTATTTATTGTATTATAACATTTAAATATTAAAAATAAAATTACCAAGGATCCAATGTGCTATACTCATCGGTGCTAAAGTTCTTTCATAATTACTTCTCATATTCATAAAATTTTCAGGAGATGTGGATAATTCTAGCAATGCATTTCTGAAGAAAAAACGTTGATTTAAATTATTTATTTTGAGAGATAAAACACTGATTAGTGATTTATTATAATTAAAATGATCAACTTTATTTACAATTGAAAAGTTGGAAGAATTAAAAAAATCATTATATTCATTTGAACATTAATATGCTATAATATATAAAATGACTAGATTATTGTAAAATATGTAAAAAAAAATCATCAAAACGGCAAATCAAAAAAAAAAAAATAGGATCATTGGCCACCTTATCTAAATATACCATAAGATAGAGAAATAAAAAAATAATTTGAACATTTAAAATAAGAGTTGCTAATATGATGTATTATTATTTTTAATAAATAAAATTATATTTATTACTGATGTGAAATTACTAGAGCATAAATACAATGTATATTGATATACCGTAGATAATATTCTGAGATACTGGCTGTGATTTGCTTATGTAAAATCCTTGCTTTATCCAATTGATTGGCCAAAATTCCGTAACGATCTGTGATCGTCTTTCCGGGCAGATTGTCAATGTCTCTTCTAAATTTATCGGCGACATTCTTCAAATTTTCTATAACAATGAATCATAAATTATCGCGTGTCACGCTACATATAATTTTTAAACATTCAATAGGATAATTAACCTTGATTACCCATTTTACATCGGACGGCATCTCTGAGAGTGGTACAATTGTTGACCCACTGTATCAGCCCCAAATCCCATGACAATGGCACGACCTGACAATTAAACAACATAATCGATATTGCGCATTGTTTGTTTGTTTTTAAATATCGTTAATTTAATACTTTAATATACACACTTTATACGTTTTTATTTTCATTTGGTGCGAATCCAGCGAATCGTTCATTAGATTGAATAATTGCTGAATTCGTTCATCTTTTCGCAGATCTTCGTCACGTTTGATTAAAAATGTATATTTTATACCGTTGGAACCTATTATGCTTATACGTATCGGTCTACGCAATGAACTAAGTGTTAAAACCTGTAATAAAATATTGATATAGTTTGTAGAAGAAAAGCTTTCAATTTAGTATACAAATATTTGTATCATTATAATATAAAAATTTTATATTTATATATGTAAATAATTATCTTTTGTCATTGTATATTATATTAGAGACAAAAATATTTAAAATATATACACTAACGTCGCTTTCAAATCTGGAAATCTTGACTAAGTTCTTGATTCGCGTGTATGAATTATCAAAATCATTGTACTGTCCAAAAATATGAATAACACTGATATCGGTATCGCCATAGCAAGACAAATATGGACTATAATTGCCGAGGCTGGCAAGTTTGGATGGATTTTTAGATTCCAAGCGTTGATAGCATATTTTAATGAGATTTTTAATTTTGACGAGAACCTGCTGAATTTTACTATCGTCATCGCCTGTGAAATTAAATAAAAATATTTAAAATATCGCGAAAATTATACTAATAATAATAATAATAAACGTTTTAATTAAATTACACGATCTGAGTGCATCGCGTAAACACGATTCGTTGCCAATAATACATTGGAAAATGGATCCTCTGATTTTTACACCGCCATAACTTTGATTTGGAAATATATCATCGAACATATCTTGAAAAGCTAATTCCCATTGATTTTTATCTGAAAATTATTATATTAAAATACTATGAAATAATTAATAATCTAACGTTGAGAAAAAAAAAAAACCTCTTAATATTAAAGCTTTCTCGATATTTTGTAAATGCATTTTAAATAGAACGTAAGGATCGCAAACGCCGCCCAATGATTTCACTAAAATTTCTATATCGTCCTTTAATAATAATTTATCTAATCTGTAAAACAAAAAATATATCAATAATTTATATATATATATATTTTTTTTTCTTCTTACTGATTTATGACGGTGCTCATGTTATTTTTTATTTTCTCATCGCGTGAAGTTATCCACATTCGACGAGATAATCGATATTGATGCACTATACATTGTGGATAATCTGTGGATAATTTGATCACCAATTCCATCAGGCACTCTTTCAATGTTGGAAGATGAGCCAACAATTGTGACGCCCACGGAGTGAAAAGCCATATCGGTATATCAACTGTCTAAAAATTATCATTAATGAAATTATTTATAATAACATAATACAAATTATAAATTTTAATAATGTAATAAATAATACAAATTATAAATTTATCATTGTGATCGGTTCACAACTTACTTCATTTCTAAACGTGTTCATCAATTCAACGTTGTCTAATGAATTTTGTAATTCTATAAGTAAAACTGGGAACATTTTTCTAGCTTCATTATTGCCAAATTTTATAGCTCTTAAAATATTCACTACCACATTAATGGTTAAAATTGAATTTTCTGAATGTGAAAAAAATTATTAAACATGAATATTTCTTAAAATTATTTTATATAATATATATAAATATACCGTTTTGTTGTTTCATTTTTCGACAATATTTAGCAACATTCATGTGTGTTTGCGATAAAAATTTCGTAGTATTATCAAATTCATAATTTTTATGAATGCGTTTGATAAAATCGCACATTCTTACATCGCCTGAAATATTTTCGTGTACGCGTTTTTCAGCTATTTTTATCGATTCCTTCAGACAATTGACGCTGTATTCGACGAGATGTTCTTTCAAATTTGACGAATGCATAACTGAAAACAAAAAAAAAAGTATACACAGGATATGCTTTGTTTATTTTTTTTTCTGTTTCATCATATTATATATAATATCATTACCGGTTTTATTATCGAGCACGTTTGAAAGATGCGTTATTTTTTCATGGCGACGATTGAACGCCGTTTGATCATCTCGATTTTGTTCTAAATGATCCAAAATTTTACTAACTTCATAAGCATTATATGCGGCATTATTCAATAAGCCAACATCAATATGTGGATTTTTAATTTCATTATATTCACTTCTTACAGTTTCTAACGAAATAATAATATAAAATAGCGATATGAAATAGAATATACAAATTAAAACAAAATTTTAATACCTCCAAATTCCCAAGAATTTAATATTAAATCTATTTTTTCCATATTGTTCGTCTCGTGTGTAGATTTTATTCTAAGGCATTGAACATATTTTAGTTTTAGATGAACTTCATCTTCTCTATTTAGACAACTGAAATTTATATCAATATTTTATATTAAAAAAAAAACAGCACAAATTATAAAAATATTAAATAAAATAACATATTACCAATAATCGCTCATTATTTTAAGATATTTGTCTGCAAATAAATAATCTGAATTTTCTATTGCGACATTAATCAATTGTAATTCTGCTATTTTTTGTGTATTGGTAGATTCATCGATTATTATTTTTAAATCATTATGTTCATCTTCTGAAATATCGTCCATCATTGATTTCAAATTTTTTTGCAAGCGAGAAGTTAATATTGATCTGACATGAAAAAATATGTTAATAAAAACTTCTAGGAAATATATATTATACAATATATATATATATATATATATATATATATATATATATATATATATATATATATATATATATATATATATATGAAAAATTAATTTTACCGATGAGTTAATCTTAGATTCCAATATGTTAAATCGTCCCAAATATTTGGCAAACAATTTTTCCAAGATTGCAAAATATTATGAATGGTATTACACATTATATTAATATCATTTCGCGAAGAGTTACAGTATTTTGAAGATGTATCTACAAAATCGCAAATTTCTCCCATCTGTAAATATATTAAAATTATAGTTTAATATATATTTGCAAAAATATTATAAAAAAAATATATTCATCTCTATAAAATAGAATAATTATCATTTGAACTTGCATTTCTTACCATTTGAATCATATTCAAAATTGAACTCAATCTTTCGGAATCGTTATTAAAGATTGATATTTTGTTTTTTCTGGAAAGATAATCCTGAAGCCATATATTTCTTGAATATTGCAAAGCATTTTTTAGAAGTTCTAAAGAATTTCCATCAAATTTCAACATTGCCTTCCAACAAGCAAATTTTGTTGATAATTTTGTATTTAAATATTTAGATTTTTCGCAATCAGCTGAATTAAATATATAATACATTTAATTTATTGACAAGAATTCAAATATAAGTTAAAAATGGATGTATTAATTATTTATTTTATATCTAAATTTTTATTTATTTTACATTGGATTTAAATCTATTGCTTAACATTAAAATAATATCGTTAATTGATTTTTTTTAAATCAAAATATATTAATATATTTACCGCTCCATTTATTAATGAATTCATCGAAATTTTCCAAGCATAATATATAATCTTTTCTTTTTTCTTTTGGCAAACGCGGAAAATCGGTGATAGAATTAGTGAGAGACAATCTAAAAGTATTTGCATCGAAAATCATTGGTAAAATAAAATTTTTCGTCCACGGCTTCATCCAAAGCATATTATAGTCAAAATTTTTCATTGATAATGATTCATTTTCATTATTATTATATTGTTGAGCTATGATATTTAAGAAACTTTCCCAATCAGACAAATAAACGAAACACTCGAAATAATCTGAAATCATTAATATATATATATATATATATATATATATATATATATATATATATATATATATATATATATATATATGTGTGTGTGTGTGTGTTTTAAAAATGTATTAATATATACTTTCAGTATATTGAACGTATAAATCTTGACTGAAATTTTCATCATCGGTGGCTTTATCACACAAAGCTTGCAGCTGATCCCATTTTTTTACATTTTTAAACGTGTACATATCATCAAATAAATTAATATCCTTGCTGTTATTATTCGCAAGTTTTATTCTGTAAAAATAATATTTATTCAGTAAATTAAATTATTTCATAAAAATATAGTTTTTTGGTTCAATGTTATATTTTTTGTAATATTAAAAAAAAAAACTAAACCTTTTCGGCGGACTTTCATCGACGACATTACGATTGGTATCCATTTTTTTCTCTTCGAGTATCAATGTACCTAGCCATTCGATATCGCATATTTTTGCTGAATCGTGAACAATATCGTCAAAATCATCGATAACGTAACTGTTATTCAAACACGAGCGACACAGCTGAAGCAGAGCCGTGGCGAATGAAGGCGATAAGCTAACGTCAATTCCTCGCTTCAGCGTGACTAGCGATGAACACGCGGATATCAATTCGTAATACTTAACATTATCAGATTCGACAGCTGGGGAAATTTGAGAATTTGTATCGCAGTCGACGTACGATTTTAATAATTGTTTCTTTATCGAATCGAATAGAATAATAAAAAAATCCTTTGCCAACGTTTCATCACGCTATAAATAAAATTAAATACACTATTAATATATGATAATAAAATGAATATATATATATATATATATATATATATATATATATAAATATATAGAGTAAAAAAAAACACTATACCGTTGTTAATTCCAGGAGTGGAACAATAATATCGCTTAAATTAATTTGAATATCGGGATAGTCTCCATCGCGAAAACGTTTAAACGCTTCGATGGGTTTTTCCGCCAATAATTGTTTTCTTTGATGTATTTTTTTATTTGCAGCTGAAAAGACAAATTAATAATTAAGCAAGAACTAATAATGTAATTATATAAACAATAATATAAATATAATAACCGATTCCGGAATATTTTATTGCCTGCTGATTTTTATTACTGACGAATTTTTTTCTCAATCTTTTTTCAATGTTATCATTTGAAGAATCGGCGTTATTAGCCTGACTGAAATTAGATACAAAAATAAACAATAAGATATATATATATATATATATATATATATATATATATATATTGCAATATTTACTTAGTAATAGGTTTATAAGTACGACGATGAATAAGTTCAGGCTCTAAAGTAAATAATAATGAACTTTCTAATGTCAAACTGAAACCATCTGACTGTTTTCCATCGCGCGATGTATTTCCAAAAAAACTGAAACAAAAATGTAATAAAATATAGATTTATAATATAATAATGAAATAAAAAATGAACGAAAAATTCGATACCCTATATTCTCATTAGTCAAAGAAATGTTTAAACTTTTCAATATATCCACGTCGTGTGAAAATGTACGTTTCTTATTATTATAAAACGAGTTCGAATTTGAATTGACGACAGTTTTCATTCTATCCATTGTATTCTCCGATATAGAATTATTAAGATTTTTTTGTTGTGATATAGATAAAGCCAGTGTGTGTGTGTTTAATGTTTCTGCAAATGTTGGATGTATATTTTGATAATCATTCTGTCCTTTATCATTCCAACTAAAAATATAATATATATTGTATTGAGAAAAAAAACACAATTTAAACGTTTACAAGTTCTAAGAGAAAAAAACGTATAACATAATTTTAAATAATTATATTAAACATAGGCAAAAATTATTGTATAGTATATAATATTAAGTGTTGAATATGATCTATTTAATAATAATGAAATATTAATTAAAAATAATAATTAATAATTACTCGTAGTCAATGTGTACGCATGTTTCAAGCGGTTGACTAAAAAGTTTCGACATTTTAAAATTGTCATTTTGTTTACATGCAGAAAGAACAATCTTATTTAAATAATTTAGAAATCTACAATCGTGCCCCGTTTCATCGGCTAAAAATTCCTGAAGAGTTTTCATCCATCTAAAACGAACGAAAATATTGTTAAATTAAAAAGTTCAATATTAAAAATATTAAAATTTTGTTTATAGCCAACCTTTCGTGTAAATATTTACACGGAGCAAAATGCTTATCCCAATAATCGCTAATTTTATTTCTTAATTCGTTATTTTCGTCGTCTAATCCCTGAAGAAGTATCAATTTAATTGTTTTTCTTTCCCCGTCGGACAAAAACGACGGATAATCCGGTTGCACATAATACGAGGACGGATTAGTATTATTGGTGTTTAAAATTCTCTTTCTGGACGAAATTATTTTTTCGTTTGAAGTATCCATGCTTTCAGAATTTTTAGAAATTTCTAAAAAAAAAAAATATTGATAAATATATAATTAATGAAGAAAGCTAAATATGTAAAGTCTTTCATAAATATAAAAAAAAACATTAAATAATAACTATTTTATAAATTAAAGTATATTCAGTTTATAATAATACAATAGATAACTAAAGACTTTACTTATCAATAAATAATCTGAATTTCTAACCGTCATAAATTTTCATCAACACCTCGTATACGACAGATCTGTATTCAATATTTTTATTTGTAGACATATCATATAATGTATTAATATTGCCAATAAACGATATAACTTCGACAACAGTGAAATAATTAAAAGCCTTATTTACGATATGCAGAGCGATTAAAGAAGTTTCTTGATTGTTCAAAAACGAATTAAATTCCAAACCCTTAAACTCTTTTAAAAGTGCATTTTTTTCAAGCGTGTCCATCGAATCTAGTAAAATTTTTAAGCACATATTTTTCTGTTTGCGAGGAACCATTGACATCACGTTTAATATTTTCGTCAAAAGGGAATCATTGCAAATTTGAATAAAATGCTTCTGTATACCAAATAAACATTCAATGTAAAGTTCACGTTTAGTCTGATAAAAGTTAGATAATACTTTTCGTATTCTTTTAATATAGTCCATAACATAATTTAAATTTTCATTATTCTCATAATCTTCGTTAGGATCGAAATTGAACATTTCTGGATGTTTCTCCTTCAGTACTTTGAGAGATAAACCTATAACTTCTGAGCTCGACTTATAAACATATTTATCTTTATCTTGTAAACATATCAAAATGGACAATTTAAATTTTTCAAATGCATCTTTATTGCTCCATATAGGAATTTTATTGCAAAGTATAATGGCGATTATTTGTATTGTGGCTTTTCTAAGTTCAGAATCACATTCTAATTTTGATATCAAGAAATCATGAGGAATTTCTAAATTTGGACCCCATGTAGCAATAACGTTTTGAAGTAGTTCCAAAAAATGTTTATATATTTCTGTCTTTTGTAAAGAAGGATCTATATTTTCTAAAATTAAATTTAATACCATGAATGCATTATGTTTTTCAACTGAATCCTCAGGCACGACAATATCTTTCCAGGATAAAAGCAAAGATATCTGAAAAATAAAAAAAAAATATTAAAATATAAATATGAATATAATATAAAAAAATAATATTTTTACCAAACAAATATCGAGATAATTTAATTTTTTATCAGATGTATGTAAATCTTTTATAACAGAAAGTATTGGATTAAACATCTGTTTAGCATACTTTTTGAATACATCTTGTACATTATCAACCACCTAAAAATTGAAAAGAAATTATTGCATAATTCTATGAAAAAATACTGAAAAATTTAAATTTAATGATAATAAAAATAAAATAAAATACACACTTGAATTAGAAACAAGCGAACATTCCTATTTCTTGATCTATCACACAAAATATCTATTACAGATTGTAACCATTCTGATGAAGATCTTCCAATGACTTCAGAAGAAGAAATTCTATCGAGATCTCTAATCAATTGGCAAACAGTAGCCATGCATTCATGATTGTTTAAATCATCATTTAGCAAATCTAACGGCTGATTAACAATATCTGATGATATCTGAAATGATTTATACAGGCCTTGTTTAAAATAGACTGTTTAATATATAAAATACAATAAATTATTACCTGATCACACGTAAAACCATCGAAATCAGATCTGTCTCCAATAATTGCATGATTCATATCGAACGACAGTAAATTATCTGTTAGTGTCTGTTTTAAAAATTGATGTCTATTATTATTAGATGTAACCATAGAAGAATCCGATATGGCCGATGTATTGAATAAAGTTTGAGATGATTGTGTCGATAAATTACTCAAATCCATAGAAGCATTTTTCTTTTTTGTTGGCACTGAATGTGTTTTAAAATTTTCCATCTTAAAAAAATAAGAAATACATTCTTTACTATTAAATACATCAAGTTCAAATATTTATTTATTATAATATTAATAATTCATGCTTTGTCTGTTTCAAGTGGAAACGAATATTGTTTAGAAAGATTGAACATTGATTCCCAATTTGAGCATTTCGAATTAATGAGAAATGCGTATGCTTTTAATTCTTCTTGAGGCCTAGCAATTGTTATAGCATACAAACATTTAAAAGCAGCACAGTGTGATAATCTAATAAAAAAAACGTATAAAAATATCAATATAATATAGAATATTATTTAAAACTCATTATATGAATGTACAACCTTGAAAACTCTTTAATATTGTCTTGAGTTATTTCAGTTGGAAGTTTAAATTTGTGCAATTTAAAAACATTCATAAAAACATTTTTTATTAATTCTCCATTATTGGACATCTGTAGATTTATGCTGAATTTTGATTCGGCAAAATTTAATGTCTCGAAGGGGATCTGAAATACATAAATAATTTTTCAACATACATATTTATTTATATGAATAAAATATCTAAGATTTGTGTATCAAATAAGATAAGAATAATTTGTAAATTTAAACTTTGAGAAAATATTTAGAAAAATTAAACTTAACGAAACATTATGAGATTTTGTAAAGAATAAATTCATGCGTTTAAAGAGGATTTATTAATAAAATTATCAGTTGAAAGATAAAACTAAAAACCTAAAATCAATGGAATTATATAATATTGATAAATGTTTATGAATATGTGTTACTTTTTAAGGTTTAGTTTGATAGTTAATATTAAAAAAAAATTACCCTTGTAAACATTACTTCTAACATTCGACATGCACAAATCCATTCGACGTAAATTTTTTCACATAAATATTGATTAGTATTTACTGTTATTTCTCTTTTTAAAATATTAATTATATGTAAGATTTCTTCAGCAAAAAAGTTCTGAAATATTATTGCAAATATTTAATCCGATCTGATTTATAGAAAAATATTTAATTAAATAAAAAAAAAATTTTACTTCCAAAGTTTGAATTGATACATGGTATAGTAAAGGTATATTGAATCTATTAATAATATTATATAATAAATTAGCGTCGGTACAAGATTTAGACATTTTATAAACAGATTGCAATGTTTCAAGTTGTTCCTCGTTTGTTAAACGTTGACAAAATGATTTTAGTTTATGACCAATTTGTTCTTCACACATATGATGACGATCGCCTAATCGAAAAAGGAATATATAAAATTTTAGTTAAGAATAAAATTATTTTAATCATTTTAGGTATATATGTATAAAAAATACAAACCAACGGTGGATTTGATTATACAATCCAAAAGTATGTAGCAACCTGAATTTGCCATTGATTCTAATAAAGCTCTTATAGTTGAAAGATATTCAGCTTTCTGTACAGTGTGCGATTTAAGCTCGTAACAGGATTGCGGAAAATTATTGTATAATTCATCCATAGCATTTCTGAAAATAAAAAAAAGATTGTATAATATGTAATGTATAAGATAATTATTTTATTTCAAAAAGAGCTAATTAGTAATATTATTCAAATAAAAAAGTAATATTATAATATAGACATACCGCACAAATTCAGAATACCATTTTTCTTTGCAACCGGAATCAAGTATAGCTGGAAGTAAAATAATCGATTTCGTTTTCATTTTGAGCTTCAAAGAAGGATTCTTTAACGTATCCAGTAACCATTTGTTGAGAAAATTCCCTTGAAATCCTATATATTTAATAGGATTTGGTAATATGAACACCAGAAGAGACAGCAAATTAATTAAATTATTAAATGAAACGTTCCATTCGACTAAAAATGACCAAATCTGTAATAAATAAATTAAAACAGTAATAATAATTAATATAAGTGCTTATAAGATATATAGTATTGCATTAAAAAAATATTTACATCAATAATAAATGAAGATAATTCACTATATAATTCTTCGTTTGGTGTGTTTTCATCAGATAAATACTGTAAAATTTGTTCTAAAAGATTGATGACACTTTTCTTTCTGTTATTGGTTATAAATGTTTTAAATTCGAAGAAAAACCTTTTTGGATCATTCATTATATAAATTCTAATTTGCTCTTTGAACGTGACAAATATCCATTCACCGAATGTGGTGGCTTTTTTTACAGACGATACCTTCAAATCACCACTAAATATCGCAGTTTCATCGAGCAACATTTCAATGAAAACTCTCTGTTCTACATTATTTATTCTTATCATAAAACTTAAAATATTACGTAAAGCGTTAACTTTTGAAACGGTGAACATTGAAGACATATTATTAATCGATACATGAGCAGATTCAGAAAATATGGTTTTAATTAAGTGGAGCACGTTGAAAGGCAATTTTATATTATTATCCAATAATTCCAGTTCATATATTACATTTAAACTTTCAAAGTCATGCGTAAATGAATTAGAATTTAGTTCTGTAAATAATGTATTCAATTTTTGTAGTAGCATTTCTTCGAATATAAACTGAGAACTGTCGTATTTTATTTTTAAAACATGCAAAGATTGTTTAATGTTCCATTCTTGTTGGTTAATATTTCTTTTTAATATATTTATATTTTGTGGATTGAAAATCCAAGATATTACAACATCGGCCATTGTACTTTGAAGTGTATCTAAAATAGGAATAATTGCCGATGAATCGACAGCTCTTAAGTAAGATATAAAATCAAAAAACTTCAAAACAGTCTCCATTATTAGATTTTCTAATAAATATCTTTGGATTCTTTCGCTTTTCTGATTACCAGCTGTATTAATAGAAATGTTCTTCTTTGATAATTTATTATAAATATTATTGATATCATTTTCAATAATAAAATTAAAAAAGTTTTTGGTATGCAACACTAAATTATGAATTTGGAATGATTCCATAAATGCTATATTCATTGGCAAAATATTATTGTTTAAAACGGTACCATAAACATCAAATAAAATATGAAGCATATGTACATTTTTGATATAGTCATTCAAACCCCCATCAATATAAAATTTGTCAATTTGATTTGGTAATCCAAAATATTTTTCAATAGTATTTTCTAAACCGTATTTTATGATTAATTTTTCGACAAATATGTTCGGTGTAGTCTTTGTTAATATAGAACACATCTCAACAAACAATTTGAAACAACTTTTAGCCAATAGACGACAGATGCTTTTCAATTGCGCTAATAACCATAGTAGTATATCAGAGATTGTGCCATCTCCGAAACCTGGTGGTCTTCTTCTATCGTTACTGGTTTTCATAAAAATATCGTGTCTTTGTTTCAAACATTTTAATATAATATCTAAAACTTTCAATGCCAAAGAATTCTGAGCACTCGAACATTTAAGTTCCAATGCTGAATCATCATATGTCGACTCTATACTTTTTACCACACTATATAAGAGTTCAAGAAGGTATTTATCTATTGCGGAATCTATCTTGTATAATTTTAATAATGAACGTTTGAAAACCAAATAAGCACCATATTTTTTATCATCTGAAAAAAAAATAGATTTTATCATATAAATAATTAAATACTATATATATATATATATATATATATATATATATATATATATATATATATATATATATATATTGTTAGTATAAAGTAAAATTTTAAAATATTATATTATAGAATCTCTGAGATAATATTTTTATATATTATAAAAACACCAAAATAATCATGCAAATATAAAAAGTTTATATAATAATAAAATAATTAAAAGGTAACAAACTCACTATTTGGATGAAGCATTCTTTGACAAGTAATTCGCAATATATGTGAAATACTTTGCGGTAGATTTTTTAATATTTCGTTTGAAGTATTTGAGATACACCATGAAACGAATTCTTTAATCGATTCACATGCCATATTTTGTATTAAATTATTGCCACAATTAGAAGTTCCATCCTATTTTTTTTATCAAATCGAATCAATAGATTTATATAAAATTCTATAATAATAATAAAAAAAAAGTAATAACTTACAAAAAGAACAGAAATAAAAGATTTCGTTTCACTCGACATGTTATCGTATACTAACGACAGCCAGTGACACGTCTGTTTAAGTAACGGTGCGAACATATTCGAAATAGCCTCATCAGAATCACTAGCCAAATATAATAAACTCTTGAATAAATCTGATTGAATATTTGAGAGCAAAGCTTTCTGAGAAATTGGTAAAGTAACGCCTGAAATGTAGAAAATACGATTGCTATAAAACTGATAAAATGTAAAACATAGTAGAGATTTAAGAAAACTTTTCACACCTGTACCATACACGATCAGAATAATGGAATGAATGGTTTGACAAGCGGTAATTCTTGTGTCTCTGTTGCTACTTTGTAAAGCTAATTCTTTTATACGTGGAATCAATCGATCCAAATAAATCTGTGAAAATTATTATTAATAATTTTTATTTTACGCACTGTTTATAAAACAATATAATTTCACGGTAAATTATTAACTTGCAAATCTTGTTGATTAGAACATGGTATAGATAATTTGAAATTTTCCATGGTCCATGATAATTTTTTATCTTCCTGATAAAAATCAGTTTCTTTGTTTTCAAATGTTGCTAATAAAGTTTTAATTGTTAATGAATCCATTTTTCCTGAAAAATTTTGATGCATTATATATTATAAGCAATATGAGGATTTTAAAAAGTTAATAATTGATCAAAATATATTTTTACTATCAAATCAATTATAAAAATTTTGGCATAATAAAAAACCTAAAAATATCATGATACGATGTTGAAGTGAAGTTAACTGTGGGCTGACAATATCTGGAACAATTTGGTTTTTGCGAAAATTAGAAGGAATATTGACTTCATCAGCAACAAAAGTTTCACAAATTCCAGAAGAACAGAGATAATCGTTCAGTATTGGTAATATCTGATAAAAAAAGAAACTCAATGAACTGTAACTTTTTGAAAGTTTTATTTTTATATTTGGTTCTACCTCTTTGCAAAGTAAATTAAAAGAATCTCTCGATAAATATATATTCCAATCTTCTAAAATATTTAAGGCATCTGTAACAATATTTAAATTCGTTTTTCCTAATAAGAGCACCACCTGAACAAATTACTTATTAATATAATGACAATTATATAAAAAGTTTATTAAATATTTAAAAATTAATTTACATTGAAAGCTTGTATAGCGTTATTTATTAATTCATCGCCAATTAATTGGGGAGGAGTTTGTAAATAAACTAAAGCTGCACAAATTTGAAATGATCTATCTGAACTTGTAACTGATAATTCCTGAAAAACATTTAAATTGAAAATAATATAATTCAAATGAATATGATAAAATTGAATATTTTAATTTACTTTTAGCAATTCGACAATTATTTTTCCAATTGATATAGATTTTTGCTGTTCAAGTAATTTTTCTTTGTCGAGTATTTTTACGATCTTTAAAATACTTTCGAGAATTTTAAGAAAACCAATAGTTTCTGGATATTTCCTTCTTCCTTCTAATATTACATATAATGTTGGCTCTATCCATTTTATGAACCGCTCGTGCGTTTCTTCAAATAATAATATAGAAGAAGTTAAATCACAAAGGTTTACAAATAATTTGTAATCTTTTGGACACGATAATGTATCAAAAGACTCGAATTCAGAAAAATCTTCATCTAGGACATTGATATTATCCATTTCCACCTATGATTAACAATAATAATAGATATTACTTTTTATCTAGAAATATTACAGTATATTCCAAAAAAATTGTTAATATAATTATACTTACTAGAGGTATAGATTTTACTAATAGATTCAAATTTCCAATAATTTTTAAAACAGCTTCAAAAAATTCATCAAAAACACGTTTCGCATTTTCTTTATAATCGTAACCATCTGTTTGAATGATCGCTTCCCAAAGTGGCATAAATGTTTCATAAGTTAGTAATTCGTTTTCTTTACTTTTCACTTCTTTTACATTTTTCCATTCTTTTTTCCAAAGTAAAGAAGAAGACACAAAATACTTACAACTTTCATTAATAAAATTCGTAACAAACATCTATATATAAGTTAAACAGTTTAATTATTACATATAACAATGTTATAACTTTTATATATGTATATTTTGCATACTTGTTTATTAATAACAGTCAAGGCTTTTTTTAAGGCATTTTTAACGATGTATTGTCGATGTGGTAAACATTTAGGAAAATCAGAAATAAGTGTAAACACAAGTAATTCTAGATTATTATCTAAATTAATATTAATCACTGTGAGAGCTTCAATATGATTGCACAGCTAGAATATATGAAAATATTTAAATATTTATCAATTTGTCAGTGTTTCTTTTTTTGGTATTACAATAAATCAATTTCTTTTCTGTATGAAAAATAAAACTTCGCAGAAAATTCCATTACTTTAAAAAATACAATTCTTTTAATATCTATTAATTTTTCTTTTAATACATTATCCTTTTGATTGAAATTAAAAAATACGTTTAAAATATAATAAATAAAAACACACACACGCATTATATCAATGTAATATTTAAATTTTAAAAATACTTCTTCAATCTTTTCAGTAGATTCTTCATCAGCTTTTTTCATTACAGATAAAACACAATCATCATCCCTTTTATATAATAGAAGTGCTCTCTGAGTAATGGTTTCTGCAATATCCACAAATTCTTCATCGTTAAAAAGTTGTTTACAACTAGATATAAATATTGCAAATCCTTTTAAAGTTATATTAATCTCCCTTGAGTTCGGTACAAAACTAACGTCAGCATCGGAGTGTTTATCAGAAAACGTTGTTTTAAAATGAGACATGAAATACTGAAAAAAAAATTATATTCGTTTTATCAATATATTTCATTTTAAGTGTAATAAGGAAATTTCTAATAATAAATTTAATATAGAAAATAAATATCAAACACTATCTAATATTGAGTAGTAGATTAAACGAAATTTATATGATTAAAGACAACTGATAAGTGTCTTCAAAACTTACCTGTAGACAGGGAAGCGTATTTTCATCAGTTTGGTTATCTGCTAAAGAAATTCCTACATATTTATAATAAGATAAAAGTGTACTACATCCAAGTTTTCTATTATTGGGATTTGAATCATTCATCCATTTCAAAAGTAGTGGATGCCAATATTTTCTATCGCATTTTAACCATTCTTTAAAATATTCTCCATGATTTGATATTAATTTAAGAATAGCTGTGATACGAGAAATGCATGTAATTTTTGAATAAAATATATACTGATCGAATTTCATTAAATCATTATAATACCTCTCACATGACCCGTTCTATATTGTTCCTTAGAATCAGAAAAATATTTCATGGCTTTATATATTGGTTCTGGTGATTGAGTAAAATTATGTAAATATTCTTCAATGCCCAAAAAACAACCTTCTAATAATAAAAAACAAATTTTAGCTTTGCCTTCCGCAAAATCATCCAAAACTCGAATAATTGATTTCCCTATAAAATCCGAATCATCGCCTATTTGTTCGGGATATTCACGGCAAATTAAACCTAAAAAGAAAATACATATAAAACTACCAATTTATTTAAAAAATAATATTATAATATATTTTTCTACCAGCTAATTCATATTCTTTAGCCATCACTGATGGCGATTCATCTTTTTTAATGTGAATAAGAATTATATCTAAAATATCTCGAATTTCATTCGTCCAACGACCATTAACAATAATTATTAAAGTTTTTACAGAAGATTCTTTTACTTGAGCAACGCAGGCACTTTTTAAAATTTTTAAACATAGCTGGAAAGATAATATTTTATTAATACACTATTATAGATAAAATAACATATCGATAATGATATTTTTTTATTCTAACACTGATTATATCATTTATATATTCCATTTTCTTCCAATAATCACGTTGTAAGAAACTGCAGATAATTTTGAAAGCATCTTGAACACAATGTTTGTAATTAGAATTAATAAATACATCTTCGATAAAATTTATAAGAGTGAATGGTTTATCTTGATCTTTAGATGTAAATAAATTGGATAATACAGCATCTAAAAATATACAGGCAAAATGGTATATAGATATAAATAAACTTAATTAATTCATATTAAAATGAATAAACAATTTTCGTTAGTGTTAGAACAAGTCTCAATTATTCAGATATAGTACCGAGTAAAAATTATTGTAGGTATTAAAAAAAAAAAGTATACGAGAATTAGACGCAAAATCTTAAATTGTTAAAAATTACCGATAGCGGCTGCTGAATGACATTCGTTTAGGATGTCCGTGATTTCGAGGAGTAATCTTTTGCAAGCAGCGACATCTTTTCTTCCAACTGCAGCCCGTAACTTTACAAGACGATAAGACACGTCCATTTGACAGGCACGGCTGTCACGAAATACTGGTTCGCGCCATCAACTTTAAATATTCACATAACACTCATTTTTACGACCATAATTAAGTACTTGTATTATATTTGTGCGATTTTATATAAAACACATATGAAATTAAAATTCTCTATAAACTGTAATTTAAGTACCATTTTTATAAATTCCATAGTGTATTATCTCTTAATACAAGATTAATATTTAAATATTGCAAATTTTAGCAGATACTTACCATAATTGAACACAATATTATTTTTACACAATTTATAAATTATAAATAATGATTAACTTTCTTTATAAAGTTGTTTATTGAAATCAATTTTTTATTAATAACTATAAAAATAAGTATCATGATACGTGTTTTTAAATATTATATATTAATTTTATTTTATTAATTGATATATATTTTATTTCAAAAGTTGTTTAAATCCTTTACCAACAAACATTATTAAGTTATATCTAATTTAATTTTTAATTCTTTCAGATTATAATTTGAAAGGAAACAGTTTGTAAAAACAATATTTAAGATGAAAAATATTGTACAATCAATGTCTTCGCTCTGAAGAAAAAAATATTGAAATTAAAAAAATTAAAGTTTTTTGTAATAAAAATTGTTTTTTTATATTTTTAAAATATTGTATAAATTATTAAAAACTTCTATTTTTGAAATGTATGTGTTTTTTCTGTGTTTTGAGAGTAAAACAAAATATTTATTCATAACATAAGACATGTATTTTAAAACTATTAAATTTTTTATATTAAAAATATATATAATGATATGATTTAGTTATTGACTCAGAAAAAAAATGTAAGTTATAATTTTTTTTTTTCATAAGAAGCACGCAATTTTATACTTACATTGTGAATGAAACCTCTAAAATAATCGTTAAAAACAAAATAAATCTGTAATGGTACCTCCTGTTACGACCTTGTTTATCATGCAAACAAAACACAAGAAAGTTTATTTAAGGTCAAACAGGGTGAAACTTTGCATTATCTATGTTTCACCTTAATATTTTCCATTTTAATTGCGTATACTCTATATGAAAAAAAGATATAAAATCATTAAAAATACGTATTATATTAAAGGGAATTTTACAGTGGATAATGACAAAAGGTGATGATCTAATTTTTTATAATATGGTAAAAATATTGATTTTTATGCTGGTCGATAAATAGGTGAACCGTAACATGCATTAGCAGTTTAGCGATGGCAAACCATTACAAATATAAAATCATATTTATATATATATAATTGTTTGTAAATTTTATGCAATTAATATATATGTTGCAATATTTTAATCACATAATCATTTTTCTAATAAAATTATCTTTAAATATTGAATGTTATTAAAAATTGACGATTAATATCTATTCACACATACTTCTTCAATTTAAAGTATTTTTTTTTTAATTTAAGAAATAAAAAAGAGAAATATATTCTCATAATTCGAATTCATATGTTAATAAAAATCTTTATATTTATAATTTATTTTATAAAATTCAATATTTTTTAATAGTTTTCAACAATTTTTAATGTTATAAAATATTGTCTAAGCACCTGTTTTTAAATCATAAATTTTAAATTTAAAAACATAAACTATTAAATTGTTAATTATGTACAATACGTAAGTGTTAAGTTAATTTACTATCAATTTAGAAAGGTGTTGTAAATATATATAAAATAATGTAATTCAAAATCATCGAATATTATTTATTTGTAAATCTAGATTGATGCATCAATTTATAATATTTAAGAAAATGACAGACAAAAAAGTTAACAACCACTGTTATGATAATAAGGGCTAAAGTTAGTTTTAACGAATCAGTAATATTTTGTTAGTCTTTGGGGTTTGTTGTCTGACTTTTCGTATAGAAAATTGTTCAAAAAAACATATCGATTTCAAATTAATATATCGAATAATGCGATTTTCAGAATGTCTATTCATAAAAAACAATATGATGCATTATTAACAGACGATAAAAGAAGAAGGGAAAGAAATGTAAGATTACTAGCAAAATTGGAAAATATTGAGAAGAAAGCAGCTTTTTTACAGGCGAAAACGGATCGTATAAAATCTTTAAAGGTGATCTATAATATATTTATTGTATAATTAATTTATTCCTAATACAAGATAGTAATTTAATTAATAATTTTAATGAGAATTTTTATCAAAATAATTCTGAATATATATTGTTTTATTTTTTTCTATTATAGAGCATATATAGAAGTCATATGGATAAAAATAATATACCCATAATACATGATATCAAAAACAAAGAATATAGATATTCTAAGTATTATATTCCGAATACGTCTAACGAAGGATGCAATTATATTAGGAAACCGTTTGATTTATATGATAAATACGACGAAAAATCCAAATATTATAATTCTTGTAATATCACAAAAAATATCACATTAGAAGAAGCGATAGAAGAAATATCCAGAAGATTCGTTTTGATACCGAAAGAATCGCAAACCGAATCTGTGAAATCAGATATAAATAATGTTGCTGAAAATATAGAACATTTGAACGATCAACATGAAATTCAACCAAATGTGGAGAACTGTGAAGAGATTTCAAATCTTTTACAGGTTAATAGTAAATCAAATGAACCTGTTGTGAATGAAGATGAAATCAAAGAAAACGAAAATGAATTGAAAAATAAAGAATTCGAATATGTAGAAAATAAGGATGAAGATATATCTGAAATAGAATTTTTAAACATGCAACTTCCCAATGAAAATGCTGTAGACGATATACAAAATTCAACAATTTTATCTCAATCGCAGAATAACGATAACGAAAAAGAAAATATAATTGATTCTAATTCCAAGCTGAGAAATCTTACAAATGAAATAGTGCATATGGATCAAATGGGAATAGATGATTCTATAAGTATGATTACTAACGATGTTCAGAAGAATAATTCACCAGAAGAAATCACAGTCCAATCAAACGATAATATCAATCACGATGAAGATATAGAAAATGAAGTTCAACAAACTGTTAATTATGAAACATTCGAAAATCAAAAAGAAAATATAAATGTTGAAGAAAAGGCATATGATGAAAATACAGTTGATTTGACAAATCAAAACGATGGAGAAAATCTTGCTGCACATGAAGAGTACTCGAATAATCATCAATATTACGATAATCAATACGAAAACGATGACAGTAAATATGTAGATTATAGTGAACAAAATCCTGAGGAAATTTTAAATGAAGATCGACAGGAAAACAATGTGCAATATGAAAACTCAGAACAATATAACAACCAAAATTATGTTAATGATATTTCAAACCAACAATATGAAAATATAAATTATGGGGATGAAGTAAATAATTATAGCGCAGAAGTAAGTAATCAAAATGAAAATATTAATTATGATGAAACCGGCAATTATGATACAGAAACAATGAATCAAGGTGAAAATATTTTGTATAATGAAGCAAATAATTATGACGCCAATACAATGAATCAATATGAAAATAATACTGAAGCAACATATGAAGGTAATGAAAATTATAATTATGAAAATCAAAATCCAGAAAACGAATATATTCAGAATGAAAATAATTATGTGGTGGATCAAAATCAATATCAATACGAGAATCAAATTCCCAACGAAGAATCATATGACCAACAACAAACTGAGGGTGTTGAAAATTACAATTATGAAAATACAGAACAAATACCAGAAAATTCAACAGTTGAAAACTATCAAGATTATACTGCAAACGAGCAATATAACGAATATGAACAACAGGACAATTCACAATATTATCAAGAAACTACTGCAAATAATATTCAGCCCGATGAGACAAATTTTGAAATAGAAAATCAAGATGTTGACGCAAAACCATTACAGATATTTGAATCTGATACAGAACAAATATCTACAAAAGAGGAAGTTAGCGTTATGGAGAGCGATTTTGATTTTTCTGCAAAATAAAAATAAATAATAAGTAATATTTCGTTTTTAGTGCACATTAAAAAGAATTATTTATAACTAGTTTCATTGATATAGTAAAAATTAAAAAAAAATAGATTCAACATTAACACTATTAACACTAACAAATTTGTGAATTTTAATTTAAAGATTTTTTTTATCAAAATTTAAAAATTTTAATTAAGAACTATTTACATGAAATGTAATTATTTTCGCTATTTTTTGTTATACTTCTTCTCAGTGCTTCGTCAGATGTATTATATAATTATAGTGTTGGCGATCACTGTAAAATGAAATCCAGGATTCTTTATATAGAGGCTAAATATTTGTGTTTTCACTCCAAACAGATATTCTTGTAAAAACCTAATTTTGTGTCTTTTTGTTTTGATTTCTTTTAATTATATTAATATTCGTATATTTTTGTTACTAAATAATATATTATAGTAAATAGAATATCCAGAGAACACTCTTGAAATGCACAATAATAAAGAAATACTTTAAGTTATAAAGTTGGTCATATATATTCCATACTAACGTATATTATATTTGTTAAGAAAGGAAAAAAAAAATTTTTGAAATATATGACACATATTTCAGAAGTGAGTTAATGTTTTTAGTTTTAATATTATTAAATATATACCAGTATTATTATAAATAAGTAAATTATACTATGTATCATAGAAAAATGAGAATATTTCAGTATTTTATGCTTTTAATTTATATAATAAATATGATTAGACTCAATTATTCTTTTAAATTTTATTAAAAAGCGCAAATAAATTTTAATTTTACGTTTCATAACTTTTAATTTTAAAATTATCCTTTAACAAAAAGAAAAATCTGCATCACAATCGATTCTATTTAAATTAATTACTTATATTTAATAAAAATAAGCTTATTGCAATGCTATCATTGAATTTTACTTCTGAAATTTGAAAACTACATTTTCATTCATTCACATTTCCACGTCTTGTAATATATTTTGAATATCTCATTAATCATGATATATTTTATTAATGCAGATATTTAATATGCGTACAACTTTTTATATCAATATTTTTATTTGATTAATTAAAATAAAAAAAGGACTTTAACTATATTTTATTTAAAAATTCACGAAGGTTGTTAATATTATAAATTTATTTCTTCTTATAAGCTGATATACGATTAAGTTTTTCCAGTTCTACATCAGTTGCGTGCATCGAAGTCAAGATATCTTCTTGTATGGGAAACAGAGCTTTCCATGATGTGTCACCATCTTCTTTCACACCAATTGGCCAGTGTTCGATTTGAAAACGAACTATTAATTTAGAATCTTTCGACTAAAATTTAAATTTTATTATAATAAAAAAAACAATGATAATATATTTGAAAATATATAAAGAAATAAATACATACATTAACTATCGTATAGAACACTTTGTTATTTAAATTTAAATCCGGACCACGAATTTCACCAGGAGGCATTTCTATAAATTCTTCTGGAACGTGAAAGCCTGCTCTTCGTAGAGATACTCTAATGTGCCATGGTTCTAATACCCATGGTTGTGTTCGACTCATGTTTATATGGATAATTTTTCTATTTAACATTTTTTCCAACTGAAAGAATACATGAACGATAATTAAACATTGAAATGATTAAAAATGCTTATAAAGTCAAATTTAATTTTCTACAAATACCCATTCAAAAAGATAACATTTTATTTTAAAAATAAAAATGAACCTTACACTTATTTTAAAAATAAATAATGTAAAGAATGTTTAAAAAATATAAATATATTTACTTCTTCAGTGACAGTAGTAACTCCAGACGTTATTACAGGTGTTGATTCGTCTATGTTATATTTTTTCATGTTTTCCGGTGTTGCATAAACTGCGAAACCAGGCAGAAGGAGTTTATTGTAAGCTCTTACAGGTTTAACCGCAATAAAGTCGCCTTCACTACCAAAACCTAGATTTAACAGTTATTATATTTGTCATTTTATACAATTTAAAAATAGGAATAACAAATATAAAGAAATAATAGGAATAACCTGGTACTTTCTGAGTCAATATGACTTTAATAGGAATACGTGGTATTAAATTTCTATCTTCCACTAAGTCATAAATAAAATATTTATTAGTCATTTTTCGAGGTCCGGTCCCAGCTTTATATAATAAAGGTTTAAAGCGTCTTTTTAATATGAAAGTGTTCTGTACCATAAATAAATAAAAAACTAATTATTGATATAGAAATATATATGTTATTTTATAAAAAAATATTAGATTGAGTAAATGTGAAAAAAATCTTTATGAAACAAATTTTGTAGGTTAGATGTTTGTAAAAAAATATTAAAATAAGTAGTTATGAAAATGAAGTGATATGAAACAAAATTATTATTACCCTCGTTTGTTGAAAATTAAATAATACATTTGTAACATTTTTGACTGGATTTTGAATATATCCAAAATTGAACATTGTTCATAAACGTCAAAATCAAACCGCGAATCACATAACCTCAAAATGATCTACTTCAAATAAGTGTTTAAATTGACCATGAATATATCTCTTTAAATTTTGTAAGCTGAAACTGAAAATGTTAAGTATATAAAGAAAACATAATTTAAAAAGAATTGAATAACTTTATTAAAAAAAATACAAGAGCATTCAGAAATAAATAACAAAGTTTCAAGAAAAGTCATATTTTGAAAATCGGAAATAAAAATTTAAAATCAAATAAGAAATTTTAACAAGGACGTTCAAGAAGTGAATTACAAAAATATATTCCAAAAAAAGTTTTATATTAATGAATGTAAAATAGAACGTTAGATTAAAGTAATTTAAATAATCAATTTATTGTTATGTAAATTATCATGTATCTTGTTTCTAAAGTAAACAATTGTTTTATTTAAGTCAATACATTTATTAACAAAAACATACATTAATTGTATTACAATTTTATTTTAATGAAATAATTATAAAAAACTTTATGTATCTTTACATACATATATAGAAATAGTACTTAATAATTTGAGTTATTACTAAGCATTTTCTAATAACTCTCAAAACATTTTGAATCTTTAAAATTCTTTTTAATTTTCAGTTTTGATTACAAGTGTAAATTTAAATTGTAATATGTTTTTATTTCTTCATTAGGCTTTAATTGAATGCACACAGCTTTCATTAAGCGTTATATTTGCTGCAACTGGTGAAGGCGTTGTATTGAATTGAACTAATACTAATTCATACGTTACAATAGTGCCTGCTATCTGAAATATGTTCTAATCGTTTGTATTATAGGATTTAAAATTTTCATTAAAAATATTTATAAATATTAAAATAATACCGTAAGTACAAGACCGCGAGTAACATTAAAAAAATTGAGACCTGTTAATGCTACTTCATCTGTGACAACTTGTTCTAAAAATCGATGAGCCTAAAATTATACATAATAAAATAATTCGATAATTTAATACGTGTCATTCAAGATGTAGTTAGTTACTTCCGTTCCATACGATGATGATGGAATTGCATAAAGTGTATGTGCAGGTTGACGAGCCGCAGAATGTATACGAGCAGCTCCCAATGATACTGCCAATGATTTCATCATTAAGAGTCCAAATGAAAAACCAAAATATATGATATTTATTAAAGCACGAAACGGCCTGAAAATATAAATATAATCTTCTGAAATATGTCCTATATTGAAATAATTATACAAAATAAAGACAAATTTAAGCAGAAGCTTAAGCAGTGATAATTATAGTTTTTATGTGTTGAATAAATGATATTGAATTTGTAAATCTTGAAATACAATATTGATATAGGCAATCTTTATAAGAAAAAAAACTTGAACTCTGCATCAATTAATTAAAATTAATTGAATTTGAATAGATAATCATGCAAATAAGCATTTTATTAAAAATCCAATATTTTATATTACATAATAAAGCCGACAAGCAATAAGCATAAATAAATGAATTCTAACGAAGTATGTAATAATTAATAGTTGATAGCGTTTATTGAATGAAATCAAGGGTCTTCAAGATCCGTAGTACGCAGTGAAATAATGATTATATATTTTTATAATTAACTACTATATAGAAAAAGCATAAAGCAAATATAAAATATTATAATATAGCAGAAAAATTATCTGTATATATATAATATTAAAAGCTAAACTCTATTATATACTAGAAATTAAAGAAATTTTAGCACCAAAGTTAATATGGTTCTCACCCAGTTTTCGACCCACCGCAATTGTCTGTTAATTTTTCATCATGAGCATTGCTAAAATATGCATTAAAGTAATACCTTAGAGGTTGTTTATAATGTGAGAATTTTAACATCAATTTAATATACACTTTTAATGTAAAATTGTTGATTTTGAAATGGCTATTATAAGTGTTTCGTGTTAATAAACTAACTTTAAACTGTTGAATAGTTGTACACAGATGAAATATAAATTATTGGCGAAAGACAATAAAACTATTTCATTGATTGCGGCGTCCACTTCTTTTACCAAACGCGAAAGATGAGCGTATTCTTCTCTAGCATTTTTCCAAAATAATTCAGGTAAACTCTGAAACGACATAGAATCATGAAATAATAAATTTAATTTAATATCAAAATATTATATATATATTATAAAAATTAACATACCTGTCCTTTAACTGATTCTAAGCGTTTATTTAATTGATTAAATCTATTGGTTAGCCCTAAACTGACTACAATAATAAATAAATCCATGTAATTCCAATTGAACGTGCATTCTAAATTTATTACCTATATTTAAGAAAATGAACTCGCATAGATATTTTTTTTAATTCATAAAAATATAATATATTATATTTAATTATACTCTTACAATAATTAAATAAGTGAAAAAAAAACAATATCTAATGACAGAGGTTTTCTTTGTATATTGGATATTTGTAATGAATCTATCACAGAGATGTGTCAATATGATAATTTTGGGAATTGATATGTTTCTATTAGATACTATGAAAATATCAATAATTGTATCTTACTTGCAATAAAATTCCTTTCCAAAGTGCATAACTTGTGTAAGAAAAGAGTTGAGGGTAACAGCTTGTAAAATATGATTCAAGAAGACTTCTTCCAAAATCACAATCAGAAGCAACAACAATACTGGCAGTTAGTGATAATACATGTTCAACTGAATTAAAAAATATTATTTCTTAATTTTATTACAACAAAAATGACAATAATTTTATTCAAACCTATTCCTACAGGAAACCTAATATTTAGCTGGCACATTTAAAATTTTATTGTATATATATAATTGTTCATACCTAACGCAGGAAAAAGGATTGCAAAGCAACATAAACTGAATTGAACACGTAAAGAGCGACCAGATGATCTTCTTGGTCGTTCTTGACGAGAAATAGCAGAAACCAGAGCTGGCCAACGCGAAGCCAGTCGTAAAAACAGTATCGACACAATACAAGTACTGGTATAAAACACAAAACTGACTGTAAAAAAAAGTTAACATATTATTGTATATCTTTATTGATTGATTTATCTAATAAGTGAGAAAAAAATTCTACTGGTTTTGGACAGATCCACTCCTTGCGTTAACATTCTGAGCAAACATAATACGGCGACAAACGCCTCACACACTGTGCTGATCAATGCAAATCCAACTCTCCAACTGAACCATTCAAATCTGAATTTATCAATATTATGAAAATTATTTTTAACTGTAATCGATTCTGAGAGGATCGAATGATGTAATATTATCATTGATAGAGTTATTTATCTTTATTTTTCAGAAAATATGGACAGTTAGAAATAATCAATGATTTATAATAAATATTTTATTAATATTGAGAGATATTTGGAAATTTATCAGTTTCAGAAAAGAAAATTTTATTGGCTACATTAATTGTTTTATTCGAGAATTTTGCAATAAAGAAAAGTGTTGACGATTTTATATTGTAATAGACGAATAAGTTTCAGAGAAACTGAAGTTACTGAAGTCATATTTTATTGTTTACACTTTTAATTTCCAAAATGTTTTTGATAAACAAAAATCCA
The DNA here is from genome assembly GCA_024500535.1 of Leptonema lineaticorne. Taxonomy (NCBI): domain Eukaryota; kingdom Metazoa; phylum Arthropoda; class Insecta; order Trichoptera; family Hydropsychidae; genus Leptonema; species Leptonema lineaticorne. The sequence goes on from JANIJI010000021.1 coordinate 12,358,658, forward strand.
AAAATATATTTTTAACATAACATAAAATCAATTGTGGAATGAGATATTGATTAAACTTGATTGCATATAAACTTCTATAGTCTCGTTAATTTTCTTCCTAACGATTTGAAGTGTTAGTCCAAGAGCTTTCGGAAGGGAATCAAATTTCAAGTTTCGAAGTATACTGAAATTTTTCATAGACGGTTTTATGTTATTTTGCAAGGTTTGAATGCTGAACATTTTGTAGATTTTGTTATATACGACTATTCTTGTTTAAAAAAGAATATTTTCAAAAAAAAAACAAATATCTTGATTATATCTTTGCTGTTAAATTGACAATAGACCAAAGCAGTCTGCTGAAACTTCAAATTACACCAACAATTACGTTACATCAACAATTAAGACTACAAATATTGATATTGCATATTGTTCAGTAAAAATCAATATGCTGACATACATGTTTCCTACATATATATGTGTGTATATTTCAAATAGAATGGAAATGCAATACCAATAAAAGAAACTTCTATGAGTTTTTTGTCATATATCAGTCTTTCACAAATTGCAGAACTAATAATGATGATGAAAACAATGTTGAAGAACCGATATGTATATATATATATATATATATATATATACATATTATATATATATATATATATACATATTATATATATATATATATATATATATATATATATATATATATATATATATACATACATAATTATTGATTAAATTATAATTATTGCAACAATACTTTTGTACCAACACAGCTTGGAAAATCGAGACAATAATCATAAATCAATATCTACGTAGAAACAACCCGATGTTCATACAAAAAATGTATTTTAATTAAATTATATCAAATTAAAAAATAATAATAATAATAAATTGCAACATACACGCAATATATTTTAGACACGATTCTCTTATGCATTATCGTTAATGTATTGACTCTGTGATATGAATTATGTAAAATATTATACATACTTTAAATAAGATGCATCTGGTTTTCGAACGCCCATAACAGGTATCACACCAAAAATTTGACCCAGAGATAAAACCGGTGCCATAGCTCGATGAAATGTGTCGTTGGACACCTTAGGTTCTTTATCTATAGTAATATTATTAATTTTTTGTTTGTTGGGAAATATCTCTAAAAAAGAAATTTAACAATAATAACGATAGCATTTTGAATATATATCTAATATTAAAATGTTAATACAGTCAAATCTCTTTTTACACGATAGATACGTTCCTAAGTAAAACGTGTAGAAAAAAAATGTAAATAAATACATAGGACATATGGAAAATTTGGAGACATGTTCCACAACTTTAAAAAATTGTGTGAATTGAAAAAAAAACTCCGTATATTATTAAAAAAAAGTGCAAAATTAGAAATAATGAAATCGCAATTTTTGATGTGAAAAATCGTCATAACTTTGCTGAAAAAAAAATGTGTTTTGCAAACGGTTTTCAGCATTCGATTCGTCTCGTCGATACGCATCCGAAGATATTTGACTCTAAATTCTTTATTGCAGGCGTGTTAAACTTTTACTATATTGCGGGTCACATTAATTTTTATTTACATATTTTTGAGTTGTTCTCTATTAAAAGTTAGTAGCTTAATTTAGTTCTTTGCAAAATTATGAGTCAAGTCGTAGAAGTCAGGAAAATCGAGTATTCTCTAAAAAGTAAATAAGCCACGACCGACGTTTTTAATTATAAATACCCCAATTGTATTTTGTTGCTGTATAGATAAATTACTGTAAGACTCTCAAAATTAGAATTAAAAAAAAATAGAGATTCGTGCTAGATCAAAAAATTATTGTAAAAAATATATATTTATTCTTATTGGTGAATTGCGTTATTTCAAAATCGTCTATTATAATGTCGCGTATAAAAAGAGTTTGGTGTATTCTTTTTTACCATCAAAAATTGTTTTATTTTTCAATGGTGCATCCATAATTTCGTCAGTTATGTTTGTCCTAAAATAAAAGACAACAGAATGAAGTAATATAATTACATTATTTACACAATTCTTTAGTATGATATTATTATAATACTAAAAAATGTTAAATAAAATCATCAGTGTACTGGAAAATAAAATGAAAATATTTATTGGAAAAGAGAAATCTTCATACTTTATTTTTTATTCAACGTTCAGGATTAATATTTCATTATATCTATATCCGTTTGAAATAATTTTTACGATCATAAATATTTATGATTATAACAAAAATTCAATATGTGGGTGATTTAAAACACTCAGTTGACTACTTTATAATGTATATTAATTAGCTGTTTGTAAGATTTGTATTAAAATTAAGACACGTTTACTGATGGATCCATAATTTTTTTTATTCAAGTTATAGAGGTCAAATATAGTATATTAAATTCAACAAAAAAAGGTTGTATTAGTATTTTACAATGAAATGTAACCTTTGCATTAATGTTGCTTGTGTCACCGGCTGAACCCATTGAATATTGGAATGATTTTTTTTGAAATTCAAAATGCTTAAGTGTTTTTCTTCTTGATTGGATTTCTTCATATTTAAATATCTGAATAATAAAAAGAATTCTATTTATAATAATAATAAATTAGTATATATTATAAATTAATACATATATTTTTCTAGTTTATTCGTTGTCCGATAAGTTTTATTGTTATAATATAATTTTTCTCAGGTGTTTTCAATATATAAATCGTGATCTAAACTTTGATCATCATTGCTTTTTGCTTGTATATTTTAACAGTTCAAAAAAAAAATACATTGAAAAGATTTAAAAATTGATTAATAAAATTACAAAATTTCTTTTTTATTTTACATTTAATTTTTAATTAAAAAGAACAAAGGACACACACACACACACACACACACACACACACATATATATATATATATATATATATATATATATATATATATATATATGTTAGGGGTATACACTAAAGAGACAATCAGAAAAAAGGGTACACTAATGAAAAAAATTGAGAACCACTGGCTTAAGATAATAATTATATCATATACATATTTAATGTTATGTGTGAATAAATACATTTACCTTTTAAGCTATGTAGATATTTATTAATTATGTAAACTATATTTAAATATTATTAAGCCATATAATATATTTTTCTCATAAATCAATATTTATTATCGCAGATTGAATTTTGCGAAGCGTGTTCGTTTATAAGTTTAACACCACTGATTTTAACACTTTCTTAGTGAAGCGTCTTAATTTCGCGTCGCTATATGTAACGGCACATCGCCAACTATGATCGCAAACATAATGATGAAAAAAAAAATTAATAAACTGCAAAACGTCTATTCGCCCTTATATGAAATGACAATTCATATCGAGTGTGTCATTATGTTTTATTTTATCTGTGCCGACATCTAGTTATTTTCAGTTCATAAATAACGGACTGGTGTAATTAAATGTCGCATTCGAACCTTATCGTGTTTGTCAACAAGCGTCGATTCACATACAAGGACGAAAGAAATCCATCACCATATATGTAAATAACAACATGAGTAATATTTCTGTTTATGTATTCACGATAGATATGAAAGAACTGTGTTTATATAGTGAGAAATTGATTATAGTCATTCGTCAATTACGATGAAGATAAAGCATATTTGATCGTTAAATAAGTATTTACATTTGAGAAATTTGGTAAATACATGTCAGTGATGTTTTTTTCTTTATTATAAACTAGATTACAATTAACTAATAATAATTAAAAAATATATTGTTTGAACTAACTAGGTAATCTATAGAAAAATTGATTAATATTTAAAAAAGATAGAAAATATGTTCTCAATTATAATTAGTTTAATTTGAAGATTACCATCATTTTAACATTTATTTTGTATATGAAATGTATAAATTGTGACACAAATGTAGAAATTTGTAATCTTTGAAGTATAAATGTGGCCCTTCGTCCCTTTGTAAAATATTTTTTTTTATAGTTATAACGATCACCTTAACTTACTTAATATTTATGTGTAAATATTTTCAATCTCTCATTTACCTGATATCACTCTTTTTTTTATTTAATTCAGTCAATACTAGTACTTTCTTATAAAAAATGTTTTTTACACATAGAACGGTCCTCTACACTTGATATATGAATATTTCCTAACTAAAAACTTTTTTATACTATTATAATTATATTTTTATTACAATTTTTTCTCAACAGTTATGTTTTTATATATATCAAATAATTGTAACTTGTTTATAAATAAAATGAAACACAATTCGATTATTTAACACATACTTCATTTGCAATATATAATACAATATAAAGCGCTAACAAAGCAAAAAAGAAACGTGATCATTATAATAAATCGGTGCTTGTTTAAAATCAATATTATTTTATCTTTAACGATTACAATCTAGTAATGTCATAATTTAATTATTCCGCTAATGATTCTATAGTAATTCCACAGACGTCGTCCGATGTTATATTCACATTTGCCGTTGTCGGTGCCACATTGAACTGTATTAATACCAATTCATATGTAACAATTGTACCAGCAATCTAAAAAATATTACATATTGTTTTATTGAAATATATATAATATATATATATATATATATTTATATCATATTAAAAATATGCTATTTTATTGATATTTTTAATACTGTAAGTACTAATCCACGAGTGACATAGAAAAAATTTAATCCAGTGAATGCTATCATATCGGTCACGAGTTGATCCAAAAAACGAGTTTGCTGAATTATACATAAATGTATACTGAATTAATTATTTTATTAATATATAAATAATATATATGGTATATATATATATATATTTACTTCGATTCCATATGATTGAGATGGAACGGAATATATGACACTGGATGGATGTCGAGATGCAGTATGTATCTTCGCAATTCCTAATGAAACCGAAACCGATCTCATAATTAAAAATCCAAATGAACATATAAAATAAATAACGTGAACCACTCTTCTAAGTGTTGAACAAACACAGCCTTCTCTCACAGCCACCCTATATACATGTATAAAGACAACATTTTGAATGTTTTTTTCTTTCTTTTTAAATATTTCTTAATTGCTAGATTTATTATCACACCTTAGACTGTTAAATAATTGGACGCAAATAAAATAAACATTGTTTAGAAACGATAGAAAAATTATTGCGTTCATAGAAGCGTCCACTTTTTTCACAAGTTGTGATAAATGAACGTATTCTTCTCTGGCCAATCTCCAAAATTGCTCTGGAATATTCTAAAAGATACTTGTCTTATATATATATAAATAAATAAATAAATATATATATATATATATATATATATATATATATATATATATATATATATATATATATATATATAAAGTCTACCTTTTCTTTAACATGATCAAGTCTTTTGTTCAATTGATCAAAACGATCTGTTAAAGTCAAACTAATTAGAATTATAAATAAATCCATAAAATTCCAATTAAATGTACTTCCAACGTTGACAAACTGTGAAAGAAATATATTGATACTGTGCGAATTCAAAAGATGAGATTGACAAAAAATAAAATTACAAATTGTATAACGGGATTCAATTCCGAAATTATTAATAGAGCAAATTTATTGTATTATGGAACCTCAAATATACAATTAGTTTAATTTACTTGAACTAATAATCCAATCCATGGAGTGAACGATACATGTGTAAATATTTGTGGAAATGCATTGACAAAATATGATTCCGCTACAGGTTTTCCACGATTACAATCATATGCTATAGATAGACAACTGCTTACAGCCAATAGATGTTCAACTGAAAGAAAAAGAAATGAAATATTCACCTGTCAAAAATGTATCATAAGGTGTACAAAAATTATGAATTATTACTCAATGCCGGAAATAATATAATAAAACTGAAAGTGCTAAATCGAGAACGAAGGGACAATCTTGACGAAATGTTTGGCCTTTCCTTTTCTGATATCGCCATTACAATGGACGGCCATTTTGGTGCAAGTCTCAAAAATAAAATTAACACCATAAATGTATTTGCATAGAACATTGTGCTCACTAAAAATAATAAAAAAAAAACATTATGAGTTTCAAGATTCTTAAAATGTTGAGATGATAGATGATAGTGACTATAAAATATCTTTTTTTTTTCTACGTTAGTAATAGTGTATAATAAATATAATTTAGAATTTACTTGTATTTTTGGTCTGTCTTTTTAGAAGACAGATTCAAGATGTGAAATCAGAATCTTTTACAGAAGTTATATAAAACGTTTCCGTGAAATTAAATTCGATTAAAAGAATCTTTGTACTGAAAATATATTCCTTATACAACACAGTTCGATCAGTTCATAATAATAATGAGAAAAGTCACTAAATTTTTAATTGAGGAGCAATTTAATCATATAAAATCGCTATTAGATCGAGAAAAAAAAAGAAAAATTCTATAAGAATGATATTTTGCTATTAGGAGTATGTGTTTTGACGCAATATTTCAACAAAAAACCCGTGTAAATATTAATATATTACAATTTTTTATAGGTTTAAATATAGAATAATACGAAATTCGTACTTGTTTTATATATATCCATGCCAGTGAAAAATAATCGAAAGAGACATAAAGAAGTCATTAACATAGATCCAGTCAAACAGATTATTGTATATAAAACTCTCCACGTTAACCATGAAAACCTGAAACATACATTTGTAATCTAGAAAGAAATTATCGATCACACACACACACACACACACACATACGCACACGTATATATATAAGATATCATTGTATAAAATCTGATATGAACCTCAATTTTGATGCATCTTTTGCACGCACTCCAATGACTGGTAAAATACCAAAATATTGCCCGACAGCCAGCAATTTGCTGAAAGCTCTATGAAAAGTGTCATTTATTTCATAATTGTATTCGGTATTTTTTGTTAATGTCGTCTCTTCTATTGGAAATATATCTACAATGACATATTTTTTACTTCGTCAAATATGTATTATATATATATATATATATATATATATATATATATATATATATATATATATATATATATATATATATATATATATATATATATATATATATATATGATATATATAATAGATTTTAAAATTAATGTCATATTGAATATGTTATTAATTCATGAATTAAAACATATAAAATTGAATTATTGAATGCTAAGATGATTGTTGAATAAATTTATTTACAAAAAAAATCTTAACTTTTTTAAATATATGGAATGTAAAAGATTAATGATAATATGATATATTGAGAAATATACTCAAATTACTGTTATTAACTTTTTTACATATTTCATATAAACTGTTTTTTTTTTGCTTTTTCATCACATTTTTAAACACTTCATGATAAAATTTTAAACAATATTACCTTCATATGGAATAATCTTTGTCGCCTTTGGAATATTGTTTACTTTTATTTTATTCGACGGTCTAGAAACGAAATAATATATAATTATTGAAATATATTCAAAATGGAAAAATAAATTATAATTTAAAAATATACAGAAAAAAACGCATTTTGCAAAAAAATATTCAAGACAACACTCTAAATGCCTAGAGATAAGACTAAAAACAGAATCGAAGAAATTCTCTGCAGAAAGCCCATTAATTTACTTTTATGATTATAATCTTTCTATATTAACTCGATCGTCATATCTTAACGATATTTGAAATTATAATAGAACAAATAAAAATCGCGTGATCAGACATCTTTTAGAAAAGTACTATTATTAATAATAAAATATAAAACACAAATATTTGTAAATGATTTATATTTTTTTTTAAATTACAATCATTGAATAATTACTTTTTTTTATATTGTAATTTAACCATTGTATTTATGTTACCTAGAAGTTTTAGAATATTGAAGAAAGTATTGCAACTTGGTTTGTAACATTTCGAATAATCAATCGTGTCTATTTAGGAATATATTTTTCAAAATAACTATCAATCAATGTAATACACGAGTCCGTGAATATAGGGTGTCTATACATTAAAAAATTGAATGAGAACCAAAATGTTTCATTTATTAGTTCATAGATTCCATATTTTCAATTTTACATTTTTCTAAACATTTATATTCTGAAAAATATATATATCCAATTTAACTAATTAAATGCATTAACACACACACACATATGTATATATATATATATATATATATATATATATATATATATATATATATATATCACTAATGGTTAACCATTAAGTTAAGTCACTTAAAAACTTCATTTAATAATTTTGATTAAAACGTTTTGATTAAATCGATATAAAATAATAAAATTAAGGAATATATTAATGTTGTAATTTTTATTTTATATAAATATATATTTACAACGCCAAAACTTGGTTACCCTATTTATTTGTTATTTGAACGCATTGTGCGTTAGATCGAGATTGGTTTTTATAACGAAATTTTCTTTTTTACGTCAAAAATGTCTTTCGTTTTCGATTATAAGCAAGTAATAAATGCAAACATATCGACAATAACAAATATTTATTTACCAATCCATGTTCTGAATATATAATGTGGTGTCGAACAACAACACCAACTACATATTTACATATATTCGTTTCATCTGTGAAAAACTCAGACAAACATCGTTTATTTATTTTAAATAATAGTAAGGTTTATTTATTTTTTATTTTTTAGATCGATATCAAATAGTATTGGACTCGTCCTTGTTTTCAATAATTTTATTTTCATTCTTGCTGTTTTTTTTTCTTACATCTTTATCGAAAATTGTGATTTGAAAAATTCTTTGAAATATAATATTCATCTCGATGAATTTTATTCAGAATAAATCATGTTTTATTTCCTTTTTTACGAGTTTGTCACACGCAAAATGACAACCAGATAATTTAAATAATTTTATTAAGTATTCTCTAAAATTATTTTCATTATAATTTGTTGTTTGCATTTAAACAGATAGGTAGATACATTTTAATTACTGATTAAAAAGGCGATTTTAGAGTTTTAGATAAATATTTCAAAAACTATCATTTATCGATGGTTATAATTTCATATATTTGAGCCTCTTTTAAAGTATTTATTTAGTGCTAAGCACTATATTTGCAGTAATGCTTGATATTAGATTAAAAATTCATTGAATTTTGGACATACTATGTGCTCAGGAATTATAACCATTTTTGTAATTAAGAATACATTCATGAATACTTTTGAAAAATATATTATATTAACTTTTTAAATGGATATATTTAAAGAAATACATATTTAAAACAGCTCAAACGTTTTATTTATATTGTAATAAAACATTATACAATGGACAAAAGGTTTTAAAACTTTTATTATTAATACTAGAAACGAATGACAATGAAATCGAATAAAATATTTCTTAAAATGGATAATTTCTGTAATTTTTCCACACAGAAGTGGAAACAACTCTATAATCCGCATTAAATCCATCGATTGTTGTTATTTCATCTGCTGTTAATTTAAAATCAAATATATCAATGTTTTGAACTATTCTAAAAGGTGTAACTGATTTTGGAATTGCTGCCATACCACAATCAATCTGATATAAAAATTATTAATCATTATTATTTTTTTGCTTATGGTATTTTACAGAATTTAAATTAAAATGTTACATACTAAATAACGTAAAACAATTTGAGTGGGAACTTTATTGTATTTTTTTCCAATAGCAATCAAATTCGGATCATCTAATCTGGGTGCCGACGGTGTCTTTTCTTTATTTCGAAAGTCAGGCATGGATCCAAATGGACTATATGCAACGATTATAATATTTTTGCTTTTGCAATATTCCAATAACTTCTTTTGTGTTAAATTAGGATTAACCTTAGAAAACGATTTCCATACTTTATCTATATATAAATGAATATGAAAATAATGTATGATGACAAACCTCAATTTGATTAACGACAGGTTTAATTTTGCAATTATTCAGGAGTCTTTCGATTTGTTGTATATTAAAATTTGACACGCCAATTGATTTTGCCAGACCCGATTCTTTACATTTTTCCATACCTCTCCATGTATTCAAATAATCAATATAATTTTCTGAGCCATCAGTCTAAAAATTAAAATATGCATAGTGATTATTAGTTAATATTACAGTTATATTTTGACACAAAAATCACATTGATTGAAATTGGCCAATGCATAAGATATAAATCAACATAGGCAAGATCAAGTTTTTTTAAAGATTCTTTGAGTGCTGGTACAACATTTTCTTCTCCATGTTGGTTATTCCATAACTAAAATATACACATTGAACTTATAAAGAATCAGTTTCAAACATCAACAATAGAAAGTTAAAATAAAATTATGAACCTTTGTCGATATAAAAATTTCTTCTCTGGTAACTACTCCTTTCTGAATTGAACCTTTGATTCCGTCTCCTACATCTTTTTCATTCTCATAATATGATGCAGTATCAATATATCTATATCCATTGGTAATAGCAAATTCAACAGATTGTTGACAAACATCTGATTGATGATTTTTCTAAATTTTAAGAAGAAATACAATTTTGAATATGAAAAGGTATTAGAGTATGAGGAAAAAGTATTATTTCATTAATTTATTCTCATATTTACATTTCTCCAACACACACACACACACATATATATATATATATACATATCATACTTTTTTTACTTACAACATATGTACCTAAACCCAGTACTGGAATATCATAGCCATCCTGTAATTTTAAAGTAGTCGCTTTTGCCATTTTATTATATTTTCAAAAAAAAATATTAAAAAAGTTGAATTTCTGAAATACTGAAAAAACACATTAGAAATAAACGTATAAATATTTTATTAATTTTTATAAATTTTTAATGCAGATTTTTTTTAAATTATTTCATACTTAATAATTTATTTTTACATATAGATTTAACGATGGACGTTATTTTTTAATATATTTTAAAGGATTAATCTGAGAAATAAAATAAACAATTAAAATTAAAATTGAATTTCTGCGATGTTTCTCTCTTTAAGATTTGTACTTTTTTTTTTATAAAAATCTAATTTTCTATTATAAAATATATAACAGGTCGATATTGATTAAAATACTAAATTTTAAATATGTACCTCAATATGTTAACTACTAAAAACAAATGTCGTTATTGTGCCAAATCTGCTAATGATCAGATATTAATAAAAATTTTAATTTTGTTTTCTTTATTAAATTATAGAAAAATTTGGTAAAGTGAACAAATAAGGATAAAAATAATTGATTCGATTTATAATTAATATTATAAATAAATATTGTTTAAGTTATCTAATATAAAACAAAACATATATATATATATATATAAAATTCAAAAATATAAATAGCCAAGTATAAATATAATAGTTTGTCTTTGGTTTTCGAATAGACAATACATATAATATTTTATACATATCTTTATATACAATAAGTTTTTATTTCCTTTTTGATAAAAGTTATAGTAATAATTTTACAGTAAAAACAATAAATATAGCATACAAAATTGCTAGATAAGTTATATGTGTACACGAATACGTTGTTCTGAAATAATATTTTATTTTATTTACATTTATATTATAATATATTTAAAATTTAAAACGAATTTTCACTATTGTAATAGTTTATTCTTCTTATGCCTTTTTTTAGAAAAACATTAATCTCATAAAAAAATATATTCAAATTTTTTATCCGAAATTATAATGAAAATATTTTTTGAATTTTCACAAAATATACCGAAGAAAAGCAATATAAAAGTGCAAATTGAAGGGACCATTATATATAATGTAACTAAATTGCAATACTAATAATCGCTGCTTTAACACATTGGTTGGGACAGGGAATTTCAATTGTATTAAAACGTATATTTTAATACGATAAATTTATATTTTTAGAATAAATAATCGATATCGATGATATAAATAGTTTTTCAATGAAAACGAATATTTCATATGAAAATCAACATGATAATTATATTTTATTAAAGGTGAAACCTATCATTTAAGAATTTCAAAATTTACAATGATAAAATTGGATTGTTTTCTAAAAATAACTAATAAATGTGAAATTTATTTTCGAAACCAAAAAAAAAAAAAAATATGATAATTTAAATCGTATTTTAAAAATATAATATAGTTCCTTTGTTTTTCCTATCAAAAGAGAAAATATTGTTTTTTGTTTTCTATTGTATCAATTTTTTGATAATTTAGTTTATCAAAATCAATATAATAGTGTTATATATTACTTAATATTGTAATATAATCGCGTCTGTGACTTTCATTGCTTTAATTCAACATTAATTGTCATAATAAATAATGCCGAATATATTGTTTAAATAACAGTGCAAAAATGCTCGAGGTTTTGTTTTTTTTTATGATGACCATTGAAAATGCATTCGGTGTCGTTGTTGAAATTTTCTTTTAAGCAGGTGTGCAAATTTATATATTTTTTAATTCCATCACTTTTTTACATGTTCAAATATTATATTTTAGATATTATTTGTAGATAATTGATATTTCTTTATATGTGATATGATTAAAGATCGTTTTGTTTAATTAATAAAATTTTTTTTTTTTAATAATTAAACCCATGTTTACAATTTCAATGATATGACTCGTACAAAACTTTTGCATTCTATATATTTTATGCAATAAATTAGTGTTTTTAATAAACTTTTAATAATAATAAAAAAAATAATTAGATATTAGTAGTAGAAAAATAAAAAACATTTTTATTATCCAATCTATTTTAAATCGAATGAAGCTTTAAATCTTTTTTATATATAAAAAGTATTATGGGACAATTAAGAATTACGAAATCTATATAATTAATTAATTAATAAAATAAAAAGGCAGAATATCAAAATGATAATTTACATATTTTATTTTGGATTAGTTAAAAAAAAATATTAATTAATATATTATATTGATTAATTAATAAAATTAAAATGAAAAAGACAGTGTGTTTGCAAAAAAAGACGCGTTCAAAGTAATCAATTTTTTCAGTGGCTTTTCTAGGTCAATGAAGTGTATATGTAGTGTATATATTTTCGTGTTTCTCTTTCTTAAAATCCTCTTGCGGATTCTGAAAGTGGTTAAAATTTGTTACGGTTTTTAACCGAACCGTGCGAAAAGTGAAAAAGTATCATTAGGAAAATCATTATTTTTTCTGGTGCTGCTATCTTACGAGAAAATATTACAAACACTATTTTGTCAATTTAATTAAAAAATAAATATTACATATTATTGAATAATTTAATAATTTTTAAAATTCTGTGATTTTTAATATAGATTTAGACATCAATATTTTTAATAAAACAATTGTTTAAATGAATTTATTTATATATATATATATATATATATATATATATATATATATATATATATATATATATATATATATTTAAGTGACATCTATAGAGTACATTAAAAATTTAAACGTTAGCCAATTTAGTTAGATTTATACATTTTTGTATTTTTTGGAATATATTCTAAAAAATTACGAATAAAATGATTACTCTTTTTCAATTTACATGTTTAAGAATATTTAATATTTTTATATATTTGTATAACAATAATATTTATAATTTTTTACGAATATTTATAAAATCCACAAAACATATAGTGTCATCTATGTAAATAAATTAAAATAATTAACTTAATCTATTGAAATGAATAAATTTATTTATTTTAAAGAAGACGATTAATTAAATTTTGTAATAAAGTTAAATAAAAATTATATGTTTAAAATAAGATTATCGTTGAAGGAATTAAGTACATAATGATAAAAATGTTAAGAAAATTTTTAATAGATGCCACTCAAAGGTTGCTTTATAAAAATGAAAAAATAATAATTAAATATTCTATTTTCATAAGTTCTCGCGCATTTTCGTAATTTTGATATACATTTTTTATTTAGAATTATAATAAACTTTATATAACACTTGAAAGCGATTAAAAATAATAAAAGTTAATTTAACATAAATATATATATATATATATATATATATATATATATATATATATATATATAATAGCGATAATAACTATTTTTATTTAATATATAAACAATAAATAAATCTGATAATCACAGAATCAGCTATTGATAATTATCATCATCATAGTTGATCAAAAGACCTTTAAGTTTTCTATATTTGGAGTTATTATTTTAAATTAAATACAAGTTTAAAGCAGTGGTTTTAACGGAGTTTTTCTAACTTCATAGGTTTTTTTAAAGATTCTTATTAGTAAACACTGTTCATTCAAAATATCCCACTATTGTCATACGATTTCGATTTTTATTATAGAATTTATATTCGGTTTTTTTTTTATGAACATATTCAAAATGTAGACGATGGCATTTTATGGAAATATGATGGTGATATTTTGTGTACATATATGTCATATATTAAGTATTTGATATTTGTGTTAGTATATTTTATTTAGATGTATAATGATTCATTATTAATGAGTGTTATAATGACTCTGTTATTGATTTTATAATAATAATTATATAATTAATATGATAAGGATTCCATTTTATCAAATACGTACAGAAATGTAACTCATCGCGTTTTAGGTTCGGTTTTTATTTTTTCTTTCTAAAAGATGGCAACACCTTTCTTTCTAATTGCGCCATGCCATTAAAACTCGGGGATTCCTTTCTAACTAAAAATCAACGCAATTTTATTACAGTTTTATTTTCACTTTGTTTTGTTAATTTTAGAGTTCAGTTTCAATTACGTAGTGTGTTTTCATTAATTAATTTGAATAATTTATTGTAATAAAATTTTAAATTATTTTTATTTTTCAAATGTTTACTTTGTTCAATTTTCATTTTAAAAAGTAGTATTTTTGTAACCTTGAAACTTATTTTCGATCTTTACATGGTTTGTTATAGAAAATATTAATTCACTTTGCGTCGTGTTTTTTTTGGAACGTGTATATATAGAAATTTTAACATAGTTTTATCTTTATTTTTTTAAATCGAAAAGTTGCTGCGAGTCGATTTTGAGTAATGGTCGTAATTTAGCTGTTTTAAACGGTGTTATGTTGGTAAGTCCGGTTTTCTTGAATGACAAACGGCGTTGACAGCGTTGCGCCTTATCTCGAGATTCGCGAAAGCGCTGTGGCGTCGCAACGTCATAACAATGGCGTTGACAAATGTGCTGCTGTTGAGTCAGATCGCTTGCTACGTGGTGGCTTTCATTTTATCACTGTGCGTCGTCGTGCCGATGGGTCTTCATTGGAACGAATTCAGGTTTATTTTTTTGCCATCGTCAACGCTATTATTTGTAATAATATTCGATTCGGATATCGTGTCGTTCGCATCGTATTATTATATTCTATCGATGATTATGTTCTATGTTAATATTGTGAAAAAATTATATGGCCTGTTCTATCGTTCAATCCTATACACACACACACACACACACACTATATATATATATATATATCAGTTATTCTAAAAATATTAAATGCGCAATATGAGTATCAATTGCAGAGTTTTTTATTATTTTGATTAGAATCAAAAGGAGTGAAAATTTTATGTTTTATTTTCCTCTTTTTACGATTTATTCCAGTGGATCGACGAGTAGATAACAAAAATTATAATTTTTACTAAATTGTCTGCGATATCCGATTGTTTTGCTTTTTATATTTTAACCAAATTTGAAACAGATTTGTAGTTTTTATAGCAGTTATAAAACGAGTATCAATGAAAAATTTTTATTTTCAAAATAAAAATATTGTTGCATTATTAAAACTTGTAAAATATTTTCATTTTAATATAACGTTTGCTATTTTGTGCATAGTGGACATTGTCTACTGTTTTCCACTGGACTTTGGCAAGAAGCCGACGGTCAGCTTAAAGTGAATTGGGGTCTTCGAGCGAGCTGCAATTATACAATTTTTTCCGGTTTAATATTGTTCATCGTATCGTTGGTACAAATATATAGGTATTTATTAAACAGTGTTCGTATATTTTTTAATGTGAACCTTTTTTAAAACGTACGTTTTATTTCAGATTATCTATGTATGTATATCGACAAATGGACAGCTCGTTTTTGTCGGCTTTTATCGACGTTGTCAGTTCAATAATTTTATCAGCCATTTTTTTAATCGCCGCTATAATGATAACTCTCGGTTTTATGACTTGGTGTCAAGTTATGACGGAACGTTTTCCATCGTAAGTTTTCTTATATTATTATATATACGTTTCTAACAGTCTAAATATATTATAAGCTACTTTTATCTTATTGTTTTTTATTGTAATAAAACTCAAACGATATTTTCCATTTATATAGATTTGCTAAAACTATTGATAAAAGGGAATAAAAATTCTTCCTAATATTTTATTTTTATTCGAGAAATTATTGCAGAGGATTAATATTAGTAGTTTTCATTTTTAAGACAAAATTTTTTTTTCATATAATAAATTAATACGTTTTGTACATTATACGAAAATATTTTTTTATGAATTATTAGATATGAAAGAAAAATAAATTACTTAGAATTATCGTGCACTCAATTATTATTATGATTAATGCATTATAGTTGTGAAGTAGCAGCCGGACAAGACATCGATAAAACGGATAAAATCGACACAACTGGATTTTACATTGAACTTGGAACTGCACAGGTTTGTAAATTTCATATATTTTTATTAAATGGTACAATAAAAAAAACCTATTTTAATGATATTAAAATTTATCAGTTTGGTGCCTGGGGTTCTTTCGCTGCCTGCGTCGGCTTATCAGTGCTCGCAATGCTAAAACTGTGTCGTTATCATCAATTGGAAAATGTACGAGTATCTATGTATCGGGAAAGGCAACGACTTATCAATGAAGGAGGTTCTCCGAGCGGTTCTTTGCAACGAGAAGTGTCCACTGTAGCGGAATCGCCTTCCAAGGAAACTTAGCTTCTTATACATTCACCGTCTTTAATACACAATTCTCCTGAACCCATTAACACAATATTTGAATGGTATACTTAAGTTTACACACACACACACATATAATAGAATATGGGGCAACTTTTCTATACATATTAGACGAATTTGTGATATTTTTAAGTTATCGATTACAAAAAAATATTAATTAAAACAAGTACTTGTAAATTTGATGCCCATTTATGATTTTTAATCTTAAACAATTATAGAAACAGATCGTTGTTCAGTGAATATATATTTTACTGATATTTAGTCATATCGAATAAACAAAATGAGCGATTTTTATAAATAAAATTGATGAGATCAATGCAATCTTAACGAACAAAAAAATGTTTCAATAGAAGAATTTTAGATTTTTTTTAATTTTTTAATCCTTGTATCGTGAATTAAAATTATTTTCTTTTAATATTACCAAGTGTTAAAGTTGGGAGAATATATAAGAATTTATAAATTGAATTGAGGTTAAAGAGAAAATTTTGAGTCTGATTGAAATGTTTTTCTTATATTTAATATTAAGAAAATATCTTATATATTTTAGCTTAAAAAATAATTTCTTTTATAGTAAATGTCATCATTATTTTATGTGGACAAAAATATTTGGAAAACGTATGCTCCATATTGAAAAACAGCTTTATTTCATTGCATAAAAAAAAATATTTGGTTTCTTTTATAATTTTTTAAACTATTTTTTACATTTTTTTTGTACAAAACTATACCAAAATATAAGAAAAAGTTTGTGATAAGAACAATATAAAATAATAAATGAATTAAATAGTAATATGAATTTAAAATTTTGTAAAGGTATATTTAATGATATTAATTTAATGTATGTGTGTATTCAGAGTTTGTATTTGCTGTTAGTTGAAAAAAGGTACGTTTGATTCTATTTAAATGTAAAATATTGTATTTAGTTGATAACAATTTATTTTATCAATTATATATATATATATATATATATATATATATATATATATATTCTATAATTAATATTCATCGTGTATTTAATAATAGGAAGAAAATTTTAAATCTTTGAACATTTTTCTCATAAAACATAAGAGGGACGAATCTATTTTAGAACGACGATAATCATGCCTATACGAGAAAGACTGTTAAAATATGTATTAGAAATGATAATCTTTACATAATTATTGAGAATTCACTTTTTATTCAGTCGTAATTGGAACAAAGCGCGCAAAAGATAATTATTTTAGAACTAACGATTTAATCTAAAATAATTATTATAGTAATAGCAATTCAGTTTTAAGATTGTCGAAAAAGATCCCCAGCTCGTACAGGTTTTTCAGGTCACTTATTTTAATTATATCGATTAATTAAAATATTATTTTTCTACTTTTAAAATTATATGTAGTTATGTTATGAAATATTGTAATTGTAAATTGATTTTTGTTTTAATTATAGTCGATCGATCACAGGTGATCTGCGATTTATATTATTTATAATTATTTTAGAATTCAATTTTTTTCTTTCACGCATTAAATATAAATGTTATGTTTAGTTTGTATTTTTTTTTTGAAATTTCTTGCGAGACATGATAAAAATCTAAAACGTAGAGAAACTTAAAAAGCAGAGGCCCAAACGAAATTTTTCACAATAATAATCAAGAGAGCCAAACAAAGTACATAAACGAAGAAGCTAAAGATTTTTGAAGTATAATCAATCGTTTTCACAATTTTAAGATATTAATCAAGAAAAATAATTATTTTCGACAACATAAAAAAAAACGAACGAATCGCATAGAATTTTTTGATATCTGTAAATCAGACCTTATTCTATATTTTTCGTAATCAAATTTGTTTAAATATTTTTTTTCATTTATTATTACATCGATGCTTATTAAAATTATTATATTATATAGGTAATACTCGATTTAAAGAAATATTTATAATTATATAATTAAATGCAATATATATGTATATATATATATATATATATATATATATATATATATATATATATATATATATATATATATATATATATATATGTTAACAATATAGATTTAGATAATATTGATAACTTGGACAATATTTTATCCAATGTGAAAAATAAATGGAGAGTTCGTAAAATGTATTATAATGTTACATGTCTAATTTAAAAATATTTTAATGTTTTAACATTTTTTTTTATATATACTAAAGATGCAAAAAATGCAATGCTTGTAATATGTGTATAATTTTGTGATATAGAATTTCAATTAATTTTTAGGTTTTCTGTATATATGTTTTATTTTTTGTATTAATTTGTACACAAAATAAATGACATATTTTTTTATATTGCTAATTTTTCAAATGAATATGATTGTTGGAAATATAAATTATAAAGTCTTAATTAAAAAAGTACAAGATTTATTGTCCAATTTGTGTGAAAAAAATCCATTTTTTTCTCTTTTTATTTTTTATTACTATTATTCATTAAAGTATACAATAAAAAGGTGAAACTATAATGAATGTATTTTATAAACAAATATACTTGATTACAACTAATCAGTCAGGGGAGATGGAGGGGAAATAAGTCACAAAAAGTCATTTTACGTCTAAAAATATCCTAATTTCAAATTAGTATAATTTAACATTTTTTTTAATATTACAACCAATAAATAAAATTATTCAATGTAGATGTAATTATAAAAAAAATAAAGAAAAAGGTATTAGATTACAATTTAAATGTGAACAGTGATTCAATAACTGTTTATTTTAAAATTCGCATAATTCAATGAAAAAAAAAACAAAATGGCAAATAAATTGAAGTCTTTAAAACGTTTTGCGATATTGCAAATTTTATTTTTTATAAGAATCAAAAATCATTTCGTTGATTTCTTTATTTTTTCTTTCAGTTCAAAATTTCGCTTATTTAGAATTAAAATTGAACAGGCTATAATATATTCTAATATATATATATATATATATATATATATATATATATATATATTCTAATATATATATATATATATATATATATATATATATATATATATATATATATATATATATATATAATGGCACTCTAGATAGTAGCGATTCAACTCTTACAATGGGTCCATAAAATGCAATTTAATCGTAATTAGATGTATATATAGAATTGATTGTAATGAAGTAAAAATAAATTAATCAATTTATATACAGATTACGTATATATTGAATTTATAAGTTTGTAAAGTATCGCATATAATATGAATTATATCAAGCCAAAAGGTGAAATAATATATATATATATATATATATATATATATATATATATATATATACATACTGTAAAATCAATTAACTCGAATAATGTACAAGGAGTCTTCGATCGATTATTCTCTATTTATTTATTGATTTCATTAAAATAAAAGAAACTTTCAGACTGAATAAATGGTAACGTAAGATCACTTATTGTTCTTAATTTTAAGTAGTAACAGAATGTTTCTTTTCAGTGTGCTGTTTTAAATAGCGACTCTGACTAAAAGACATTCCGCATTTCTCGCAGTAAAACGATTTGGTACTGTTGTGAGTTTTCATATGCCTAGTGAGATCATATTTTACCGCGAATCCTCTGTTACACTTTGAACAAAAATATTTTTTCTCTTTAGTATGACTAGTTAAATGGCGTAAAAGCTTCTGCTTCCATTTGAAAGATTTATTGCACATGGTGCACGCGAATGTTTTCTTTTCACAATGTACATTATTATAATGTATGTATATACTAGCTTTAGACCGGAATTGCTTTGAACACGCAGGACACGAATAAGGTTTCTCTCCAGAATGTATTGTGAGATGGCATGTAAGGGCACTTTTCATCCCGAAACTTCTTCCGCATACGTTACAAACATGTTCTTTAACACCACCATGGAAATGCTTCATATGATAGTGATAGCTGGAAATCACTCTGAACACTTTGGAACATATTGAACATACTCTAGAGTTTGTTTGCGTCGAATTTATGTTTCTTGACGATAATTTCTCGGACATTTCATTCATATCCTCGCATGTTTGTTCTAAACTTTTTGGTAAAGGTTCTGTAGCATTTTCTTCATCTTTAATAGCTTCAAATACTGAGTCTGGAAGCGGTCCAAAACGATCGTTCGAATGACTCGAATTTGAAAACGCATCATTTTCTTCTTCGGTGTCTTTAACGTTTGATTTTTTCGAAGGTTTATCTTTATTCGTTACGCTTTTATCTTTTGTGCTATCGTCTTTTATCGTATTATTTTCAATACAATTCATATTTTCAGCCTCGTCTTCCTCGTCGGCATGTTGAGACATATGAGGAATTAACTGGCTTCTATCCCTATAGGATCCGCATACGTCACAATGAAAAAAATAATCCGGATGATAATCTAACATGTGAGTCAATAATGTATTCATATCCGTAAATGGAGATTTACAAAACGCACACTTGTCGCAATTATCCGGTAAGTATTTTTTATCAACGTTCACTTTGATCAATCCAAACGTACTATGAGTAACAAACACATTCTTTGTATCATCGGCTTCATCCGTTATTTTGCCAGTATCGAGTTTACACCTGAAAAAAAAAAGTTAAACGTATTATTCTCATTGTTTTATATCTTCGTTTTGAAATGGCTACACAATTATTCATGAAAAATTTTAAAAGACATAAACGTTAATTTAAAAATAATTTTTATTATTAAAGCGATTAATATCAAAGTCAATGTTACGATTGTCAGAACTTTATTTCTTTTAATCACTAATTTTTCGAAATATCACATTTAATATTTATATTCTAAATAGTTTCACATTAAAAATTATCTATATAATGAACATCACCAATTCCAGACACATTTTTTTTGTGCTTTCTTATTATTCATTAATTGCTATATTCTTTTATTTACAATAAGTAAATTAAAAAAAATCACAAATTTACAAATACAACAGAAAACATAGTTAAATTATTGAGCAATATATTTTTCAGTTCTTATTTTCCTTTTGTTATTCAAAATTATGAACTCTACAGTTGTTTAAGTTTTATTACACATATTCAACATTAATCCCATTTTCTAATTAATTTATGTAACAAAATTGCTTAGAATTTAAATAATCAACTCAAGGTATATCTTATATTTGAAAGTGTTATTAATTTTGTTTAATATTAACAATTAATGAAAATAAAAAAATACATATATTAAAAATTTTGTAATTATAAATTATATATACAACTATTTTACTTTATTTATAAAATCTAAATATCAAATTAAAAAAAATGTAAACAATATAATACTAAATATTTTTAATACATCAATTTTATACCTATTATATATATTAAAAATATATTAAGAACATAATAATATCACATCATTTTATACACATATATATTTAGGTTATTTTTTATGACAATTTTTCAAATGAGTTTTTACATTTTTCTTATGACGAAATTTTCTATCACACTCGGGACAACTAAACGGTCTCTCATCTGTATGATTCTTTTTATGACGATTCAACCGACTTTTAATAGCAAAACTTTTTCCACAAACGTCACAAGTAAACGGTGCTTCTCCCGTATGTTTCACCATATGGTAATTCAGTTGAGATTGTATATGAAATTTAGAATCGCACAATGTGCACGGAAACGGAAAATGATCTGTGTGTGTTCTATTGTGAACGAATAGCGCAGATTTTTGTTTAAATGATTTCCCGCACTTTGAGCAAACATGCGGTCTTTCTCCGGTATGAACTCGTCTATGTTCTAATAAATTCGTAGTTGTACCAAATTTTTGATGGCATATATCACAGGCGTGTTTTTTAATTTGTTCATGTGTGAGTCGCAAATGTATCCTGAGAAGAGTAGATAAACGAAATCTTTTGCCGCATAAATGGCATACAAACTGCTTATCACCAGTATGAATAGTCATATGAGAAAAATAGTAATATAATCGACTCAATTTTTTTGAACACACTTCACATTTATAAAAAACTTTACCGTTTATTAATACTTTGCTTTTTTCAATTGTTTCATAATTGATGAAATGTCTACTTTTCTTTTGTGAATCAACATTTTTAATGATTTCTGGCGAATCTGTCAGTTCGTTTATAGCGTTAGGTGTTACAGTAGTAGAATGAAAGTGTTTTAAATGATTCTTTAGAAAACTGAGAAGTCTAAATTTTTTGCCGCAAATATGACATTTAAATAACTTTTGTCCATCGTGAATTGTTTGATGACAAACAAAACTGTATGAACTGGTTAAACACTTATTACAGACACTACAACGATACTGTACTTTTCCATTTATTCTGATTTTAGCTTTTTCGATTTTTTCTTTCGTTAAAGTATCATAAATTCGTCTACTGCTTCGTTTAAATAATGCATTTGATAGAATATGTTCTTTTTGTGTATGCATTTCTAAATCTCTTTTACCGCAAGATACATATGTACAACGGGTACATGGATATCGGTTGAGATTTATTAAAGGTTCATTGTCACTTTCAGTACTTTTAAAAGAACCGTCGTCTCGACCAAAATCAACTTCATTATCAGGAACGTATTTATATAGATTAGATTCACTATTGACGATATTTATATCTTGAGCAATTCTATCTATATCGTAACTTTTTGATTTTGATGTAGAACAATTATTTTGAGAGGCGAAATTAAAATTTAGATTTATTTCGTTGTCACTTTTAATTATACTACACGGAAACGGATCATTATTGACTAAATCTAAATTAGGTTTAGATGTTGTGTCACTCTTTAAAATAATTGGAGATCTTTCATTATATACATTATGTCCATTAAGATGATGTTGTTGCATTTCAATTCGAACTTGATGAAAAGCATGGAATGAAGGGAAACACCTGCAACAAATTGTGCAATTACATCACAACCCCTTCAATACTGGGAATAAAGTAAATAATAGGTAAAACTATCTATAGATATCAAAAACTACCAAGTATTAATACGGTTTTAACACGTTTCTTTATGTTTAGTCTGAATATGTTTTTTTACGTATCGTTTCTGTTTGAAGGTTTGTTTACAAATACCACAAGAAAACAGTCTTTCATCGCTGTGCACTACGGAATGATTATCGAGTTCTTTTTTAAGTCGGAACATCCTACTGCAAATAAGACAGCTATACGGTTTTTCACCTGTGTGTATGGAAATATGCGAATTCAATTCTTGTTTTCTTTTAAAACGTTTCACACAGAACGTACATTGAAATCTAAATATGTTCAAATGTATTTTTATATGTATATTCAACGAAGACTGAAGGCGGAATCCCTTTCCACATTTATCACAAACGTAAGGACGATTCGTACTATGAGTGCGTCTATGTTCTTCCATAGTGCGTTTGCACGCAAACGACGAAGAACATTTGTCGCATTCGAAACGCAGTATCCGATAGTGAACTTCGCGCGCGTGTCGCGAAAGAGCACCAGAATTTTTAAAACTTTTTCCACAATGATGGCATATATAACGTCGTTCTTCCGTGTGCGATCGCAAATGTCTCTTATAAGATTTTACAACTAAAACGTTAGAACAAATTTCGCAAGACACAGTCTTACTATTATTTTTTTTCACCGAGGATAAGAAAACTGTAGAGTTCGATATTTGCAAATTATCACTACAATCGGATACGTTATACGATTCGTATTCGTCTTTTTCGATTTTTTGAACATTATCCGCACGAACGCTATTTTTTAACGTATCCATATTTCGATTTTCTTCCTGCGATGAAATCGTTAATCGTTCATCGAAACCGTTAACTACTGTCGGTTTTATAATTTCGTGCGCATCGTCAATTCTAATATTCCCTTCCGATCGAGACATTCTGTAAAACAAATAGGTGAATTTCTATACACAGTATAAATACATACAATACATATATATAGTTTCAATATCTAAATATGTATTATGCATTTAAAACGCACAATAAATATTTTACAATGTAGAATTCCATATTTTAAAAACTTCATTCGCATACTCGTATTGCATAATTCTAAAATAAATCGAAAATTACCATAAAAACAATCAAAAAATTGTCACATAACGAACTTATCGTTTTTTTTTTTTTTTTTTGATTTTCGACAGAAACAATGTTCACGTTTTACGATCGAAATAATTTAAATCGTTACAATAGGAGTCGCAACGAGACGACCGAATAGCGAGGACGGAGATTATAAAAACGATCACAATATAGCTTCGAAAAACTAAAAAATCAAAAACAAGCGAACGCACCTTTTTTTGTCGGCGGACTCCGCATCCGAATTCCCGTCGGCGCTCTTATCCTATATTACAAACGGTAAGATGTCATGAGTGAAAGTTGAGGTTCGCTAATGCGAATTGCGATTCCGCACAAACGTACGATCGGAAGGATACCTTAGAGGGCCGGTTCGAAGGTCCACCTTTGGAGAGCTTGAAGTTCAAGGCGACGTTCGCTCGCAGACAGCATTGGTACAGATTGTGCCAGGCGACGAGGGCGCTCGCGCACTGATAGCACAACTGCAGCGGCAGCTCGTCGTCTATGTTCACCTGAATGGGGCGTCCGTTATTTTATTTCGAAAAGCGTGTCGCATTTATTTTTAAAAGATAAAGGGAGACGTAGTACTTTCACCGGAAGATAACTGTTGATCTTCAGAGACAGGTTGTTCTCGAGGCCTTCTCCTTCGAAAATGGGAATGAAGTGCAGACTCGTTTGACCGCAGATCCTGCACAGCGTGGACACGTGCACCTCCTCCTCGTCGATCGCTGAAACATAAACGCGACCGTTAAAAAACGCGCAAAAACCGTCGCCGCGAAGAGTCCGCCGTCGATCTAACCGGAGTGCCGGTGCGAAGAGGAAGCGTTGTTGGACGCGGACGCGGACGCCGACGCCGCCGCCGACACCGACAAAGACATCGACGGAGACGCGAAAGCCGACGTCGAACTCGTCGACGCCGACGGCTGAAGCCGCGTCTGAACGTGACTCCTCGACGAGGCCCCCTTCATGTTCGGCCGGAGCGAAGGCGGCGCACGGCGACGGACGACGCGACTCGCACGCGACTCGCACGCGACCGAAGCCGCCGAAGTCGACC
Source organism: Leptonema lineaticorne (assembly GCA_024500535.1). Classification (NCBI taxonomy): domain Eukaryota; kingdom Metazoa; phylum Arthropoda; class Insecta; order Trichoptera; family Hydropsychidae; genus Leptonema; species Leptonema lineaticorne. The sequence goes on from JANIJI010000021.1 coordinate 12,384,619, forward strand.
GCCAACCTGACGACGCACCAGGGCCGCCAACCGTTCTTTTTACATTTAACACTAAACCTACCGGCACTCGGTACTTGTTACAAAATGACCGCTCTATAAATTAGCTATTCCTTTTTATACATAAACGTGGATAATACTCGAATTAATAAATAAATAAAATAACTACGGTAATAAAATTGTATCCATATTTTGAGAAGAGTTAAAGTTGTACAGAAGGTTAAAAACGGTCAAATTGACCGGTGGCGGTAGGTCTAGCGTTCATTTCGAAATTCGAATCGTAAATTCGGGGAGAACCGCCTTCGAACGTTTTTCGAACGACAGTCGAATCGACGTATCGTAATCGAGACCGTAAAAATAATAAATAAATGCATCGGTGCGCATGCGCGCATCGCGATCGCCGCCGAAGGGGGAGACTTGTGTGCGAGCGAGGGGGCGGGGGCGGACAGTGTTGTGCAGTGGCGGGCTTCGATCTGCGGCCGCGGCTGCAGCTGCGGCTGTGGCTGTCATCTTCCATCTCGGACGACGGACGATTGCGTAACGGAATCCCGAAGACTCCGCCCCTCTACTCGCGTCGTCCGCTTCCGTCGTGAGTCTACCCGTTCTCTTTTTTTTTCGTTTATTTATTTACGATGTTTCGCGGAAAGCAAAAGGATCTCGAATCGTTTTTTCGCTCGACCGTCTATTTCGCGTGTTCTTCGCTAACGTTTTCTCCGCTACGTCGGATCGAAATCGTTTCGCAATCCGACTGACAGTTGTCAAGTACGCACATAACCTATACGTTTAGTCGTTTACTTCTATCGCCGTATCGATTCGTTTTTCTTTCATATTTCGGATGTTCGCCTCGCATTCGACCGGGGTATGGCCGCGGCGATGCCGCATTTACGCCGTCGCGATAGCGATTCGACGACAAAAAAAAAACATGGCTGTCAAAAAACGATCTCGAACCTAACAACGCGGTTAATAACCATTGACCGAATCGGAATCGTGTTTTAAATATTTTTCGATATTTTACGATATTTCTTGAATCGAATGGCACATTAAAAAAAATGAATTTCTTAGTACAACTTATAGAAATTTATATAGACAAAGGGAATCACAGGAAGAATCAACAAAATTAACAAGCGAAAGTTTCAATATATATATATATATATATATATATATATATATATATATATATATATATGTGTGTGTGTGTGTGTGTGTGTGTGTGTATTTACAATGTTTCGTACTTATTATTTATTTATTTTTGTAGAATACTTTTTCTTCCTTTTATTTACTTGTAATTTATTAATTTAAGAACGAAATACTCTTTTATCATTCAGGTATTCGAGGTCGCATAATAATTAACTAATTAATTCAAAAATCTACGAAGCATACTTTTAAGAATCGCTAGAATAAAGGATAAACTTTTCTAGTCGTCAGGTTTACTATTATTATATTTACGTATCGACTGATTAATACGATATTCAGCGATTTTATCTTACGTTAAAATATTTGAATTATGAATTTATTTTAATACGATTGTTAATTTAAAAATGACATGTATGTTTATATTTACAATATCCAAAAGAATATGACGATATGTGAAAAATCTTCAGACGGATATATGTTTTAAGTAAAGTGTGAAGTTGACGATTTGGCCCTTCTAAAACAAATCTATTTAAAAAATACGTACTTCTAATAGCTAAAATTGTAAGATATATCAGTGTTACTGTTGAAATTCCAAAGTTTATTTAATGTGAAGACTTCCATCATATATTAGCTATTGTAAAAAAAATAAACTGTGGAAAAAAATTAACCGAAAAAATAATTATTTGTGAACGATTTATAAATGTAAAGATTGATTGAAATTTTTAACTATAGGGTAGATTTGTTAATATTTATAGTATAGATATCTAGATCGATAATTACAAATAAAATTTTTGAAATTCAATTGTTTTTGTGCCACTTTTGCTACTTTATTATCGTCATCAATTTTGAAAATCAATCTCTTCAATTTATTCATAGTTTTCATGGATAATAGAAGAAAGAAAAGTAAAATTTAAAACTAGTCTATTTGGTTATCTGGTACATTATCGATTTTTGCACTTTAGCTGTAACATATGTTACTATATATTTTTGAGAACTATTTAAAAAGAAAAATACTTCTTTCATCCTTTTAGCTTCAATTCTATAAATATAAAAATCATGTTTTGAAATATTTGGCTTGAAAATTTTTGACACTGTTGTTAGAGATGTTATGCAAAAGAATTCCATATATTTTGTCATATTTTTTTTACTTTTCCAATAATCTGTTGCTATTTTCTTGTTCTCAAAATATGATAGAGATTCTCAAATCTGCAAGTTACCAGCAATTAACAAAATATATATAAAACAATTTTTATTCTAATCTGTGATACGGAAGTATGAATCGCGACCTATTTTATTTCTGTTAATTTATTTTTAATACTGATACGTCGTACTAGAAGAAAACCACTAAAAATTTTATGAATTTTAATGAATATTTAAACAATCTCCGATATTTTAAACGAAATATTCGCTCCCAAAATAGCGGTTAAACGAAATTCTATGTTAAGAGTGCATTACTTGAAAATATTCTACAAATAAAAATTATTCTAAATATTTTATTACAAATTTCGATTAAATATCTATAAAACATTTAATTTTTTGAAATATTTTTTTTCAATAATTATTTAGTTAATCAATTAAAAAAGTGTTGTTTTTCACCGTTTATTACAATATACAATAACTTAAAATATTTTAAGTTATTAAAAAATAAACAAATAATTTTAAATTTTGAAATATCGTATTAACGTTATATGGACAGGTCCGTCACTAGGGCGGGACAATTAAAGTGTTTACTTAATACGCCACAAACTGACTATAATTTTTAATAAAATATTTTGTATATGATAATTAGTTTAAGTCAGTGATGTGTTGTTAAATGTATTAAAATTGTTAATACGATTACAGGAGTGTTGTTTTTAAAAGTAAAATGAAAACAAAATCTTTATATGAATAATAATTAATAAATTCTGTTTAAAAGTCATTTTTTGAATTTAAAAAAGTTTTATAATTACTTCAAAAACAACTATAGATAACACAATTGGTTTTTTTAGAGATATCTAATATATTATTATAATAACTATTTTTGATTCACAAGATTTTATTTGTATTTTGATCCGTAACAATTTAATTGTAATATAATAATATTTTATATCTTATTATTGTTTAAATATTATAATTGCCTTGAAAAATAACGATTACGATTAAAACATATCTTATATTTGAACTATGAGAACATAATGTATACCAAAAGGCGAATTATCTATTTTTAATAATTATTATAGCATTGCTGTAATATATTCCGATGTAATATATTATTATATATTATTGGAATTTAATCATAATGATTATTAGGCAAATGAAGTGATAGTTTTAGTTCCATTTTTTTATTGCGATATATCATTTATCATATTTCACGTTTTATATGAAAGGCATAATTTATAATATAAGAGTTATAAATAATTTATTAATTACATATTATGTAATTATAAATATATCTGGGTTACACTTGCATTTTCAATTTGTACTGCTTGGCTAACGTTTATTTATTTCTTGCTCGCCTCGCTTTGAATTAATTAGTTTTATTTACTGGCGAAATTTTCAGCACTGTTTCATGACAAATCTTTATTACCGGAGCAATTTTGTTTACGGTGAAATGTATCATAAATCTTGAAAATTATTCCGGTTATAGTCTCTAAAAATATATATTATAATACGAATAATGTTCGTATATTACTAATAATATTAAATGGAATAAGAAATGTTGCTTATATTTATTTTTATTTTTATTTTATTGCGTATATAGACAGACTTTCATTGACTTGAATGAATTCAAGAAATTACGCAAACAATCATTCTGTATATGGTATAAATATTGCGAAAAATGAAAACTAAAATAAAAGCAAAATGAAGAAAAAAAGTTATTTTTTAAAATCTGAATTTAGATGCTTTTTTAGTATATTTTTATTCGTTATTGAGAATTATTGCATTTTAATATGAAACTATTCAATATTAAACGACAGGTTTTTTTATCTTTTCGTATAAGCTTTTTATATACTAAAAACAATGTGTCGATGCGGTGTTATATTATAATATTTTTATCATTATTATTATATAAGAAAGAATATATTCATCACATATTATTTAACCCTTTAACCCGTACTTTCGAGTTTCACTCTGGCATAATCAATTTCTATACGACATAAATCATTTAATAAGGACTCACGATATAGATTTTATTATATAAAATCAAAAAAGTTTTTTATATATAGTAAAATTTGAAACAAAAAGTATGCGTTAATGAGTTTCAATCTAAAATAAAATAGACGCAGACGGTTATATATATATATATATATATATATATATATATATATATATATATATATATATATATATATATATATATATATTACAATTTATTTTTCAAAAGAAAATATACGTGCATTGTTTGAAATACGATCACTGGTCTCCTGCATGCATCCAGTTTATCCAAGAGTGGGGCCAACATGTGTGTGTGTGTTTGCGTCTCCTTGGCCGTGGCCTGGTTCAAGTTCAAGGCCATGGCATTGCATTCTGCCGCTTCTGCAGTCAGGACTTTTGAAAGTTCCAATTTTGTGTTTTTTTCTGCTAACCGATTTAACCAATTTGAAATTTTTTTTAATAAACATTTTTATATTTTTGTACGTATATATAATTATTTTCTATTTAATAAAAAATAACTTTGTGTTATGTTTAATAGAAATTTTATAAACATTATTTTCTCAATAGTTATTAACTACGGCAAACTTGCATGAAATGTTTGATAAATATTGGTCGCTCTTAATTTGAGATGAAGTCAAGTATCAAAGAAAAACCGTCAAATATTTTTAGTCATAAGACTTTTTTTATTTTAATTTAAAATATTGCATTCGATATATATTTTTAGTTTATAAAACGGAAATATATTATTGATTGATGTGTTAAAATTTATTTTCAATTTCGCGGAGTGCTGCTCACTGAAAGGTTAAGAACAGTGGCGGCTCGTGTCATAAAATTTTTTCAGCGTTTAAAAATAACATTTGGAATTTGTGTTTCTTTTATCTGTAATAATTGTAGCAGATTTAAAAGAAATATAACCGAAACTGTTCGTGAAGAAAATATGTGTAACTCTTTCGGTTACACTGAAAGGTCATCTTGTCGGCCATTATGAAATTATCAACATCGTATATGTGTCAGAGTGAATAATAAAATTATTTTGAGATTTGGAGATCGATAATCGTTTAGTTTCCGATGGCGACGATGATACGTTTCGTCGTTATCTCGAGGGTTGTAAGGCTACGATATTCGGCGCGAGAATCCCAGCAGCGAAGTGTGTTGTAAGCGGCAAACGGAAAGCGGTAACAGAAGTGGCGAGAAGCTGGTCGCGAAAGGAGGTGTTTGGTCCGGCGGTCGTTCATTCGCGCCGCGAACGTCTCGCAGTGCGGACGCGCCTGTGGACGAGCGCGACCGTCACACATTCGGCTCTATTCCCGAACGCGCTGGCGGCTACGGCGACTGCGGCGGGGGCCGGGGCCGGCGCGGGGGGAGAAGCCATCAGACACGGTGGCCGTATCGAGGTGCAACCCCCGACGCAGTTACACCACCCGCACTCCTCGCATCATCACGCTAACGGCGCGCCCCTTCATCATCACGCCGTTCAGCAGAGCCAACTTACGCCCCATCAACAGCAGCAACATCATCACCATCATCATCATCATCATCACCATCAACAACAACAGCAGCAGCAGCAGCAGCACGACACTTTCTTTAGCTTAGACTTCGATTTGACTAAAAACGCTACCGGCATGGACCACTGGATGGACGACGTGGTATGTTTTTATATATGCTTCGATTATTATTATTATTATTTTTAATTATTTGTGATCGATTAATTATAATAACGTCAGTAAATCGAATAAATTTTTGTTCCAAAATTATTTCAGATATATGTCAATTAAATTAAAATCTATAATATATACGTTGATTTATTTTATTTTGTTTAAGCTATTGAAATTTAAATTTCATTGTCATTTATTTATTTATTTCATTGTCAAATTTAAATTTCATATATATATATATATATATATATATATATATATATATATATATATATATATATATATATATATATATATATATATATTAAATAACACGCTATATATTCAATTGTTTCTATTGAAAGAAAAATTGTAGTCACGTTTATAATTTATCACAGTGATAAAATCGACCCATTTTTTTAGACGTCTTAAAGTATCGAAGGGATATCCATCGTTCCGATTTATATTGATCATGAAAATGATCGATAAGCCGTTATCTCGAGTCGATTGTGTTCTGAAAATATTTTGCGATCGAAAAACCTGACCTAGGCAACAAAATTTTTGTTTCGATTTATTTAGGTCCGACTGAAAATTTATGTAACCGATGAGTTTGTGTAATTTTTTTCAGACGAGGTCACTTGATGGTATTTTATTTTTTTTTTTTTTGTTCAGATCTTTTCAGAATTTATAAGACAGCAATTCTGCGGTTCATAATTAATATTAATTACTAAGAATACGCTTTCACACTATTTAAGACGTTCATTGAGATCTATATAAAAGTTTGTCGGAAACGCCTCGATTATTTAATTCTAATAATATGTGAAATAAACTTGATAATTTTAAAACTTTTGAGGAAACGACAATACTTTATTTTCAAATATTATTGAAGCAAAAAACTTATCATTGATATTATTTATATATAACTATTGGATTTAGTTGTTTTTCGTGAAACATTAAATAATCTGTAAGATGACATATTTTGAGAAATATTGCCTATAAATTTTAAACTTTGATAAATACAAATATAACCTTAAAATAATACTTAACATAGATTTGACAATTTTTTAATTATAGACCAGGATTTTACGATATATAGATTATAATCACAATAATTAGGAGAATTTTAGTACAGAGAATATTACTGAAATATCATGTTTTTTTCATTTTTTTAATTATATATATATATATATATATATATATATATATATATATATATATATATAGTTTGTAATTGATTTTAATTATGTTACAATATTTTTATTCGTGACAAAATCGTCCTTGATATTCTAATAGGATTTTTAGTTGAAGAGGATATAAATATTCAACAATCGGTTTGTTGCAGTAAGACATTTCTAGTTGAAATTTTCTTTTTAATGATCTAAAATGTAATTTTGACTTATTTTTTATATACATATTTTAAAATTGTTTCACCGAAAGTTGTTTAGATTGTATCCGAACTTGATAGTCGAAAGGGGGAGGAAATAGTTTTAACACGATATATATATATATATATATATATATATATATATATATATATATATATATATGTGTGTGTGTGTGTCGTCATATATTTATTGATTTTTTTCGTTGATAATTGTAAGGATTTTCGTTTGTCGGTCTCGACCGGTTTTATTTTTATTCGCCAACTTTTGCACCTGGTCGAATATTATTTGCAAATCGTCTGTGCAATGTCTGCGGATGTTGTGACGCCGCGAACCACGCTTTGAATAAGTCTGATATTTTATAAGTTTTTTAGTGAGCAAGGTCAGTGCCGTATCGACGCCGAAATGCGTACCACACGTCACCTCAACTGTTGGTTCGCGAAATATTTATTATTATTATTTTTATTACTATTAGTCGTGAGTTATTTCAGTTAAATTTAACGTCACTTATTTGGTAATTTAAATAATAAGAATGGAGTTTAAAAAATATATTTTATAAAATATTAAATTCTTATTTAATATTTTTTGTTTTTCGGTATATTCATTTCTAGGTGGTAAACTGTTGGTTGTTATAATTAATGAATATTTTTTTATTTTATTTAAGTTAACCTCTATGTGCATGCCCGAGTCACACTCGTGTGTGATGTGAATACAGAACTGTATTATTTTCAATTTATTCTTTTACTTTCACCAATATTTAAAAAAAAATAATTGTTAGAAGTTATGAAAAATATTTCATTATTATTACGACTTTGGTTTTTTTTTAATTTTTTGAAACATTGTAAATTTATTAGATTTTTTTACAACGTAATGTATTCGTTAATATATTATATAATTTATAGGAAATAACAATTTTCTACATATGTATCATCAATACACGAATTGTATATCTTTTCTGTAACACTTTCTTTGACCTCTCCTTGACACTTTAATTTATTTTTTTTTCAGTTTGAAGTTAGCCAATTCTGTATTCATTATTTTTGCTGAATTTAGATTGTATTATTCCTATAATTATATATTTCTTTTATGATTTATTAAAATATAATTTTATCTATTATTTCAAAATAAAATACTTAATTTACATAAGTTGTATCAATTATTTCAATTTATCACAAATTCATCTGTATATGCTTATCTTAACATGATGATAAAAATAATATAATATTTCTTTAATTAATAAAGTCATTTATAATTGAGAACTATTTTTGTTTTGTTTTCTAAATATATATTTATTTGTTATTAACAGTCGTAAACATAACTCATTTTATAATTACTATTGATTTTTCAGTTTTCACGTGAATCTAAATTTCGACAGTTTGATGTGTTTTTTTTATTTTCATATTTTTTTACATAATTAATTAATTTACATAATATTATTTTGTGGAAATAATATACATACGTATATATACCTATATATATATATATATATATATATATATATATATATATATATATATACATATATATATATATATATATACATATATACATATATATATATATATATATATATATATATATATATATATATATATATATATATATAATCATGCAAAACATTTACTAATTTTGCAATTGATAATGATGACGTTAATATTTATGCGATGCTTTATTATTGACCTCGTGTATTAAATTGTTTTTCGTTTCGATAGGATTTTGCATGACTTGAACTTGAACGATAGCAGGGCGACATTGTATATATATTTTTATTGAATAAAATATTGCTATATAATTTCCATTATATTCATTCATGGCATGAATTTTTATTATTTAATAGGGCATTACTTTTTTTTTATTCTTGAATTTGTCTTATTACATAATTACAATATTCTTTTTTATTATTGTTAAAAAGCGGACTCTTACTGTATATGTACTTATTTTTAGCGATATTTATTTCGTTCAACTATGAACTTTATATCAGATACTTGTTTTTACTTCACGTGAAAGTAAATCTTTTTGTTATTGATTATACGTATTTTATTATATGATATGAATATATTTTTAATTTATGTTAAATTGTGTACGTAGGGAATTCATATACTTATTTATTTTATTTCTTTGTCGATTGTCAAATCTTTGGTTATTTGTAGAAAATAATTTAGAATTTCATATATATATACGAACCACATTGAAGCCTGTTATCATGTAAAAAAGTTCATATATGTTTTAGTACAAATTCATAATCTAAATGACGTATAAAAATAATTTTAATTTATTTTTCTACAAAAATATCTGAATAGTCTTTTCGATAGGTTGTTTGTTATTAATTTGTTATAGTATTATCACTCGTTATGTTTGTTATTTATTATTAGCAATTTGATAAATCCTGGTTAATTTTAAATTCGTTAGGTACAGAACAGGGGTGTCCAATTCTCGTCTCACAGTTCTCATATTATTCGTTTGTAAATTATCTTACCGCAACACACTTGTATGTGTGTTTGTGTAATAAATATGGCAATGTTTGTGAATCTTTTTTATTCAGATAATATTCGTTGAAGCACTATTTCTTTGTTCGATAATATTAGTTCAAATTTGGAATTATCTGTCATTTATAAATTTTCGATTATCTTATCCAAATGTTTTTATGCGCACAACTTGTATTTTTACTTTTGTTTATTTTTGTATTATGTATTGAAATAATAATTGATTTTTTTTCATTTTCTAAGTTCATCGCGGTTATTCTTCTAATAATGATATAGATTAAATTTATTTTAATTGTATTAAAATAAATTTAATTTAATTGTATTAAATTTGTAAATATAACTTTTTTGTAATTAAAATTCTCGCTTAATTATATTTATAGAAACAATTGATGACAACATATATTGTTTTGATATGTGTTTAATAAAAATAAGCCTTTAGCTATTTTTAATTCGATTAAAATTATTATATGACAGTTTTTTCCCTTTTAACGATCAGTACAATCGTACTATGGTTTCTTATTTTTATACCATAGTGCAATTCTAAAAACGGAACTGTTAATATCGTTCGTGTTTTTGTGACCTACTTATTTTAGCTGATTTAACGAAACTTAGCAAAACTGATTATTAAAAAAGTAGCTTATTTAATGAAGATATTTAATTTCGTTTGTAGATTTTTTTCTTATTATTTCTATAACAACAATGTTCGTTAATAATATAATCTACAATTATTTTTTTTAATATAAAATTTTATTTTTTATATTTTATATATTGAATTTCACTGAGCACTGAGTTGTTGAATTTATTAAATTTCTATTTATCTATGATATTACTCTCACTCTTAAATGTTATGAAAAATATTTTATATTTAAAAATGTTTTCTATTGAATTGAAAAAAAATTTATATGAACATTTTTAACCATATTTTTACATTTAATATTTTGGATGTTCAAAATATAGGTAACAAATTTCTTCAGTCTTCATAAATTTATTTCATTCAGAAATTAATAGGAAAATTCTCTTGAAAAAATCAATTTGGTTCTGAGTCCAAAAAAATTTTTTTGCAATATATGGTATAAGTATTGTCATTTTATCTAGTTACAATCTTAACTGCTCATTTTTGTGGTTTTTTTTATTAATTTTAGATTTTTATAAAATATTTCATTACTTTTATATTTTTTGTCATATGGCTTTAGATATTACAGTTTATATTGATCGTATCGGTTCAGGATATTCGAATTTATACGTGCATAGAGTGCGATTGGACTTATATAAATAATTTTATATTTTTAATTAATTATGGAGCGAATAACAAGACGATAAAATCAGTATGAATAAAATTGACATGTTATCGTTTCAATACAATATCATTAAAATAATTAATATGTAAATAGTATCGAATGTTACATAATAATAAAACGTGAAATGTTATGTATTACAAAAATGTATATATGTTTAAAATTTGCTACTTATATTAAATTATAACAATTGTCAATATCGATTATATATAAGAGTAGTTCAAAACTTCCAATTGAAGTGGAGGAGGAAACATTAATCGTAATTTTTAAAAATATGATGTTCGTATTTTAATCTAGAGCCGCCTTAATAAAAAAAACCGGGCTCAACAACAGTTCCTATTGTGCTGAATATGCATTTAAAAAAAATGCAACACTCAGACAGAAGTATGCCTTGAAAACCTTGAACCGTTATCGTATGGAGAATGTCTTTTAATTTAAATACATTGCAAATTACTATATGTACGCAACATTATATACAATATATTATATTTAACTTTTTTTTAACATTACATTTATTTATATTGATAACAATTTATCGTTTAAAAATATATCGTATATATGGGTGTTGAGTGTGTGTGTCTGAGATTTAAAGTATTTATTTTGTATGTTTTGAGTTTGCACTATTGAAAAATAGTGTTCATATTATATAACATTGACTCCATTTATTGTGATGTTTAGAATTTTAATAATATTCGAACGCTTTCTTTGTATTTTTATTTTGTAAAATAAAATATTATATATTTCAAAGCTATCGGAGTTCAGCTCTAGTTTTTATAGGTGGGTGGTTTTATATACGAAATTAAATATACCATATATTAATAAAAACTTTTTATCGTATAAACAATAATTTATTAAGTCATTCATAAACGTATGTATCAGTATTTTTTGAGTTTAGCTATTCTTTTTTTTATAAATCTCACGTATTATTTGAATATTATATATTTATATATAATTTCTACTATATAAACTTTTATCAATCTTTATCAAATTTATAATAAAAAATGTAGATTTTAATAAAAAAAAATCGATGAAAAGATCAAAAAAGACATTTTTATTTAAGACTTCTTTATACTATTTAATTATTTTTTGTAAACATTTTCGATCTTTTTTGTATTAGTAGAATTTTGCGTTTTCTTTTTTTTGTGCTAGTTTTCAATTAGAACTCAACTATTTTTCGAGTGCCTTACCTATGCCAACATTTTTTGTATGGACGCCGTCGAACGCCGTCGATAAAAAGACGTAGAATAAAAATAATTCGACTCAACCGGCTTCTCCAAGTGTGGGACGCGTTCCATCAATAGTTCTCAATTGTTTCATATTATTAGATATATATTAATTTAAAATTATTACGGTATATTTTTTTTCCCGTTATTATTATGATTTATTTATATAAGAAATTGTTAACGATACCAATCGCATACAGTTTTAAAATTAAAAATTATTAATATAATCAATTATGATAAATTTTATGGAATTGTTTATTACTAATTTGTAAATTTAATTATTAATTTATAAATCATACCAGTGTCTCGATAACCCCATATGGATCAAACTGACCTTTCATTCGCGTTTCATCATAGCACCGATTTATTTATTACGGGGTTTTGAGATGTTAGCTTTATGTCTTGCCTTATATAAGTGAATTTAATCACTCAACTATTAAAGTGTCGGTTATTTTTTTTTATATTTTTAATAAAATGAAACATTTTAATATATTATTATATTTCGTACTATTTTTATCATACAAACGATGAAACAAGTCGTTTTAATATTGTCATGAATTACACGTATAACACGTATGACGAACTGTTACACATTGGTTTTTCGTTTATTTTTCTTTCGCTTTTCCAGGTGTTTTTTTTTATTATTATCGTTTTTCGGTTTTATTTCACACGAGATTTAGAACGCTTGCCAATTTTCTAATTTTTGTTCGAAATATCTGCGCGTGTTTACTTTTATAAATATAAAACTTGCATATCCAGAGCCGTTGTAATTCTCCGGGTCGTTGTACCGTTTTCGAATATTTTCGGACCACGTCAGAAAGGTCGAATTTGACTGACTTTAGTGGGTTTATTTTAATAGTCAATGGAAATCGATAGAAAAAAATTGTTCGATTTCATTTTTTTTACATTAACAATTTTTCCTGACATGCTTATTCGTTTTAAAGCACTCAACACTTTTTGTGGCGTTTATTGCACTGCTTTTACATAAAAATATTTTTTTATGATATATATTTCTCTTATAATATTATTTTGATGTTAAAATAATTTTATTAAATATCTCAACTAATAGTCTCAGATTCTTTTGTAGAATATTTAATATTCGTACATTTCTTTATAGATGTTTGTTACGTATATAATATGAATAAAATATTCAAACATTTACATATAAAACGTTTATTGATATTTGATTATTAATTAATTTTAAACAATGAATAAAATTTAAAATATGTTTTCAGTAGATTTTGTAAAGCAAAAACTTTTTTTTTTATTTTTGTCATTAATTTTATACAGTACATTCGTTTAATAACGAAAACTTTATAATTTTTTAATTGTTGAAACACGACATATTTCTACAACAATATATCAGGTGACAGTAGAAAAACTGATAGAGATTGTGTTAGTTTCACACAGATATATATTATTTATTCGTCGTTTTTTTTTATAAATTGTAATACATATATCGAATTTAGATTTTGTTTACATATTTAAATTTTAACGAATTCGTTTCTCTTGTATATTTCGCAGAACGTACTATATATATATATATATATATATATATATATATATATATATATATATATATATATATATATATATATATATATATATATATATATTGTGTACTGCGTGCTATGAATGATTAATTAACTAAACATGTGTATATTATTATCCTTGAACGGTGTTACACTTTTGTTATGTATTATTTTAAAAAGAAGTTCACGTTACCGGTGGTGAACGGGGTCACGTGTGCGTTCGAATTCACCTTGTTTTTATGTAAATTGAAAAATAAATATATTTTTACGGTATATTGTCATAATACGAATACGGTAAACAATATATATATATATATATATATATATATATATATATATATATCATTGAATTTTTTTATAAGATCGCTTGAAAAAGATTGAATCGTTTCACGAATTAGTATTTTTTTTTCAATTTAAAACGTGGCTAAAGTATAATGTTGTAAATTTTATTTAGGTGAGAATGTGAAATACTTTTTGTATTAGATATTAATGAAAATGTTATAAAATAATAATCTATTGAAAGATACGAGTCATCAGAGATATTTTATAAAAAAATTTAATGGTAATTTGTCAAGCGGTTAAATTTATTTATTTATATTTAGTTGTTGAAATAATTCAGAGCTGATGACTCGACCTTGCATAAAAATAAATCGTAAATATGAAATTCAATATCGACGATTAATCATTATCAAACTGAGACCAAAAATCGAATCTGGAACGATTTTTATTTTACGTAATATATAGTAATTTCACAGTACTGATTTGCCTAACCTAAATCAATTTTAATATTGAATATTCATAATGAAATGATGTTGTAATGCGAAAATTGACACTGTTACATCATTGCATTGTGCGGTGTGATTTATGTGATGTATGCATTTGCGCGATGCAAATAATATGTTTCACCGTGGCCTTGTTCCGACGCAATGCCGTACCCACAATGTTGATTATTTCTGTCTTTCTTTTTTTTTCAATTGCTACTATATTGAAGTATGTACTTTGTTATGCTCGTAATAAAAATATTTACATATTTGCTTACATGAATAGTTGTTAAACTTCTTAATTATTTTTTTAACACTTTATGTGTTGCGTTTACGGTTTATTGTTTTATTTATTGATATATCCTTGCATTTTTAATGATTTTTTTTGTAATTATGTATTCACTTTAAAATCCTATATATAATGTATATACATTATTCGACCATGAGATCGAATAAATTGCACATTTGTTGAAGAAGTTGGCAGTGTTCTTTTAAAATTGCAGTATATTTATATATTTAATAATATTTGTTTTTATTTTGTATGAAATAGTGAAAGTAAAAGTTATATCGTTATGTAACTATTTTTAGAATCTAGCAACCGAGTGGGATTAAATTAGGTTATTTATTTCGGTTCCGAATATAAAGTTGGAAAATGGAACACGTTTTTTTCCTTATCGGTCAAAATTACCAATTATATGACTACGACAGTGCAATTTTAATTTTTCGTAAACCATTAAAAAATAAACATTTAGTTTGATTAGATAATTTTTCAATGGATAAATATTTAAGGTTGACTGTATTACGAATAAAATAGATGTATTATTTTATGATAAAATATATATTCTGAATTCGTATTGTATGTTGAAAATGTAATTAACTTTGCCGTTTGAATGTTATGATAGTAGATAATAAGATTCTTATTGTAAAAATATTAATGTATATTATTTAGATTTACAAAAACGCAGTTAATTATATTTTAAATATGAATTATTATTTAGTTTACCCATATTTTATACTGAATTAAAATATGTATTTTATATTATATTGTATGAGTTTATGAACTGATAAGTTATCGAAACGATTTTTTAACCGTTATTTAATACATTCCTTTTTATTCTTAGTATCATAAATGCTCGATAAAAATCGCCCGAGCGTGATTCGGGCTATCGGTTCAATCGGCAAACGTTGTCTTTGGTGCAAAATTAACAAATTCTGATTACACACACACACACACACATTCAAGGTTTGCGATGAAAGGTGAAGGTCGGTCATGTTTTCGTTAGTCTGTCTGTCTCTCGTCACATAACGGCATATTCGTCGAGTCGGTCGCGTGCTTTTCAACTATACAACGCCACCCCATTTTAACCCCTTCACGTCCGTTTTTATTTTGCAGACTTTCACCGTTACCGTACCACCATCACAATCCCATTCTCCCCGCGAAAAAGCTTAGCGACCGTGTGACGTCATTCGCGGCTATTTTCAGCGAAAGTTGCGAACCTCTTCGCATAATTCAATACCGTTTTCTGGAATTGAATTTGAATTGCACATTTGACGTGTCACACTTTTGCGTCTAGACGAAGACTAATCGCCGGATGTGTTTCGCGTTTTCATCTATTGTTTTTAGTGTTTGCGTTTTGGAAAATAGAAATAAAAATTAAAAAAATGTGCATAAGGCGTGTTAAATATATTTAGAAAATATGTATCATTTGAAAATTTTCATAAGAAATTTCTGATATAAAAATAACAATTGTTACATATTTATGACATAATCTGTTTTACTTTTCTTTTATAAACCTTGAAAATTATTTTAGATAAAAACATTAAATCAATTTAAATAATCTCAATCCCGTAAGGACCGTTACGTAATCGATTTAATTATTTTATGTATCGTCTGAATAATATCGTCAATTAATTAATTATTATGTATTTATTTTGTTTTAAATTTTATCGTTGATCGTGGAAGTTTTGTGACCCAGATGCATTGTGTTGTTGCTTGTTGCGTAATATTGATGGTAAATGTAAAATTAACATTTAGTTGAGATGTATCGCGTTGAGAAGTTGAATTCAACAGAAGCATTGTGGTGGTCTGCGAATTTTGTCCGAGTTGATTTTCCTCAAAACATAAATAAAATTACGTAAACGTATGCATTTTATTGTGCAACCCGGTTCCATTGCACAACACATATAAATATTATGCATCTCAGTGTTTTATACAATTTATTATAATTATTATTACAATGTTACGTCCGCAGGGTTAGGAATGGAAAATGATAGACAGAAATTAACCAACAAATATCTTTTATTAAATAGCCACGGTCAATAATACAAATCGTAGATAATCACAAACAATTCAAACTGATAAAGTTCTATATCTCATGGAACCTATAAAATCTATGAGTCATTATTTAAACAATTTTGAGACTTTATTGTATTCTCCAGAAGATGTTGTGCAAAAATTTTATTGTGGCTTCAATATGTTTTATGTTTTTTCGAGAACTGGTATAATTTAGAAACCTTGATTCAAACCATAAACTATGTCAAAAAAAAAATGTTCGTGAAAAATAATATTTTTCTTTAGCATTTTTATGTTGCTAAGCCGCTACTCGGTCACACGGCGATAGTTTTCACGACGCTTTTCCGCATATAATTATGTTAAATTATTGAAAAAACATGACATTTATATATTTGTTTTGTGATCATTAAAAATATTATATATATATATATATATATATATATATATATATATATATATATATATATATATATATACCGGCTCACTTTTTAAATAGTTCACTTCTCGTTATCGATAGGTAATAGTTTACAACTTCATAGGTATATAAATAAATTTTCAGATACTATTATAAATTTATAAAAAAAACATCAATTTTTATAAATAGCTATTGAAATCGTTATAAGTGATATAAATTTATTTATTCTAAATAATAGAAAAGTGTTGTTAAGTATGGCTATCGATCATAACATATTCGATAACATTGTATCGATTGTGTATAAGCATAAGTAATTAATTTAAAATAATATATCTAGTTTAATCGTTGAATTAATATAATTATATGCACTTTATAAATCTTGACGTCATTCACTTTATTATATCGTGGTTTATTGTTAAGAACAATAACACACACACACACACACACACACACACACACACATATATATATATATATATATATATATATATGTATATGTATATATATACGTATGTATATAATTTCCACAAAATAATATTATGTAAATTAATTATTAATTATGTTAAAAAAATATTTAAATAAATATGCATGTATGTATTGGGGTTATTAGATGAAATAACTAAGGTAGTTGAATACGACAGATAAGTGTTATCGGATGTTAGCCGCGTCGTGGCCGTGAAAATGAACGTTTATCAATGAATTTTTTTTCAGATTTCAAGTAAATATATATTTTATACACAATGACGATATCCAAATGACCAAATGACAAATGAAAACTTTGAAGAGCTGGCGTCTTGACCTCATAAATAATGTTTTTTGTATCCTGCAAAAAAAATGATTTTATTTTGATACTTTATATTGATTACATTATTTATATTTTTATTATTACTATAATTAACTTATTAAAGTTAAATTCTATATATATATTTACTAGGACTTAATTTTTTGTAAAGAAAAAAAATATTTTTAAAGTAGTGACCAAATAAATGAGCTTCAATATTTTTGTGATTATAAATTGATTTTTATTTTTCCGATATATTTTCATATTTGAGCAGAATTGTTTAGTTCGTTTATCGAATTATAATATCTAATTATGTGATATATAATTGTTTAAATAATAATCTTATCGTTTATTATTTAGAGAATTTTTAGTGCATTAATATATTTTTAACAAGTGATCAGGTGCATTTCTTTATCATATCTTATCATTTACCATAAATATATACATGTGCTGAATTATCATCGTTATTTTATGTTTCATTGTTTTTACCACTTATAAAATTTTTGCGATATGTATTTAATTACATTATCATGAGAATAATTTGAATGCTATAATTTGCTCTTTTCACCTAATAAAAAAACAATTAATTTGTTCCACATACATACTATAATTACTATTTAAATATATACATATATGCATATAAAGAAAAAAATAAAAAATCGATCAATTTTCTTTTCATAAAGAGAAAATTGTAATATAGAATATTGATTATTCGATAAATAAATTTAAATTGGTTGACCGGTTTGTAAGGCAAACGATCATGACCATGAAAAACTATTGTTGTACACATGTGCAATTATAATTTTTAATTATCCTTCATAACGACGCATTGTGAAAAAAGGCACATTTGTTTTCGATTATCATATTTAACCCCAAGTTCTGATTACAACGTCCATATTATTCGACGTTGATCTCGTTAACTAATAAAAAAATACGAACAATTTCGAAAGTCCTATTAAAACTATATATTAATACGTTATATAATATTTAAGAAATTATTTCCATTACATGTTTATCTGTGCGATTTAATTTATATTATTATAAATTTTATATCAATGAGAAATAATTCCTAGAAGAGATAATCCGTAATATTTTATTTTAATTTTTTCCTTTTTGAATTTGATAAAATCTTTTGGGTTAATTGTTGATTTTCATAACGAAAATTGTAATTCTTTCGATAAATATATAATCATTAACCGTTTCGAATTATTATAATTTTAAATATATTTGTATGAGCATACGTTGCATCAACTATGATTATTGCAATTATTAATATTTTTTTATATCGTAATACCATAAATGAAAAAAAAAAAGTTTTTCTGATGTATCTTGTCTGAAGGTCAGACTTAACGATTATCCGCTGCAACTTCCTTGCATAAAATGTTAAAAGTCGGTTTCTTTTTTTAAACATATCGTTAAATATATGTGATACACTATTCCTTTGTTAGGCTTCCGCGCTGTCTAAAATTTTAAAAAAGAACGTCTGTCTATTCCTATTCTTTTTTTTTTACTAAGTTTATAGTGTCTTTTTCAACCGTTATATGCATGCGTAAGAAATATGCCATATTCGATGGATTCTTGTCGGAATAAACACACACACACACACACACACACACACACACACACATATATATATATATATATATATATATGTGTGTGTGTGTGTGTGTATATATGTATATGTATATATATATATATATATGTGTGTGTGTGTGTGTGTGTGTGTATTAGCAAGTGAAAATCATTTTTAGGACGGTATTTTCTAAAATTTAAATTAGAATAAAATGTGATACAATCATATAAATAATCGTACAGTTTATTTAAATTGTATGATTATTATAAATTCTTAATAATAGTGCACAATAAAAAAATACAAATGATAAGATATAAAACTTTGATCGGATCATAAAACATATGTATGATAAAAAAATTATTCCTTCGTTTTGTTGATTAAAGTTCTGCTTTGATTTATTTTAATATTATTTATTATCTATTGATATTTGTGAATTTATATCGTTCTAAGCAATTTGAAAGTATAATAAAGACAAACGTAGTATTTTTTAGAATACATTATGATCGAAAGTACTTCATATATAATATAGTTTCTGTATGATATATATATATATATATATATTTATAAACAAGATGATCAGTTAAAATTACTTAAATCGATCGAGATGCTTAATTGTAATTATCGATTTATTATTATCAATTCGATGAGTGATTCAAACATAAATAATAAAGTAACCAATCTTTTAAAATAGTTCTCGACTCATATAAAACTATTGCGTCATTGTTTTTTTAATTAATATTATTATTATTTAATATATAAATAAAATTTAGTATTTTCGTTTAAAATTTATTGATGATATACGTATCTTATATTTTATGTACATATGTAACGGTGGGCGTGAAACAGCATTCTGTATACATCGTCCCTGACCATGGCATATAAATAATGCGTTGCGCAAAACTCGACGTTATTATTGCGATGATGTCACGCTGTCACTTCCAGGAGTGTTCTTCGTCTCGGATGTACATGTCCAGCGACGACGGTACTCCGCATCTTGACCCAGTCACCCACATTTGCTTTTTGGAATCACTTTTTTCGTATCACGGTATACTGTACGGCTGTATGCGACGTAACCACTTTCAGCTGCTTCGATCCAGTTTTCTTCTGTAACACGTGACAAACTAACAGCATCATTTCGCTTACATATTATTATAGTAAGTGCTCTGTGCTGAATGTAAAAATTAAAAGAAGGCGCAATTAACGCGCTCTAACATTGTTGTACAGTTTTTTTTTCTAATCTATGTGCATACATTAAGAGTAGTGCAGTGCGGTGAATCCTTATGTCTGCTAGTTTTATTATTCAATGCGGCCCTGAAATCTGAATGTCAAGTTCAAATCTTTGCCTTGACGATTGTTCCGAGACTTGTTGCACATTAATTATTATTATGAATGTGGCGATTCGTTAAAATAATTTGGTACGAAACAAATTCGATGTGTATGTGTGACTCATAAATGATTGATTTTATAATTTATTTTTAGTATAGATTTCATTACAAATATTATTTTTAAAATATTATTACATATCAAAGAATCATTAAAACTGTATTTTTATGTTTAATGTTAACCCATTATCAGGTTTGACAGTCTAAGTTAAGTTTTGTCTGAGTTAATATATATATATATATATATATATATATATATATATATATATATATATTTACTATTTTATATTCATGACATTTGTCCTTTGGTTTCGAGTTTCCACAATTCTTCGGCTAAACAATTAATGAGCAGTCTTGAATAATAGTTTATTCATTGTAAAGACATGTTATTTTGATTAACAATTCAAATAGATTTTTTTTGTAAAATTACTTACTATCTTAGGCACAATTACTTATTATTTACCAAATTACCTAGATTTCGATTAATAAAGGTTTTATTAATATTACATCGTTATTTTATTTTGTTTATTTGTCTATAATAGGTATATACAACCTTTCTAAATTTGGAACTAAATTATTGTTCGCCATATTACTATATGAAAACATACAAGCCATGGTTCTCTTAGATCCGTAATCAGCGGAAGAGATTTATAGAAATAATGTTATTAGATGAATATTATATATATATATATATATATATATATATATATATATATATATATGTGTGTGTGTGTGTGTGTGTGTGTTGTATTATTTTTAACAATACTTAGTGTATTATTTCCGCGTTGTCTTTTCTATCTTTTTCTTAAGAATTAATAGTCTCCATAAGTTTTTTTATACGTCGTTTATTTGTTTTATTTATTTATTTGTAAATACGCGAAAGAAATATATAGACTCGTAGACAAAAAAGAATTTTATTAAAAAATTGCATCGCTCCTAATATAGAACCGGAGGCAGATGCTAATTCGGCAATTGGCCATAGCAACTCATCCGTCGACGTTCAATTCGATACAAATGATGTTTTCTGTTTGTTAATTTTTCATTTCGTGTATTTTTTCCCAATTTTTATCTTTCTTATTCATAAGTGTGTTGTATGTAAAATACTCCAATAATAACGTAATCATTTTTTATCATCTTCGGTTTAAAGTTTAAGATTTTTATAATCTTATTTTACTCTGTCTATCATTTTTATGCGCAAAAGTGTATATTGTATATTCAGTACGACAGTTTAACGTTTTCTTTTTTATAAAATCTTACTTTTTTTTTCTCATTCTTATAAAGGTTATTTTTCGTACATATTTATCGTTATCTTCACATTCGAGCGAAATAATCTAGTGCTTCGCCCTGCAATGCGGTTTTCCTATTTACTAAAAATATTACGATATTTACAATATTTGGCGTTCGATACATACAAATAAATGACATATGCGATAGTCGCGGTTTCATTATGTAAACGATGCGACAAAGTCTCAATTTGAACCGAAAAGACGTTGCATTTTTGTTTAACAAGAAGAATATTCGAAAATGTCGAACGAAACGTCGCACGCCTATATATATATATATATATATATATATATATAAAAGTAAAAATGTATTAAAAAAACCGATAAGTTTCGTTGCGATTTTTCGCGCATTTTACGCCGTCGGCCATTTCGTGTAATAATATATTATATTTGCGAAAAGAAGGTTGCGATTATGATTTTTTGGGCCTCTCGACGCGTCCATAACCTATACCAACGCAAATCGTTTGTGGTGCGCGTCGCGGCCGTGAATAGCGCGATTCGGCCGAGGGGGAGAGGGGAGGCGAGACGAGGAAGGGAGGGGTGCGGCGGCGGGAGACCCATAGAAACCGAGAGTGGCGTCGCTCGATAGCCGACGCTCTCTGTCGCCCCTTCCCCTCTTCCCCCACCCTTCTCCGCCCGCGCTCCGCGTCTCGTCGCCCCGCCTCCTCTCTCCCTCGTCCTCCCTACCCCCTTCTCGTTCAACGTGGCCTTGACAGTGAACTAGTGGCGGCGCGCACACACACACACCAATACGCACACACCCACCGACGCCGACTAATCGAACTAAGCTTTTCAAACTTTTTCAGCGAATGCGAATTATTTTAAATACAAAAATGAAAAAAAAAATTATCTAATAACTCATTATTGTAAATATTTCGTCATTCGATAATAAAAATATACAATAGGATCAAAATTGACCGAGCAATGTGTGATTACAAAATTCTTATTAGACAAAAAATTATATAAAAATGATTTAATCTGTAAATTAAATTTTCCTATATCGGGCAATGACTATATGACATTTTGCAAATAGATTCCAAAATTGATTTCATATTTGTAAATATTGTACGAGTTGTATATATAGCACTCGACGATATCTATATCCATCGTTATTTAGTATTATATTATTTGCGATACTATCCAAATTTATTCAGTGACACTCGTAGGGCAACCTTATCGCGGAGTTTAATGCACCCAGATATCGTTTCGTAATTTTAGATTTGTAATTGTCGAAAAGTGTAACATTGCAACAAAATTACCGAAATTATTTTTTTTCGTATTTGAGGTAGGTAAAGATCGAATCGACACGCGTTTCCGTCGTTGTGCGGATATTATCTCCATTTTATTATTATTATTATTTAGCGCATTAAACCGCAATAATGATTAGTTAATATGTATAATTTTTGTGCTAGTTGTCGAAATTTACGAAACACTTGTGCGCAGCGGCATGACGAACGCGGGGTTCAGTGGCCTAATGCCCGGACATCCACGGAGCTCATTGATGCTATAATTTTAGGAAATGATCATAGTATATATATATATATATATATATATATATATATATATATATATATATATATATATATATATATATATATATATATATATATATATATATATATAATAGCAAACGAACACTATTTTCATTTACCATATGCTAATTATAAACATTTTTATTTTTTATTTATAATTCCACTAGAAATATTTTAAAACACTTTAAATAAATTTCAAATGAAAAAATGCCCCGAACAAAATTAATATCTTATGTTTATAGAATGTAAACTTATATCGAATTTAGAATTTTGCTTATGGTTGATTTACGTTTTTTTTTTTTGACGAACATGCATAAGATATGGCTCATAAGGCACATTAAGGTCACGTTCAATTGAACGGTATTTTGACAGTGAAATGAATCTCTCGAACGATTGTCCAAATTCAAAACAGCACACTTAAAGGTGAACAGGAACAGTGTTATATATTATATTAAATATATTAGCTATTAATTAATATGTTTATTTATTTATTTTTTTTTATAAAATTAAATATCTCTCTTCTCTCAGCAACTTATATAGATCTGGTTTAGAAATTGCTGGTTAATAGAAATTGTCTAACAATCGCGTTTAATATAGTTTTATAGTCTTTTTAGGTAGATTTGCGCCAGTTGATTCGATTTGTTTTGTCTAGTAATATAAAATTAATACCTGTTGACTTGTGTTTTTAATTTTCATTAAAAATAACACAAAATCGATAATACTTTGCGTGTAAAATATCAAGCAAATTTCGAAATAAATATATACATAATATACTTTTTACATAGTTAATATCGTATAGGTGTGATTATTTTAGAAATAATGCATGCCAAAAAATTTTCAAAACATTATATATATACAATATATATATATATATATATATATATATATATATATATATATATATATATATATATATTGTGTGTGATTTTTCTTCGATTTGTTTTGACTGCATAAATTTCTTTCAATCGTTTGTTAGGTCGCTTCGATGTTATTTGAATGTAAATTTTCAGTATCATTCTTCTTAATTAGATTCAATTTGCATAACTAGAACCCTCGGGAGTGTTCTGGGTTAGTTTTGTTTAGTTTAGTTTACAAAGCAACATTCATTGAACGTCTTTTCTAAAAACGTGGTCAGAATAATCCAATTTTCATATCTTTATACCTGTGTTTTAATCATTTTTTTTTCAAATAAAAATAAATTCACGTTTACTAAAATATATAATTTTCTGAAGGCCGTTTATTTACTTGAAAATATTATTGTGTATGTCGGTTTAATTTTAAGTAATAAACGTAAATAGCGTTGAAAATACGGGTAATTAGATTTTTTTCATATCGCGTTTTTAGTTTGGGGGAATTGTATACATCGGCCGCCTATTAAAATGGGCGTTTTGGGTGTGGGCGGCTGTCTCCGGGCGAGCTTTACTCGATATTCGTTGGGATAGTCCCCGTCTAGGTCGATACGTCAACCGAAGTGTTTCGTTTTACCGCCCCCCGACAGGCGGTGGGCGCTGCTGAAAATCTTCCTGAAACGTTGTCCTTGTTTCGTCCCGACCTAGACTTTATCGTAGCTATATATAGTTTTTAGCTTGGGGGGGGGGGGGTGAAAAAAATGGAAAGTAGATCAAAGACCAATTTGCTCATTATGGACTTAAAAAGAGTCGCTTCTTTATTTCTATTGCTTGAATTGTGTGCCATTTTCGTGTACTGAAATTAATCTCAATTATTTATTTTGCAAATGTCTGAAAAATTTGTTTATTTTTCTCAATTTAATATTACCCCTGTTGATTCATTCACGATTAACTCATAAAACATGGGAGATGTTAGAATTTAATAAAATACAAAATATTCATAGGTCTTCTATTTATATATAATAATAGAAAGAAAAAACGCATATATTTTGTTATCAATTTTTATATTTTATGATTTATATTTTAAAAAAATATTCTTGATTTTTGCAAATTATCACTTTTGAGGTTTTGAGTTTTAATTTTAACTATATACTCACTATTTAGTACGTTTAAATCTTTTTCATTGCATTTTGTTTTTTCGTCCATCGATTTAATCGTGAAACATATCGAAGATGTTCTACGAATGTCATTGCGGTTTATCGGTCAACTAAAAAAACATTCATATATATATATATATATATATATATATCAATTTAGCTAATTTTTTTGGCATTTATTTTTCAGTGTCAATCGAGAGCATTGTACTTTGAACCTAGGTGTTTATCGCACTTTTCCGCAACAAAGCGTTCATTCGATGGTATTATTGGCATAATAACAAATTTGGAACATTATCTGTAATACACTAAAGTAAATTGCCCATTTCAATGTTTGCATTGTATAATTTTTGATATATTTTCGATGCAAAAACGAAAAATGCTTTTTCGTGTTTTTTCTCGAGACGCGATTGTAAGTTTGACTGCCGAGTCAAACATTTTCTATCTAACTTTATTCTTTTTACGAAAAAAATAGTTTTTTTTCGCATCGCTTAATACTTATTTTACTTTTCTTGCATGCTCAGAATCGAAAATGAAGTTGATATAGTTTTTGACCTACGTTAACCAAGCGTTTGTGACCTATCTCAATTTTTCGCGACCTATCTCAATGCGGAGCGAAATGTCGGTTCACACTTTAGGACGATTCGCTATTATTGTACTAATCAGATTTCAATATTAATTTTTCTTTTTCTTTAATTAAATAATCAAATTTAATTTTATTTCGTATTAATTGTTTTTTTCTTTCCTTTTTGCATTTTTTTCTATTTTTTTTTCGAACAACTCAAAGACTTTAATTATAATTAATATCACGTTTTCTTAAATTTATATATTTTTTGAATTGTTAATTTAAAAAATGCCTTTTATAATATAAAACTCATTCAGTATAAACTATACGTATTTAATAAGTTTTATGTTTATTATTTTTAGAGACATAAAGCTATGGTATAAAATTAATGACGGTGTTTTAATAAATTTATCGTGAAAAACGTTGTTTTTAATTTTGAACTTATATTTTGATTTATATTTTTTTTTTCGATTAATTAAATTTTTATCAATTAAAATTTTAATATTTCGAGGTGGATTTTTTTTGCGTCGTATTTTAATCGTATACTCTTTTTTGTTTTTTCGCTCTAATTCCAGTAAATAAACACGATTTGACACAATAGGAACCGACAAAGGTGTCCGTATCACGTTTCTCATATCGAAAACAACTTTTCTGATGTGTTGTGGCCACCGCATTGCCGTGAAAGGATTTCTGGAGATGCCAAGACACAGATATTCAAGGTTGCCTTCGTTTATGATTTGTGCCTTATAATAAACGCGTATATGTACTTTGGGATTCGTTTTTTACATTTAACGGACTTTTATACTAATGCTGTATGCATTTTTTTTTTAACTATTTGAAAAAGTTTTCATGGATATATATATATATATATATATATATATATATATATATATATATATATATATATATATATATATATATATATATATATATGAGTACGAATTATAATGCGGGAGACGGCGCGGTCAGCACGAAATGACATTTGATGTATTATGCATAACTTATTATTTTCGGATTAGTTGTATTTTTCCCTGTCTATAAAACTAGCTAACTGACTAGCCAGACTGACAGACAGAGACTGAACAGATTATCGCAGATGAATGCTTTGAATATTAAATTTATTTAATATTCAAAGAATATTAAATAAATTTAATAGTTAAAGAATCTATCGATTGTTGAATGTATATATTGAAAGAACAAAACATTTATTAATATACAATTAGATAATATACGAAAATATATTTATATTAGTCGCATATTAGAGAATGTACAAAAAATAGTTCAAAGTATATTTTGTAATTTATATAAAATTATTTCTTTACATTATTACGTCATTTGTTGAAAAAAATGTAATTATACAATACATACTTATTTATATTTTTACGACTGTTGATATTGTTAACAATTGTTGAGAAGCACCGTTTTGTTGGTTAATTTTATAAATTTGTACATACATATTAATATTTGTGTGTTCGAGAATAATCTGGGATGCGTAGGCTCCGCCGGCTACATTGATTTTCCGCGTCTCGTAGGTCAGGGGCTGCGTATACACCGTGGAAAAGCGTTTTTCCTCTCATCCCCACCGAACATTTATATTAGCGTGATATAATATTCCGATATGATAATATTTCAGAGATAATCAACCTTTTTTACGTTTGTGACGTTTTTTTTATTATTTCATTTTATTGTATATTTTTTACATTTATTATTTTTTTGAATATTTATCATATCTCAAACGGATATTTAAAATTACACAAGATTCCATCTCCTTTTTTTAAAAAAAAATGCTAATTTATATTTTTGCGTGTATTTTATTTCGTATATCGCGTAATTCTTATTTCCGCTTTTTTAATTGTAAATTACAAAGTCGATTGCCTAAAAAAAAAGAATCGCTTTATATCTAATTAATTTCGTCTGCGACCTTTTTTTTAGATGTTATATTTGCATAGTCCTTCGTATGACCGAATAAATATACATTGCGCATATTTATTAATTGTTTCATCACGAAATTTATAGTTTCATGAATTTTATGCATAGCCATTTACTTATGGATGATCAATATATCGAACGCTTACTTTTTTTTTCGACAATGGTTGAAATTTGAATATCGTGACTCTTGTATAATGATTATATTTTTAAATTGGTTATTTGCAATTATTTGTTTTTAATGATAAAAAATATTACATATTCAAAAGTTATATTCGGTGTTTTATGTAAAATAATATTATAATTTTAAGATATATATACATACCTATTATTTTATATAGTTTTATACAAATTAATTATTGGAGAAAAATTACTTTAAAAAATATACGTTGCTTACATGCAGTCTGTAATTTTTATTTTTTTTTACTTTTTTCATTTTATACCACTTAAATAAATGCACATTTTATTTCACATTTCGTAATCATAGTTATTTTCGTACTCAATGAATATAAATAGGTGAATATATATTGCAATACTTTTATAGCAAATGCATGACACAGACTTTTTTCGTTTGTGAATTTATTGTTCGTGCTGTGTTGTATTTTATACGTTATCATGAAGTCATATTTGATATGAATTTGAATTGTTAGTATAATAATTATAATTTAAACATTGTTTCTTATCTGCGTGACATAGATCATGTTTTTTTAATGAGAATTTCGATCGATGGTATTCGTTTATATAATTCTATTTAATCGTTCTTCATTCATGTATTTTTATTTTAATTTATAATTATTATAAAGAGTTAAAAAAAAATATTCTAAAGTTCACTTAAATCGTTGTTTGTAATGTATGTGTTGTCGTTGATCTGCAGATTAACTAGTCTGAAAGTACAGATAAAACTTTGTCAAAATCCTTTTTTGAAAATCAGCACAATCACTAAACATTTCCATTTGTTTACGTAATCGCAAACAATTTATTTTATATTTATTTTCCTTTTCTTATTTACATCTATCTTTACGATTACGTAAGAAAATAATAAGTTTATCTTTGAAAATTAAAGTTATTTGCAGATAAACATATTTTTGGATGTCAACGGTGCTGTGTATATCTTTTTTAAAAATCGAACGTAGGAAAAATCGAAAAAACAGGTCTAATAAATATTTACGATTATTTAATTTATTATATAATTTATTTCTTTGTTTTCACATAATTTCAATGTATATATATATTATAATTTTTTGAAAATTTCGTTTATTTTACGAATTACATGTTGTTACAATGGAAAATTTTTCTGTATGCACTACAATAATAAATATATAATTTGTATACTTATATAAGCATTGTGTATACGAAAAAATTACTCAAAATAGATATCAGCGCTTTTTGATCCACGGTGTCTGTCTTGACTTTCATTTGACATGTATTATGACACAAAAAAAAATTAAAAAAAATAAGATAAATCGCAACGATGATGAAAAATAACTTTCGGAACTTATGTAAAAAAGTTGTAACCGTGACCGATAAAGGGCGTTGAACTCTACGATAGATGCGAATTTTATTATTTTTAAGCCAGACTTTACAAATAACTATCATCGGGTAAAACGTATATATTTGTTCGGGGCATTTTTGTAAATATTTGCATTAAAATCGTCCACGATTGGCGGAACAACAATGCAGCTGTAAATTGCACTTTTTTTTGTTAATATTTATTTCTATAATTTTCTGTTCCAATTTTTCCATTTATATTATAGATTACAAACGTATGATGATATAATATATGTATGTAAAAATTTAAATACTTATTTTTCTCATACGTAATAAAATTTGATATTTATAATTTTGTTATTACCAAAATCATATCAATATATATATATATATATATATATATATATATATATATATATATATATATATATATATATATACACATACATTTATGTGTGTGTGTAATTATTCTATATAGATATGTGCAGTTTAAATGCGCAACAAAATTGTCTGGTTCAATGGCAGCGCTATGCAAATTTATAAAAATAAAAACGACGTCTGACGTCCGTCTGTGACAGCTGCAAAATCTATTAAATATGGGACCTTGAAAAAATTTGGAATGTTTTATAGTTAGTTTTTTTTTTAGTAAAGAGAGAACCTTTTGATTTTTTTGCTCTTTTTTGTAGTGCTAATTTTTTCGAATATATGTAACGTTTTACTATATTTTTGGTTCATTTCTTTATCAGAATGATAGTCGATTTATTATTTAATTATAATATTCATACGTTTCATATTTGAGATGATGATATAGACATAGTAATTGTATAATTTTTCACCGAGGTTTTTAGCAATTCCATTAATAGTAAATAGGCGGTCTATTTGAAAAAGTTCTGAATTGCTGTTCACAGGTTTATGGTTTTGCGGTAGCGAACATGTTAATTATTAATTTTGGCAAGATATCATAGTTGACACTTTGAAAAATAAATATTTTAATTTTTATTCAGTCACAATATATATATATATATATATATATATATATATATATATATATATATATATATATATATATATATTTAATGACATTATTATCGAATTTGAGAACGGTTTAGTTTTTGGCGCGAGCCGCGAAGCCTAAGCGGCGTCGGTCTCACTTGGGCCAGGTCAGTGTCGGTTGGACCGCTGCGCTGTATCTCCGTCCCTGTCGCTCGGAAGCGGAGAGATCGCGCGCCAGAGCGAGACGCCGGTATACCCAATTCGCCGTCACCTTGACATTGAAAATTGGCCTCTCTTACTAACGAACACACTCTTTCCCCAATAACCCCACTATGCACGCTATGCTATATATCAGGAGTGGCCAACCGGTCCATCGCGTGCGATATCTCGACTTATGGCCGTATACACGGACGTTTACATAATGTTTTATGACCAATGAAATCATACCATCTCTATATATGTTTATCTAATTTGAATTAATAAATATTGTTAATAATTATTCTTGTTATTTTAATTCCCCTGGACGTGAGTTTTAGACTTAGACTACGCATATGACAATAAGTCGATCGTGACACATTTTTCAAATAAAAAGTCGATCTTACGTACATAAAAGTTGGCGACCCCTGCTATATATTGTGCCCGGTTTGCCTCGCCGCAAACATTGTTTACTTACTTTTGCTATGGCGATAATATATACAAAATATATATATAATAATAATTTCGCCATTTTTATTTATCTAATTTTGATTTAACCGGGCAACGGATTTTTTTTTAGGCGCCATTAAATTGTGAGCGAGACACAGTTTGGTTCGTTCGTGTGCCTGATTCATATTTCATAAAATGATGTTTTGCCGATTTTACGGATTTATCTGTGCTAATTTATAATTGTAATGCACCTTTAAGAACAATGTCTAATTAAAAATCAAATAGCTTATAACAATTCATAAATGAAAAACTAAATGGTTTTTCCGAGTCGAAATTTAAATGCAAAATTTACTATGCGTTGTAATTTACCTGCATTAGTTTGCCATTCATTTTGAATCGGATTAGTGGAGATTTTGTGTGATTATAATAATTACAGGGCTGTGTTGCTATTTAACATAATTATAGAGAACTATTATTAATCCAAGATTAATTTGTAACAATTGGACAGACATAATTTATAAAGAATTTCAGATATTTTTAATAAAAATTATAGAAGTTAAAAAATCTATTCAGCTTTTAACCATATTCTGAAAAAATTCAAGGAATAAATAACGCTATTTGCGATTTACTTATTTACCCTATACTTCATTTTTTTTCTTTTAAAAATAGTCGATATACAATGACGTAAGTGAATATTTTTGCCACTCTGGACTAAAATAACGTTTGTGAAAATAGTATTTCAAACTTGGTGATAAAAGCGAATTTTTTACGTAAAACCGATTTTATCTTAGTTGTTTTGGAATAATTTTAAATCCATTTTCAATAGTTAAAAAAATTATATAATATCCATCGTTCATGTTGAAAAAAAAAAAGAAAAAGTTGTAAATTTTCTTTCTTTATGCTAACACAATATAAAGTTTAGTTTGTAATAATTTTCAAATATAGAATTATCCATGAGAAATTATGGTTAAAAGTTTTCTCGGATTTTTTTTCTTAATATATATATATATATATATATATATATATATATATATATATATACATATATATATATATATATATATATATATATATATATATATAAATTAGTAAGCCTATCGAAAATAACGTAAAACTTAAATATTTATATTTTAATAACGTGCAAAGCTTTTCATAGTGTCTTGATTTTTATCGATTCACTGATAGAAATTCAAGTTCGTCCATAGATAAAATTGTACGTTCCGTGTTATTGTACGATTAATGTTTCGTTTTTTTTTTGTTTTATCTTTTCGCGGTGCATAAAGTGTTATCGTTTTATTATCTCTATAATTTCGGCTGCGGCGCAATATCTCTAAAAAATTTAGTCGTGTGTAAGGATTAAAATATATTTATAATATTGATGAAATTTTATAATACAATATGAAAATATCTATTGACATATATTATTTTTTTAATTGTGATATATTAAGTTGAAAATTTATTGAAAGTATCATAATTCTGATGTTTAAAATCTATATAATAAAATATCATCATATTAAATTAATGCAGTGAAAAAAATTATCACGAGCGCGAGGATTTATATAAAAAAAAAGTAAAAAATACGAGGAAAATGCATCCGGATACGTGAATCGTATTCGACATTAAATTTTCCGATGAAAAATATTGTCACCGGGTCAATGACTTATTTTTTCGATGTATGATTATACAAAATTTTTGACTGTTACGATATAATATTTTATTTTCCTTCTATGTATTTTACGCAGTAAAAACACAACTGATTATTGTTCGTATCTTTCTGCGTTCGGATGAATGGTAGACGTTAATTTTTTTTAAAGTTCGCAGTTCCCGTTTATTCAAAATATCTTTATTGATCGATGTTTTGTGACCTTCTATGTTTTTATATGTATGTATGTATATTATATATATATATATATATATATATATATATATATATATATGTGTGTGTGTGTATATATGTATATATGTATGTTTTTTTTCTTTTGAAAAGATTTTTGTCTGTGATCTATTTTGTTATTCGAATCTGTAATATATATTTATTGTAATAACATAATTATTTACATTTTGAAGGTTTTGCTAATTGAAAGACAATTTTTTTTGTATCGATTAATTTCACTTTTATTTTTTTAATCGTATTACCGGATCAGTGTAATGTATTTACCATTAATATTTTTAAAAATTATATATTTTTTATATTACCATGTTTTAACTTTTATGGGGGGAACACACAAGGATCGATCGAAGTGGTGTTCCTGTTAGGTATTATTACATATAGATATATATACAGCGTGTAAGAGAAGAAATGGGACTAGTTGCGATCGCTGCCAAGAATTGTATATTCAAATATAACATTTGTGTGTGTAATAAAAAGAGACAATCAAAGTTCGAAAGAGACAAAAGTGTCGGGATCGCTGCGTTTCACTCTTTCACATGAGATTACACAGTTTAGACGGTGATGGAGAATAATAAATATTGCCTTGGCCGTGAAATTCGGTCTGGATCCCTTTCCCGTCTGTTCCCACCCCATTTCCGTCTGAGCGCAAGGGGAAATCCCTAGCTCAGGTCGGGAAATCTATATTTCCATCTCTCTCTCTTTGTCGTATGTCTGTCTCATTTTTATTAGCTTTTATCCACCCCTTCCGTTTTTAGCGTTTTCCCTTCTGTCATCATCTCACCGAGCGCTTATACAGTTTAATTTGCTCCCGTTTCGAAACGCTTTTATATTTATTTTTCAGCTTTCACCCTTTTCCTTTTTATGATGTAAATCGATACGAAAATTTTCAGCTACATATATGTATCTATAGCAATATTACATTTTTACTATTGTTTATTTCTTTAATAAATTGAAATGCAACGATTTTTTAATTTTTGAAATGATAGATTACTATTAACAGATAAACATAAAAAAATGAAATGATTAAAAAAATATATATTAACTTGAACCGTAGATGAGATTCGAGAGAGAAAACGGTTACATTTGCAGTAACGTGTCTTTTTCTATCTTTTTTTTTTGTCAGCGCCGCCATTTATTTTGCATTAGTGAACGCTTCAAATGAGATCATTGCCAGAAATGCAATTTGCACGACCGGTCGGCCTTGACTTTGAATTATGTCTGGCTGCATTTTGGCGGTCTTTTTTTTCTACTTCATCATCATCATCATCATCATATCTCTATATATGTAGAAGTTTTTCGAGCGTGTTTGTTTGTGTGCACGTACAATTTTTGCATCTTGCCGAGGCGAAATTTGTTACTTTGCACTTTTTGTGCACACCGTTTCGTAGAAACGTTTATGATTTTTGATCATTAACCATTATTATTGCTGTTTAATATTTTTTTATACGCCCCCCCCCTTCTTTTTAACCGTCATGGATGTTTTTTTCTATAAAAAAATTAAATCAAATATTTTTACTTTATAATTAAATATGATATTTTGTGTTTCAGTTTCGAATTAAAATTCTTGACACATATACATTTCGAATTGATGAGATAATAAATCATGTCGTAAAATTTTCATCGTTTTTCGTTGCTCATCAAAAATTAGGAAAACATAAGAAAAAGTCAGTCATGATTATGACGAAAAATCGCCCGAATCCGATCATATATCTCGTTTCGTTTTACGTGACGACGACCAATTATAATATAGAAAATTGTGCCGCATCGTGGACACATTTGAGAAGCCGCGTTTTTTTCGAGTATAAGAGATGCGAGAGACCCTGGGTTCGACCCGTCTTTGTTGTTTATGATGCGGTGTCAACGACCCATTCGATTTCGTCTGGGTCCGCTCTGCGCCAAAAACGACCCGCCTTTTTTCCTAATATCTATCTTGTACGCGCGTGTGTTTGTGTGTGCGAGTCCGCCGCTTACGTGTTAGAAACGATCCGCGTGCACAAAGGGCGCAAACGCTAGGCAATCGCATTTTCGATTATATTTTTAACTAAAAACATCTTCAACATATTAAGAAGTACATTTAATTCGTATACTGATCTCAAACTATAATTGATTGTACAATATTATTTAAAATTTTATATTGTATTTTCGTTAACAATTGGCCACGCCTTTTTTATGATTATCATTATTTTTTTATATATATAAATATTATAGATTTTGATTTCGAATACGATTAAAAATTTATCAGAATATTTATTCTAATAAAATATAATTTCGATTATCTTTATATGTTTCCACTGATAATTATTTAATATTGCTTCACAAATGTAGTTAAATGACCCTTAAATTTGATCGCGATTAAATATTACACTATTAATTAGTATATTTACGATATATACTTATATATTATTTATTTATGAAAAATAAAAAGGTCGTTGTTTTATACGAACTTGTATATTTAATTCTAATAATATTTTATTTATTATTGAAGATCTCAAATATCCACGTGTAATGTAATAGTGACCCATCTGTCGATATTTTATTTATCGAAGTATCTTGAAAGCATTGTCATTATATTTTGTTTGGCGATAATGAGCAATATATGACACACATACACACACATTTATGTATGTATTTTCATATATAAATATGTGGGTGAAATGTGTAAAGCGTTATATAAATGTCTGTTACTGTATAATGGGTTACCCACATCGGTTGGGAAATTATAACCGGGATGGCAGACGATGCGTGGGCAGACCACGTTTTTCCTTTTCAACCCTCACGATTTTCCTCATCCCCCGACGTCTCATTCACGGTTATAGAGAGAGAAAGAGTGTTTGTGTGTGTGTGTGTATGAAAGAGAGAGAAAGAAAAATGGATAGTCGACTATGCATATATATATATATATATATATATATATATATATATATATATATATATATATATATATATATATATAGGTTGTCTGTAGTCAAAAGGGGAACAACTACAGGGAATGGAAAACAGGGCGAGTTTCGAAAAAGGGTGATGGCGTGTTCGAGGTAGGTCGTGGACTTGCGTCATTGTTGATGTTGGTTCGTGTTCCTTTTCCTTCTTTTTTTAACTATTGGAATTAATTTTATATTACAAGATAAAAACCAAAAAAGGAAACGAATTTTAAGCTGTTGGAAAATAATTACATAATTTAGAAGTTTTGTTCATAGTTTCCAGTTTAATTTTTTGATTGATGCAAGTCTGACAATTTAATTACATAAAGATGTTGAAGTATACCATAGATAAAAAATACATATATTTTAAATCATTCTTGTGTGTATTTAATGACTTTTTAATAAAAAAAATCTTTGTTCTATAGAAAACTATTTAAGCATTGATATTTAATTTTTATAATATAAAATAATATTATTTACGGTTCTGATATTCCATTAATCTATTTAAATTGCCTTTAATATAAATGTATATTTTATATAATATAATATACAATGTAATATTGTTTAATACATTAATGTTCGATAAAACAGGCGTTTATATTGCGTTAACCAAAATTTCATTATAAAAGTATATAATTTGATATTAGAACAATAACAGTAAACTGTGCCGGTTGCCTGTTGTAAACCAATTTATTTTTACTATTTTTTTATATAATTCAACTTCTTTATCTTCAAAATTGATGCTTGACATTGAATGTAGTTTTTAGGGTAGGTTAGTAATCCGCATTCAGCTGTGAAGGCTATAGCAATGTGAAAAAAAAAAGATTCATAGCCATCATATTGTACATTTATATTGGCTTTATAATTTAGCGTTTCTCAAAATGTACTTTCAGCATCCCACCTCCATAGCTATGAATTTTTATAATGCTTTGATTTATTGTATAGGTAATTATTGAAATTGTCGTCTGTCCGCTTTTTATCACTCTCCCTCTCTGATAAAAAATATTGTAGTCATCATTTTTGTTGTGTGTGTGTGTGTGTGTACAATTTAGCGAACGTATGTGGGTTTGTATGCGCAAATTTTCGAACTGTGTTATTTGTGTTCAAGTTCAGGGTCACTCGCTTGTTTGTTGGAATTTTTTTATCATAAATTATACCGCTGCAACATGACGATGAACGTCAAGGATGAAACGTTGAATATGTATGAGTGTAATATACATATTCACAGGATTATGAAAGGAAAAGTAATCTTGAAATAGAATTGGATGAATTGTTATGTTGGAATGTTTAATCTGTCACTGTTTTTTGTGTTTTGAAAGTGTGAAAATTATATTTTTTTAAAAATTCTTTAAGTTGTATTTCAAGTTTTATCTTAAATTATACATGTTTCTTTTTTTTAATAGTATCACTCGTCTTTTTAAAGTGATCATTTTATTTTGAATTTTTGAAGACATTAGGTGAATTGGTATGATTTAGCATGTTATTTTCTATATATCACTTTTTTTTCATTAATACCTAGTTTTTCTTTTTACTATTTGGAATTATTATATATTGAATATTGCTAAAATGTGAATGTAGTAAAATACTACATGTATATTATATATCCAAGGATAAAGTTATAAATTTTAAAGTGAAATTGAAGGCCTCATTCAAAGTATAGTTTGTTATTTTAATTCATAATGGGAAATAATCATCGACTGATATATATATATATATATATATATATATATATATATATATATATATATATATATATATATAATTTTAATTGAAAGAATTACGTGATTATGTGATAATGACGTTATCAGAGTGAAAAAGAAAAGATCAGTTATCATTTTATATTCAGTATTATTTTTGTGTATACTTTTTTTTGTAAATATATGTAAAGTATTATGTTACTTATCGCATTAGTTGTTTACTACATTGAGATAGGTTAGTAATATGCGTCATAATTTGTATATAGAAATTTAGGTTATTTTGCTGAAAACGTTTTTATATAGTTTACCGAATCAAAGGCGGTGTGGGGCGTTTGTCTAAAGAAAAAAATTGCATACACACACACGTGTGTGTGTGTTTCATATATTAAAATTGTGTAATGTCATTTTGCGCAATTCAAATTCTATGACTAATTTTTGAAGAGATATCCTTGAACAAATAATAAATTATATATAAATGGCGATCAAGTTAGCACCACGTACTCGTCTAGCTTTCTAGAACAGGTGCGTTCGAATTTATTATGAAATAAATTATATTTACTTTGATCGATGGGAAAAAAGCCTGAGGATACGAAAACGCTTCGCAATCGCATTTTTAATTCAACGATCAACTTATTAAATTTATACAATATAAATAAGGTCAATGTTATTATATTATCGTATTATGTAATATATATAATAATATTTTTTTTTATTTAATTAAAGGTTTCCATGATGTCGGGAGCTACTGGTCCAGAAGCTCCAGGTTCCGAAGGAGTTTTACAACAGGTCAAACAAGAAGTTGAAGCCTGTTCTCCTTCTACAAATATGTATTCCCCGAGTGCTACCGTTTTAAACCAAGAGGTTTCTATTCATGCCATATTATATATAAATATTTTTTTTATTTGTTTAAATTAAATTCAAATTTTAATTTCATATCAGGTTGAATTTAGTCAAAGTCCTGAAGATATTAAATATCCAATATCTCCAGCGAGTCCAGATAGACATTTTTGTTCATCGACTACTCAGCCAATCGGAACACCACAAACAGAGGTTTGTGTGGAATATATAGTGAATATTGTACATTATTTTTTAATATATTGAAAAAATAATTTTGAAATAAATTAATATTTTAGGGAAATTGTAAAGAGGAGGAATCGCCTCGTCGGTTGTGTTTAGTTTGTGGTGATATTGCATCAGGATTTCATTATGGAGTTGCTTCGTGTGAAGCCTGTAAAGCATTCTTTAAAAGAACAATTCAAGGTAAATTTTCATTATTATAAAAATAAATTATAGCGGTTCTATAGGTGAAATTTATGTTTATATTAAAAAACTTTTAGTTAGTGTAATTTATATATTCGTGTGTGTTAATTAGTAAGCTTGTTACATTGTAACATTATATAATTACAGGCAATATTGAGTACACTTGTCCCGCTTCAAATGACTGTGAAATTAATAAACGACGTAGAAAAGCTTGTCAGGCTTGTCGGTTTCGCAAATGCCTTCGCACCGGTATGTTAAAGGAAGGCGTACGTTTGGATCGGGTTCGAGGTGGACGTCAAAAATATCGTCGGCATACGGACGCACCCAATTCTAATTCGCTTGTCTCCTCGCAAAATTCCCAACCTCGACAGACGCTCGAAGGTTTGAAAGCGATCGATTAGAATAATTTAAAAAAAAAAGCAACATTTGGTTTACTTATCATTATTATTATTATATAATTGATTTTAGATATTAAAATTTTGGACGTATTGTGCTCTTACGAACCGGAGTTGTTAGCGGCTTCGACTGTAGGAAACGGCCCTCTCAGTTCACACGATATGTTATGTCTTTTAAGCGATTTGTATGATAGAGAATTAGTCGGAATCATTGGATGGGCGAAGCAAATTCCAGGTTTTTTTTTGTCATTATTATATTTAATTATTGTGACATGTTGTTTTTAATATGTAATATTTATAATTATAATTTTTAGGATTCACAGATCTTCAGTTAAATGATCAAATGAGACTGTTGCAAAGTACGTGGGCTGAAATGCTTACCTTGATGGTAGCTTACAGATCTATGCAATCAGTTAATCAGGTATCTATATATATATATATATATATATATATATATATATATATATATATATATATATATATATATATATATTAAAATTCAAAAGAAAATTTCAATATTCTATAAATACAAATATTATTATAATCATAGAGTTTAACACAAAGTTCCGGCAGTAGTATAAGATTGAGATTTGCAACCGATTTAACTTTAGATGAAAAAGAAGCTAAGGAAGCTGGAGCTCACGAGCTATATTTTCATGTGAGAATTGTTCATTCGTTCATTTATTTTCATTTCATTTACGATAATTTACTGTTGCATGCGTTTTCAGTGTGTACAAATTATTTCAAGACTTGAAAAAATTTCCGTGTTGAAAGAAGAATATTACTTATTAAAAGCTTTGGTTCTAGCCAATTCTGATATCCGTCTTGATGAACAATCTAATTTGAAAAAATTCAAAGATAGTATAATTACATCTTTGAATGACTGTTTAACGATATTAAGGTATTTTGAATGCTTTGTGTTTATCTTAATCTAAGTAAGTTGAATTTTATAGATTGGTTCTAGCTTATATTAATTTGATTGTCATCTGTAATATTTGAGTAATTAAGTTCACTTATTTTTCAGTTTCATTTTGAAAATTTGTTACTTTTCAGTTTTAGCAATATACAGAATTTTGAAAGACCGCTTAAATTAATTGAATTCACTAATTAAGTATTATATTTAAAATATATCAAAATGTTTAAAGATTGGGCATTAAGTTTATGATTCAATCCTATAAAGAAATATTATAATTCATGTTCCAAAACTTAAGATAAATTACCTCTTATGGTTTATTTTTAACTTACCTAGATTAAGATAAATATTGATTAATTATTTTTAATATTATATCTATTATTTAATCTAATTTGTAATTTTATGACCAGGCCATATACCTCATCCAGTGTACTTCAACAACTTCTATTGATTTTACCCGCATTGAGGCAAGCGGATCATATTGTAAGAAAATTTTGGTCGGGCATTAATAGGGAGGGTAAGGTGCCTATGAACAAGTTGTTTGTGGAAATGCTGGAAGCATTTTTTCGGTAAAAATAAATTCACGGGCTGCAAGGGTGACAAAATATTCATAGTTCACCCTGATTTTCTCTCAGATTGATGTCTATGAATCCCTTCGTGCTCGTATCATTCTGGAAAATTGTCGGATCAATTTTGTAAAAGAATGAAGTGGAAGTTACCGCACTGTGCTATTGTATTATTTATGTTTTATTTTTATTCTATTTTTTTTTGTTAAGTGTGTGTATGTATGCGTATGTGTGTTTGTACAGTGAATTTAAAAAAAATATGCATATTACTTGGTATCGGTGATTTTTGATTCTTTGAATGAAT
Organism: Leptonema lineaticorne; assembly: GCA_024500535.1. Lineage (NCBI taxonomy): Eukaryota > Metazoa > Arthropoda > Insecta > Trichoptera > Hydropsychidae > Leptonema > Leptonema lineaticorne. The sequence continues at coordinate 12,426,020 of JANIJI010000021.1, forward strand.
GTCATGTTTTCTTTTTATGATAAATTATTTTTTTATTATTTATATACATATATATTTATGTATACTAAGAACGTTGCAAAATTACATTTTTTTTCCACCATGACTTCTATAACGAAGTTTTTTTGAATCAGTTGTAAATGTCGTTTCATTTTCATTTACATTTAATTTCTTTATACTCTTATCGTGTAGCTTTCGACGAAGAATTGTGATAATTCTATAAATCAAAATATAATTACACCAGTTGAAATGATTTACTTTAAGAAAATTACTTGTTAAAAACTATGATATGTTTGTGTTCTGACTTCAGTCTCCAATATTTTTATTATATCAGAGATAAACTAGTAAAAAACCATTTTTATTTATTTTTGGCTAAAAAATAATGTTGATTATTATTTATTATTTTAACATTTTCACTACTAGCTTCGCATTTGATTACTTAATCACTTAATGTATAGATGACATTGTAGAGGAATAAAGTTCCCTTATTGTGTTTAGAACTGCTGGTAAAGGTGTTAAATTAACTTTAAAAAAATCGTTTTTTTTTATTTTTTTACATGCTTTAAACGGTTTTTTATTTGGTTTCCCTGATTTTAAAAATCATAATAAATTTGATGAGGTTGGTCAAGATATCACGCTAACATGGCTGTGACTGTGTTTGTGAAGGGTTATTAGTGTTGATTTATACTAGTTTTTAGATTATTTTTAACGTTTAAAAACATATATAGTTTGTAAAATAAAATAACATTTAAAATTAGCCATTTTGAAGTTGTTTCGTTCTGTATTTTAAACATATTATATATTATTGCATACATAATATGTGCCCATAAATAATCTATTGCTGCAACTTTGTTTTATAAAAGTTTATGCATACTATCAGAAATGATAAATGACTCGTTTTTTTTTAATCAAAAATTCCTAAATTGGTGATATCGTCCCTCTGCATGATGCAGATTATTCTAAGGTGGCTTTTTAATATAAGGGGATGATGTAATAACGTTATTATAGAAAAGCGGTATTTATGTTTAAACCTCCCCTTCGTGAATTTCTTCCAGTACTGAACCATATAAGATTCTTAGTATTTTTATACTTTTTTTTTTAAATAAATGCATTAATACATTCTAAAATACAAGACAGTAATGAGAATTTGATAATTTTTATATGTGTAATTTATTTAATCAAATAATGGCGATAGATTGGTCGACATATAATTTTTTTTTTATTTCAGTTTTAATAAGGCTATAATTATTGAAATTTTGATGTTATTGTAGCGATAAATATCATAATTCCCCTTATCATTTTATATTGGTATATTTGGAAACATAATTAAAAACAAAACATATATATATAAAGAAAATGGTACTGAAAAAAAGTATATATATTTATATATGAAGACTATGGTTTATGTTATGTTGTTATTTGTTTTATTGTCATTGATCTCAAAAAAAAAAAAAAAATATATATATATATATATATAATATTTTTATTAACGTTTAACGCTCTTCTGTCAAGTAATAATTATCTGCACAAACATAATAAAAACAATATCGTTTGATTTTTCGTAATATATATATAGTAATTGCTATGCATTCATGTAGAGAAATGTGTGTCCGACATAAAGTCTTTTAAAGCCATTTTGTGATGCGAATAAAGAATAAAAGTATATATCTTGTAAAAAAATAATCGATATAAGGTCGAAAATTGTTTTAAGAATAATTAAAAAATAAACACTGAATGTAAGAAATTGATAATAAATAATAATTAAAATGTGTCAAGTTTTTAGTACACGATTAAATGTTTGTTGTATTATTTTTTTTAGAAATTTCTTTGTTTGCATATCAAGAATAATTGTAAAAGTAATTGAAGAAAAAAAATACATACGAGCAATGTAATAATTTAATTGCTAGTATGTCTTATATATGTATGTACACATTTGTCTTATGGCATTTGTAAAACTGTAGAAAAGTATGTATTATAAATATGAAAGTATGCAGTACAGGGTTACCCTAAATATTTGATCAAAACACGAATGCTAAAGGCAGCGCCGAATTGGAGAATATCTATTTTAATTTTTTTTTTTTGATATTTTCCAAAGTTGTCCAATGGAGAATGCTTTGATGGAGAACTCTTTATAAAAATGTAATGAAAAAATAATTAAAACATTCGGCGCTACCCTAAGATGACGAAACCATATTGCTTGTTCATTTTGTTGTCATGTTACATAATATAGAAAAAAAAAGAAAAAAATATTGAAGAATCTAATAATCAGTACAATTTTATTTGTTGTACCATGCAAATTTACTTGTGCCATTTCGACGTCACCATATCCTTTGTATTAAATTAAATTTTAATAGTATGTTAAAGCTTAATAAAAAAAAATATATAATAATATTAATAAAAACGTAATAGTGATCACTTTTGTAAATAATATAATTAAGATTTGTACATTGATCTATTAAATCTTGCTTGATGGTTTTGGAATTGATTTCCTTTAAAAAAATCTATATCGATGAGCAGAAAGAATGTGAAGATTTCACAAGTTATTTCGTTACCAGTTTATTATATAGACATATAATTTTTTTGAAGCATTTATATAAGTCATATATTTTGAAATGTGGTATCAATGTTATATATGTAAAGAAAAAAAATATTAGGCTTGGCCATTACATTGTTTTGAAATTCTTACGTTTACGGAAAAATTGTGATACTTTAAATAATAAGAAGTTTTAGATTTCGATTCAATAGTACTTGTTTTTAATGTTGCATACAAATTTTAATATATGTTGATATGTATATTTTTTTTTATTTGGAGGAATGTGTAATTTCAAAGATTTGACTATATTTCATTGAAATTTATAACATTATGGTGATAACAGGAGAATAAAATTATTTTTAAGTTTATAATTATTTCATTTCAATAAATCCTTACTCAGCAATACTCTTTATTGAGCTAAATAGTATGACAAAATATATTTTTTATGATACTTTTAGAATATAAATTAAAATAGTTGATACACAATGGTACATCAAAAATATTCCATTTATAAACATTTTTTTCTTAATTGATATGGATTTACCATACATACAGTGCAATGGGTTTTGGTTTTCTTTTCAATAGGATGCTGTATCTAGTTATCACATCGCTATTATCCATTGTTAATTGACTATTAATTTTGTGCGAAGTGAGTAATAAAAATTATGAATTTACAAGGAATTCATAATAAAAGTAATATGTCAAAAATATATCATTTCCACAATATGGCAAACGATTCTATCAATGCACAATAGACACTGAGTTAACAGTCATCATAATGTATTTATAAATATCAATATATTTTAAAACAATACGCTAACAAATCGAAACAATTTGGGCTATTCATAAAACAAATATATAAACTCGGGTCAAGGTTTTGAAAATTTAGAATTCGGTGACATTGATGAATTGGGAAATATGAGATGAAGAATTGATTTATATGGTGTCAAACAACGAAAAAGCAAACGTTAAAAAAAGCGATGACACTACTAAAGATTATTTCTGAAATTTTACAATTAGCCAGTAACTTAGAAAATAAGGTTTTGGTCACCGATTCCTCTTATCGTACGTGTATAAATGTATCGTCTCTACTTCGCGGATTTTCTCTTATTATGGGATGGTCCTGAAATATAACAAACGCGATAAGCGAGGAAAATACACCAAATTGCGACACCGAAATACGCATTTAATGAAAATTGAGAGCTACCGATAATCTTTCGAAACGATGTTGCGGGTAATCAGAATGTTCGATGATATTTTAAAAGAAATAATAAAGACTAATACAACTGTTCAGAAACAAATTAAGAGGTCTGAGGATTCTATATTTTGGTGTAGAAATTGTGAGGATTTCTCTGGGCTTTGTTTGGAGATGTATGTTAGAATATTTCACAAACGATATAATTTTTGGCATTAGTTTGTATTTCTTATTTCATATCTGCCTACCTAAATTATTATTATTTATTTATTTAATTTTACATACACTATATTATTGTGCCATATTTGATGAACTAAACTCATAATGTCCATGTGACCGATCCACTGATAAATAAATAAATTTATTATCATAGACTGTGTAGTGTGAACGCGGCTTTTTAAGTAGGTGTCGTCTTACATCTATAAAAAATCTTTTCTCCTTATTTTAAGTTATATTTAAAATAAAAATGAAATTGGAGCACCAGAATCATTTTATCATTTTCAAAAACATGCCGCACTGAAAGCGCTAATAAACCTATTTTTGATTGGCATTCTTGATTTTTTTATTTCAAAATAACAATTATGAACCTATCCCACTATTTTGTATAAACTCAAAGTCTTGATTTACGCGGATTTTCCTGGAATGTATCTACCGCGTAAATTGAGGGATAGGTGTACATATTTTTATAACATACGAGTACCAATTGTATTAGATAATAATAAACACATATTTTTATTAATTATAAAAAATAAATTCTAAATGTTATATATATATATATATATATATATATATATATATATATATATATATATAAATTAAAATTTAAGTTATATACAACATTATAAAAGAAGTAATATCAAAATAGTATTCTTTTAAATTATAAATTTGTTTGATTTTTAACATAACCTTAAAAAAACGGCAAAATCACAATTGTGATTATGTGATGAAAAGCAGTTTATTTAAATATTCAATCGCGTTATTTGTGTATAATTTCTGTATATATGTGAAGCTGGTAGCTCTTAAAGGAACTTTTTATTATTAAAACGCTTGAAAATAAAACAGCACACACTAACAACTATCAACTGTCAAACTGTGGTCTTTACAACAACAAACTATTGCCATAACTAAAAATATATAAAATAAAAATTTTGTTAATTATAAAACAGTAAAATAATGAAAATAATTAACTTAAAAAATATTCATATTTTATTAATATTCTATTAAACTAAAATGTGAAATAAATTCTCCTAAAATTTTCCAATCAATTAAAGTTGATAAAACAAATATGATTTTTTTATATATATAAAAAAGGAAAACAAATTTCTATAATATAAATATAATTTTAATACTAATAATATTGAAGAAACAAAAAAAAATATATCACCAAACAACACTGTAATAATTATGAATAATTTTATAAAATACATAATAAATTTCGTTATTTTTTACTATAAAATCTTTGTTTCAGGAGTGTAAGTTGAAGTTTGAAGACGAGGATTTGCAGGTGTTGTTGGATGAAGATTCAACCCAGTCACAACAAATATTAGCAGAAAAACTTAATGTGTCCCGAGTAGCAATTTGCCAACGTTTAAAAGCCATGGGAAAAATCCAGAAGTATGGAAAATGGGTGCCACACGCATTGAACGACAGGCAAATGGAACATAGAAAAACCATTTGTGAAATGCTGCTTCAACGGTTCGAAAGGAAGTCTTTTTTGCATCGGATTGTCACGGGTGACGAGAAATGGATTTATTTTGAGAACCCGAAGCGAAAAAGATCATGGCTTTCACCTGGTGAAGCCGCCCCATCCACAGCAAAGCCCAATCGCTTTGGCCGTAAGACAATGTTCTGTGTTTGGTGGGACCAGGATGGTGTGGTGTACCACGAACTATTAAAACCTGGTGAAACGGTAAATACAGATCGCTACCGACAACAAATGATCAATTTGAATCATGCGTTGATCGGAAAACGACCGGAATGGGCCCGAAGACATGGCAAAGTTATTTTGCAACATGACAACGCGCCGTCTCATACCGCTAGATCCGTGAAGGACACATCAAAAACACTTAATTGGGAAATATTATCGCACCCGTCGTACTCTCCAGACCTTGCCCCGTCCGACTTCCACCTTTTCGCATCGATGGGGCACTCACTTGCAGAGCAGCACTTCGTCAATTTTGAAGAAGTTGAAAAATGGCTCGTCGAATGGTATCCATAATTTGCCTAAAAGATGGACGAAATGTATAGAATCAAATGATCAATACTTTGAAATATTTTAAGATTCCCCTGAAAATTGTGTTTTTTTTTTAAACGAAAAAACCGGTAAATTTCAACTTAAATTCCTGGTAAATTTAACGAAATTTTTATTTTAAGCTTTGTTTGATATTTTTAAAATAATGTTTTATAATGTTTTTTTTCACTGTCCTCCTTATTTAGTAATTTTATTATTTTTTTAATCATAATTTATTTTGAGGTAATTTTAAATACGATATTTCCATGTTCCATATTGGACATGGTCGTCAAATATTAGTTTCGATTGATAGGTATTGTTTGAAGCGCTGTCAATTTGGACTGTTATTTAGATGTTTACTGGAGCCAGCATTTAAATGCACGTAAATCATATAATGTTTTAAATTATATTTTTTTATATTGTTATTAGTTATACTAAAAGTAGTTATAATTTGTCTTTTTTATGTTAAAATACATATTTCGTTAAACATTTTGTTAATTTCAAAATTCTAACCTCAAGAATGCTAATATATTTATACGCATTACTATATTTCTTCGGAAGTAATGACGCGTGTTAACTATATAACATTGAATCAGGTTTTATATCATTTTTTTTTCAAAATAGCAGAATTTTTATACATTACAGTCTGCCTTTGTCTATAGATAAAAATTGCATTTTTTAATGTGCAACAATCTATATTAGAGGTTGTCAAAACAATGAAATATATATTTCTAGATTTGTTAATAAATTAATAATATTTTGTGTATGAATTTTGTTTCTTGTTCATTTATATAAGCTGTTATTATTTTGTAGATATATTTAATTGAATAAAATGGCTCCTGTAAGAGGTGCTCTTGAGGTTGATCATGAGTTTGCAAATTTACGATTATCAGCACTGATAAATGCTTTAAAAATTTCTCATGATGTTAAGAATGTAACGATTGGTCCAAATACAACTATAGAAGAAAATGGACATTTAATTAATATACCAAACGAAAGTAAATATTATATATCATATTATTGTTATAAATTTGGTAAGTTGTATAAATATTTATTATATAATTAAGATTTTAGTAATGGAACGTCAACGGCAAAAAATGATAATACTTGGAAAGATGAAGTTACTAATGCACAAATAGGACAATCCTCTTATGAAAAACTTGCACATGATCGTGAGGACGAAAGGCGAGAAGCTATCAAATTTGTGTCTGATAATATGTTGAGAAAAATGGTTGCTAAAAGAGCTGAAATTATGAGTAAATTTTGGCACCAACAAGAATTAGAATACGAAAAAAGAGCTCAGGAACGTCGAAATCTAGAAATGAGAATTTTACAAGAGTGGGCTGCTGATGATGAAATTGCTAAAATCGAGCAGGAAAAATTAGATATGGAGAATAGAGCACATTCAGAAAGAATGAAAAAACTTCTAGAAAAACAATTAGAACGAACGAAATTATTCGAAAAATTAAATCTTAGTTATTCAAGTATATGTGATCATTATCAAAAGATAACAAATGTAATATGTTCTAACAAAATAATAGGTTCTCAGATATATAAAGAGTTTGAACCTGCTGTTTCTAGTATATTATCGTTGATAAATTCTGTAATAGAAAATTGTAAAACAGGAAATATTTCAAATAATAGCATCGAAACAGCAACAATCTTAGAGAATAAGATAATAACTATAGAAATTGAAATACGCGAAAAGATAAAAAATTACGTAAACGAGTCTCAGGCTAAGGAAACAAATAAAAATTTAAATACTAGTTCTAATGAGAAAAATGAGTCTCCCATTACAAACAATGAAGTTCCAATAGTAGAAGCCATCGAGAAACCCATCAAATTAACTCAATATTTTAGTAAGCGAGCAAATCAGAATTATAATCAATTAAAGGAATTCCTAAAGAATTATGAAAATAGTTATAAAAATTTATTAGAAGATCCATCTATGAAGAAATATAGATTTGATTGTCAAAAAGCCGTAAATACACCAGTAAATGCAATATCTTCTCTAAGTGGTGCACATATTAGAGATAAATTTGATAAATTAATGAATTTATTAAATGGAAATAAAGTGTTAGTTGGAGATATGTATGTATCTGCCGCTCAGCATCCACAAGGTAAAGCATATTGTACGGATTTATTGGCTCGGAAAATAGTACGTCAGGGTGAACTTCTGGTATCAAGTCATCCGGAAGCCGCTTTTCCCATTGCGTCCATCACTATAGCTCTTTGGGCTCAGTATCCTGATTTTGGAAAGCTTCTATGTGCACATTTTTATAATATTTGCCCATATTTGATTCCAATGATGATGCCGCAATTGGAGGGCGAATCCGCTGAGGAGTTTTATAAAAAAAGAGGATATAGATATAGCGACGACGGAGTAATAGAAAAACAGGATCAATTTTTGAAGAGAATATCTGGTATTTTTAAATTGTACGCGTCTATGTGGATCACAAAAATGCCCCAATGTATCAAATTGTCTCATCCGCAAAATTTGTCCCACGCTTGGGAGTGGTTTGCTGCTTTTGTAAATTTAAATCCAGAAATCGACATCAGCGCTACTTTGTTATGTGATTTTTTAACGATATGCGGTTCCGATTTTTCAAAGTACTATAGAAAACAATTTAGTAAAGTTTTAAAGTATTTAATTACCGATTATATGGAAGAATTGAATAAAATTGATAATGGGGGACCCAAAACAAGATTAGATGTATTTATTCAAAGTTTAGATAAAAACAGTCGTATAAATCCTCCTGTAGGCTTTTTGCCCGAATATACGTGGTAATGTTGGACTTGTGGATTATTATTGACCATTAAAACACCTCTATTAATTTTTCAGGTGATTTTTTAACTAGATATATCGCTTGTCTTCAATGGTTCGTTTATTTGATATAAATTTATATTTTTATAAATATGTAATTGACCTTTTGTAAATACAAAGTTCATTAAGTAATTTTGTTTTTATTTATTTTGTTATTTAAAAATATATTTGGTTTATTGTAACAATTTAAAATAAATAAAGTTTTTTGTATTACATTTCAAGAATGATTATTTTGAATATTACATATTATATAAATAATTACTACTTTTTCTGTAGTGTATGTTTAGATTATATAAATTTATACAAACTTCTTTTTATGCGGTAGATACGTTCTATAGTAAATTGCATAAAAAAAGGCTTTGACTTGACTAAAAAAATAAGGGATCCTTTATTTGTGAGGGTTTTTTATTTTTTTCAAGTAATTTCATATATACGTTCATACAATTGTTAAGCTCTCTTTGAAATTTAAATGCTCTCTGTGAATCGTTGTCTTTTTCAATAAAATGATTGACTAATTTATTGCAGAGTTGCAAACCATCCTTAATATCCTTAGCAGTAAGAATGGCTGGTTCATCATTTTCTGACTCTTCTTCAGTACCGAAAGTCAAGCCAATAATATCTTCGTCGGAAATGGCATTATCTTGAAGCAATTCGTTAATACTATCAACATCGAATGTATCAAAACCTTCTCCACCGATTTGGTGAGCTAGAGAAATTATATCAGCTGTTAATTCATCATTATTTATTTCATTATCCACGTTGGCTGCTGAAATTGTTTTAACACATCGGGGCCAAATTATTTTCCAACATGCATTTAAAGTATGAGGTTTTATTTGAGATATAGCATTTTCAATATGATTTATACAATCTAAGATAGAAAATCTTCTCCATATGTTGATGGCAGAATCACAATATAGATTATCAACGATATTTTTGTAAGTATTTTTAATGTAGTGTTTTTTAAAAGTAGCTATTATTCCTTGGTTCAAAGGTTGTAGAATGCTCGATGTGTTTGGCGGCAAAAATAGAATTTTTACATTAGGATGTTCTAAATGAGTATAATTTGGAGTATTATTTAAAATCAATAGCGCTTTAAAATCGAGATCTTTCTTTCTCATATAGGATTCCACTTCTTTTATAAAGCAATTATGGAACCATTCAATGAAAACATCGGTCGTTAGCCATGCTTTTGTATTGGCCATCCAATGTACTGGCAACTTCCTCAAATCTTTTCCTTTTAAAGCATGCGGTCTTAGACTTCGATATATCATTAGGGGTTTTAATATTTTATCTCCTGATGCATTACTGCATAATAACAAAGTTACTCTGTCCTTACTCGCATTAAATATATTCATTTCTTCTTCAGATTTTGCAATGTAAGTGCGATTAGGTATTTTTTTCCAAAATAATCTAGTATCATCTGCGTTAAATACTTGATCTGCATTATATCCACTTCCTTCAATTATTTTTTCTAATGTCGTGGGAAATAACTTGACTGTTTCTTCGTTTATTGAAGTATCCTCATTTCTTTTTTGTAGATTATGTAAGGAATGCCTTTGCATAAAGCCCGTTAGCCATCCATTGCTAGCCACAAATTCTTTATCTGACGCTGAAGATTGAAGTAATTTTATCTGGTCGTACAATTTACGAGCCTTATCCTTAATTAAATAACTACTTATAGGAATTCTTTTTTTTAAAAGGTCTTCGATCCAAATCACAAGTGCTCGTTCGGTTTTTTCTAATGTATTATTTCTTGAATAAGATGTCAATTTGACAGTTAACTTCGTTCCAGATAGGACGGATTTTCTGATAGCGTCTTCCTTTTTCTTAATTGCTCTTATTGTAGATTCACCTAATTTGAATTGTTTTCCGACAGATACAGCACGGTCTACCTTCAAACGATCTAAAATCGCTATTTTTGTTTCCAATGTTATAGCTTTGCGTTTTCTTTTATTTTCCATTTTAATAACGTATAAAATCTATGACTAAAAAAATATACAAATATAATGCATATATGCATAAACATAACTGAAATATTTGCTTAATACCTTAGTTTTCTAAGTTTAGATATTCATGTGTTTAGGTTATACGCATAAGACATACCACTCTAAAAGTTATACGCCAACTGATTGAAAAACAATAACACAGTCGAACCTGTTTTTGTGCGATAGATAGGGACCGTAGAAAAAATCGCATAAAAAAATATTCAGAAATTTCGCAAATAGCTATAAGAAATATTTTTAATAAAACATATGAAATTTTTTTTATGCGGTAGAAGGGAACCGTATAAAAAAAAGGTTGGCGGCAATTAATTGACGAGACCTTCGAATCGGACCTTTTTACGTGGTTGTTGAGATCTTCTAGCCAATCACAGAGCAGTCCGTTAAAACAATTTAAATCATGGTTCATAAATAACTATCAGAAATATTTTTTTTATAACATATTAAAGAAAATGTTTTTTTATGCAGTAGAGAGGGACCGCATAAAAAAAGTCTCACTTAGAAAATATGTGAAAGTTTCACGAAATAAGAAGAAAGTGCTTTTCAAACAAAATAAATAATTTTAATTACACATTGAAACATTAAAAGAAATAATTTCATATACCGCACAAAAGAAAGAAGTATAAATATTTAAAATTGAAGAAAATTTAAATATTTAAAAAAAGAAACTTATACCGTATAACTCTAAAATCGCATAAAAAACCGCATAAATCAAGGTTCGAGTGTAAATTATATATATATATATATATATATATATATATATATATATATATATATATATATATATATATATATATATATATATATATATATATATATATATATATATATATATATATATATATATATATATATATATAGTGTAAGCTCCTTATTTGCGGTTTCCTTCTACACGGTTTTATTATTCGCGGGTCCAATTGGTATATTAAAAGAATTCGGTTTTGCTGTGATTGTATGTAATATTTTTTGGGCATTACTAATACGTACTGAGTAGATAGACTAAAAGCAAAGGAAAAAAATATTTATCGTTACAATTTATCATTCATTATAATAATTTCGTTTAAATAACACCTGTATCAGATTTGTTCCAAAAAAAGATGGAAAAATAGTTTCGTTGCGAAAAAGTGGTGTTGCCATTTAAAAAAAAGTTACTCCACATTCAGCTGAAGTAGAGGTTTATACTAGTTCTGAAAAGGTAATCTTTAACTTAAAAATTATGGCAAATATGCTTTATAAATTAAAAAAAAAAGAATCTATTCGTTTATGGAAAGAAGTCAAAATATATTATATAATATTAATGCTGAATATTAATTTAAATTGAAAAATCTTTTTAAATTTGTAAAAATCACAAATAAATATATATTTAAAAATCACAATTTAAATTTAATTTATTTCGATATATTTGTATTCGCGGTAAAATTTCGGAATATATCCAACGCGAATGTATATATATATAAATATACAACATATATTGAAAGACAATAAAGATATTGGCAACATCGATTTTAATAACGAGAAAAAAAAATATAAAATAAAAAAAAAGACGGAATTCGCATTTTAACATCTCTGGACCGAAAGCGGATGCTGTATTGATTTTTCCCCGAGAGCGAACGTTCAATTTACGAATAGGACGCAAGCGCGTTCCTGCAACAAGATAAAATCGCCCCTATTGCACGCGCGAATTAGGCTCAAAATCGTCATTATCTATATTGCTCACACGTGATCGAATGAGCGATAGGGATGGAGAGTTTTCCAGGGTGTATCGTTTAATTTTTAGCCCGGGCCAACAGTTAGGTGCCGAAGGTCGCGCACTCGCGTTTTCTTTTCGGCTTATTTAGACGTTCTTTTTTTCGTTTGCTGAAGCGTTACCATATTTTCCAGAAGCTTTTCTATATTATATATATATATATATATATATATATATATATATATATATATATATATACATATATAAAAAAAGTTCGTTTATATATATATATATAATATTATATATATATATATATATATATATATATATATATATATATATATATATATATATATATACACTTTATATACAATTTTTTTTCTTTATATATTTTACAATTCGAGTTTATTTATCTAAACGAACGCAAACGTTCAGAAGCCGTACAATATTCGAATGTAACTAAATCCAATTTGAACCGTGATTCTAAGTATGAATGTACGCGAAAGGCTTCGCGTTTGTTTTTCCACGGTGAGAAAAATAACGGAAAAGTGTATCTAGTTATTTTATCGTTTTCCATCGTTGATTGCGCAATTTTATTTCTATTTCTATTTTTTTTTTTTTGTGTAATATAAATTGTTTTTTTTTTATTGTTGTTCATAGTATATTTATTTATATAAGTGTATCGTTTAAATATGACTTGAGTTCGTTTAAAATATACATTTAAGTGTTATGTTGTATAAATTTTGATTTTTAAAATGGAAATAGTTGGTTTATTTAAAGGAATAATATTTTGTATTCTGTGGTACTTCAGCATTCTTTTTGGTAAGAAGCAATATTTAAATATTTTTTTTTAAATTATTATTATTAAAATAATTATTTTTTTATATATTTTTTTGCAAGGATTTTTATCATTTTATTGTCCTTCAATTCCGATTTTATTGATTAGTAATCATGCATTTCGCGTTATTACCGATAAAATCTTTGCATTTTGGGAGCTTTATCCAACAGTAAGTTTTTCACATATATTCATAAAAAAAAATATTTATTTTAAAATATATTATATTATAAAATATATTTTAAGGCAATACTTCAGATGTTGTTTGGCACAAAAATTCACGTACACGGTGATTATATAGATCCCGAAGAGACGTGTTTAATTGTCGTCAATCATCGAACAAGAGTTGATTGGAATTATCTTTGGTTATGCATGTTTCACGCGACAAGGAAACCTAAATATTTAAAGGATAATTTGGATAAATTTGAAACAATACCGAACGGAAAATATCATTGTATAAACGGTGACATTCGTCTAAAGAAAAAAATATACAATGGCGTTTCGGCCAATAACAATAATGGAGTTTTTAATCCGTTTAATATATTGAAAATTTTTAATCAAAAACTCAGATTGAAATACGTGCTGAAGGATGAGATTCGACATATACCAGGCCCTGGTAAATTATATATATATATATATATATATATATATATATATATATATATATATATATATATTTATATATATATATATATATATATATATATATATATATAATATTTTATTTGTATGTTTATGTAAAGAATTTTATAGCTCAATTTACAATTCAAGATCTGTTCAATATGTCATATATTATTTATTATGGATTATATAGGTTGGGTAATGCAGATGAACTGTTATACATATATTAGAAGAAGATGGGAGTATGATGAAGCCGAAATAAAATCAGTAATAAATTACTTGTACGATATGGATTATACACATCAGATATTAATATTTCCCGAAGGCACAGATTTAACAGAACAAAGCATGAAGAAAAGCGATTCATTCGCTAGAAAGTTCAATATGCCTGTATGTTCGAGTTGATTATATGTGTTTTTTCTTAATTCAGTTAGAAATTTATTTATTTATTTTTTTAATAAAGTTTTATAGACAAGTGTTACATCCAAGAACAAGAGGATTCACCAGTTTGGTTCAATTGCTTCGTCCAAAATTGAAAGCGGTTTATGATATTACCATCGGTTATGAAAATTTCAAAAAAGCCACTACAGATCTTGTTGAAACTTGCTGTTTGAAAGATATCGCAACAGGACGTTTTCCAACTGGAGTTCATTTTTTCATTAGAAGGTGTCTATTATACATATATAACACTGTGATCAAAAAGTAAGGTGAATTTGTTTGTAAAATTTAAATCCTGAATTTATTTCAACGTATAAAACGCACTTTTGTCAACGCTTTTTCCAGTCGGAATAATCTTTTTCTGGTATAGTCTTAGAGATCTTCTTCGATTCGATTTTTATCTTCTCAATTGTGTCAAAACGTTGTTCCCATATTGACCTTTTGAGTTTAGTGAATAGCCAGAAGTCGCACGGAACCAAATCAAGCGCATACGGTGGTTGAGGAACATGGTGCATTATCGTAATGGTGGTGGTAGTATAACATGGTGCATTATCGTAATGTAAAAACGCGTGTAACTCGGAGATAATTAAACCTTTTGACAAACAGACGCTTGTCAAATGTTATAGACAGTTCTACCAACCTAGTAAAAATAATACAATTTACCAGTCTTCCTAATGCCCGGGAGTTTTAAATGTCAATTTCACCTAACTTTATGATCACTTTAATATGTGAATTTTTCTATTTTATAAAAAACATAGTTAAACAGCTATATATATATATATATATATATATATATATATATATATATATATATATATATATATATATATATAATATGTTATATTGTATTTATGATTGAAGAATGTTTATTTAACTATTTAAAAAAATGTTATATATAATTAATTTATATAAATTTTATTACTAGGTATTCTGTAGACTCATTACCAGAAGACACAGATTTATTAGTAAATTGGTTGAATGACATATGGAAAAATAAAGAAGATAAATTGGATAGTTTCTATACTCATGGTAAATATATAATTATATCGATTGATAACTTAATAGAAATTATATATATATATATATATATATATATATATATATATATATATATAATTTTTTTTTAATTTTAGGCAAATTTATGAATGCTTCGAATTACATTCAATATACCCAAAAATTGGAATTGATTGTCGCTTTCATTTTTTGGACATCGTTGGTCACACTGTTTCCTGTTGCTTTATATTTTTTTCAAACTTTAAGATGGATCGTTGCTGCGATGTGCTGTTTTTTCATCATGTTGAGCATTTTCACCGGAGGCTTTCATCATTTGGAAATTTTTTGTAAAAATTTTAAATCGAACAAGGCAAAGAAACTGACTTAAAAAATTCACCGGATTATAATTATATGGTTGATCAAAATCTAAAAATATAAAAATAAATATGTGTATATAACGTTTTCGCTGCCGGTGTTTTCTTTTTTTTTGATCATTCAACTTATATCATAATGAAACGTCTCGCTTTTAATAATTGATACATCTGACAGCGAAAGTGTTAAATACCGACTCTCTAAACAGATAATAATTTTTGTGGATCTCATATATTAATTTTGATTATTAATTAATTATATCATATATCATGTATAATATTGAAAGCTCATTTAATATAAATATTTATATATTTATAATAAGCAATAATGAAAAAAAATTGAACTGCAAGTACAAGTTACCTGAATTTAACACGCTTATTGAAAGTTCAATATTTACTTAACTTTTTAAATTCTTCTTTGAAACGCTTGTTGATATATATATATATATATATATATATATATATATATATATATATATGTATATATATATGTATATAGATATATATATATATATATATATATATATATATATATATATATAATTTATATTAAAATATAAGTTTGATATTCATAGATGAAAAAAAATTGACAAGCGAAGTTAAAAAAAAATAATAATGAGTGGAATTTCAAACGTGTCAATCTATCAAGGTGCTAAGGAATACTAGATCCATTTCTTAAAAATTCTTAGTGCTAAAGTTTAATAATTAGAACTAGAACAAAAAAAAAATTCTCCTTAATTATATTAATAAATGAGTGTGTAATAGTGAAAATTTTCTATAATGAATCGAATCATTTCTGAGTATTTTTTTTGTATAATTAAATTTAAATTGTGTATTTCTACGATAAATATGTACTTTTTTTTATCAATTTTATGCATATTGACAGTATTATTGAGGGTTTGGAGTAGGCGTGAGATTTTAAATATGTAAAAGTGTGATAATAAAAGTAAACTGTAATTAGTTTATGGTGTTAATTTCACGAAATGTTATTTCTATTCTTATTTTATTCGCTTATTAATACATTATCTATTATATTTTAATATCACAAGTAGAATTTCACTATTGAAGAAATAAAAATCTTCAGACTTTTAACATATAATGATTTTAATTTTAAATATAATGAATGCAAAAAGATTTATTTTGATATAAAATGTATTATTTTAAGATATCATTCGCTAGATATTTGGTTAAAAATTTAATTTTAAATATTACATTCATTAAATAGAATGAAAAATTTCACACATTTTTTTAATAAAATTCAAAACATAATATTTTATGGATCAAAAGAACAAACTATATATTTTTTAAATTAAAGAGTACTGAAAATATTGAAAAAAAGTTGTAAGAATAAATGGATTTTCACACTATTTTTGAAGACGGTGTCCGCATTGAACATAAATAAACAAGAATACAAAACTAAATCCGATGCATTTTCAAAATTCTAAAATATATAATTTGATCGAAACGAAAATTTTGACAAATATAAATGAAATGGACGAAGTCTACATAATTCGATTTTGTATATAATAAATATTCTCTAATATATATAATTTGACTGTTCTGCTTTGTACGTAAATTTACATTTTTTAATCTAATGTGAATTCTAAATCAATATATTTTTGGTGTGTATAATTGAATAATGAATATTTCCATATTATACAGCTTATTATATATATATATATATATATATATATATATATATATATATATATATATATATATATATATATATATATATATATATATATATATATATATATATATATATGTAAGTCAAGAATTATATGTAATAGTTTATTGAGTTTATGTGTAATAAGTGAAATATTATTATAATTTTATTACTGTTAAGCTACAATATGCTTTTATTTCGCATCATTTATTTATACAGATAAATATAGATCAAGGGTGGCCAACTTCTTTGTTATCAATAATGTTTTTTTTTTATATTATTATAGTCAATATAAGCTATTGATACAATTTTGAAATTAAAATAGTTCGTAATATTCTATGTCACTTTGTTTTCCAGCAATATTTAGTAACAGAATTCGATATTATATTATATATTTCTAATTTCATTCATAAATAGTTTGAAATTAATGAATTATTGAATATTTTATGTTCATAATATCATTGGTTTTTTTATTGAAGTAATAAATACATACATACATATATATATATATATATATATATATATATATATATATATATATATATATATAATTGTGCAGTATCAAGAATTTATAGATTAAAGACTTTTATAAAATGCTAAGGAAATAGAATATAATAAAATATATTCCAGAGTTGTCCAACATTTTTATATAATATAAATGTTTTTCTCTTTATTTGTTTTTATTTTTACAAAAATTTTGCTGTTTAAAAACGTATAGATCTATCGAATGTAAAATTTATGAAGTAGTTTACGATGAAAATATCATAAAATGTAAACAAATATAATGAACTTCATACATAATCTTACATATTAAATTAATTTAATTGCAAATTATATGTCATGTGTCATTGATATTTATATATATATATATAATTGGTAGTTTTTAGTATATATCAATAAAATATTAAAGAGATGCAATTTTTCTCTATATAGGAAAAAAAAATTATTATTAAGATTTTTCAATTTGAATATAAAATTAGTTCTGTGTGTATAAATGAAAACAAAAATGTATTGAATTTTTCCTATCTTATGAATTGAAGTCGAAGTCGTTTTTCTTTGTAAAAAAAATATTAATAATGTGGTAAAAACAAAACGGTTATAAGGGTTTATAAACTTTTTTATTATATTTCTTTAAGTATATAATGGCAAAGATTAAAACTCATTCACTCAATGTAATGTAGTATTAAGTAGTAAAAACTGATGTTTTCTTCTTGTCAAGGGTGTTATATATTATAAATATATTGCTGTCGTGTAAAAATATAAAATGTAATAGATAGAAAAGAAATGTGTAATATTTTTATTAAAAAAAAAATAGTAACGTATTATGCAAAAATAGAATTAACGTTTTTTTTCCGATTTGTTTTTGAGTCTAACTGTAATAAAATAGGATGAAAAACTGTGAGTTCTTCATTGTGCCAAAAATGAAAAAAAAATGAAACTGTAAAAATATATATATATATATATATATATATATATATATATATATATACATATATATGGTATATATACTTGTAATGAATATAATTTTAATAACTTAACGTGGAAAATAAATAATGAATAGTAGCTCATTTTGTAGATTAAATTGTGACAGTTTCCAGTAATGATGGAGCGGAAGGCTGTGGAGACGACAACTGTAACCGACCGTAATCATATGAATTAACATTTTTTTTTTTTTGAAAAAAATCGATATCATCAAAAATTCATCATCGAACATTCGTTAATAATACGTGTTTTAATGAAGAAAGAAAAAAAAATGTTTTTTCTCTTATATATTTTGTAATCTCCATCGATGACGCAATAATTCCTTTGTATATATGAATATTGCGTCGTGAATATATCGCTCTGACTGTAATGATAAAATCTTTTGTATCATATAAATGTAATGAAGCATCCTTCCCTGTCCATTGAGTGGATTATAATAGTAATTATTTTCAACTAATCATACAACAGGGATGGGCATATTGATTTGATATATTTGCTTCCATATATGTATTTCACACTTTGGACCAAGGTTTTGCACTAATTTAAATTTATAAAGTAAAATAGTATTGATCGGTAGTACTAATTGTAGATATAATATTTTCACATATTACCAATTTTCAATTTTTCTTGAAAAAAATTCTACATTTTTATGGAATATTGGGAAAAAGTATTTCAAACACAATTTATTTAAAATTTAATATGTTTGAAGGAAAAAAAAAAAATAATTGTAGATAAAATGTTAAGATAATAACAATTACAGTAGATGAAATTTAGCCAACATGATTTATGCCCATCCCTGGTTTATAAATTCTTATGACGTAATGAAAACTTTCTCTATTTTGTATTTACCATTGATGTTAAATATATTAGAAATAATTAGTATATATATATATATATATATATATAATATATATATATATATATATATATATATATATATATATATATATATATATATATTGTAAGATAAGTAATTTAAAAATACTCAAAAAAGCATTGTCTGTGAAATAGTTAAAAATAATTTGTAATTATCGCAATGAGTAATTTTTCTTTCACATTATTATCATAGAATTAACACGAATAAAAGTTAAAAAAAAAATCGATTTATAAAATACAATTAGAAGATTTTTAGAATTTTTTTTTAAATTAATTTGGCAATTGATGAATTATTGAAAATCAAAATTGTAAACGTTTTTTTTTCTTTTTATTATAAATGTTGTGTAAATTATATGATAAGTACGATTTTTAATAAATGAATGATTTATAATTATGTAATATATATATATATATATATATATATATATATATATATATATATATATATATATATATATATATATGAGAAAATTGTTCAGTTATTAATGATATATTTCACATGTAAACTCATATATGCATCGTAATTTGAATTTAATGTATTTATTGTAAAATTAATGCTGAAATTATTATATATTTATGGATTTGTAATGTTATAGAGAAAAGTTTGTACATGAATTGTCTCAGAAAAAAGCTCATACACAATCAATAATATAGTTAGTATGTTTTTACCTCGTGATTCAATATATATGCTCACGTTTGCTATAATAATTTTTAATTGTTATTAATTTTTGTGCTTCAATATAAAATTTTGTGGCATCACTGATATTATACAATTTTTGTGAATGAACGAAAAGAAAAATGTTGACAATTGATTTTTTTTTTTGATTTATTTAATACCAATTAATTGTTTAAATAAAGATATTTTATTTGAAATGTCACGTCTTAAAAGTTAATTTTAATATATACTATTTTTAATTGAAATCAGATTTTTATGTTTATTGACAGATTTTTTTTAGAATTTGAATATGATTTTTATAACAAGTATAAATTATTATGAAAAAAAAGTTTTTTTTTTGAATGCCAATTATAGTGATGCCACATATATATGTAGTTGATTATAAAATATGATTTAAATATATTAATTAACATAAAGATGACGTCCTTGTGAATTTATTGTTAATGCATGTGTGGTAAAAATTTATCAAATATATTATTCATTCTTTATTTTATATTTTGATAAATGTTAGTATAATAAGAATTAATAATATTAAAAACTTGATGAAACATATGTATATATTTGTTTAATATTATTATAGATTCCATCCTTAAATGTAATAGTTAAAATACAAAAAATAAAAAATAATTATTCATGTAAAATATCTATTGAATGATACATTGCAACATTTTTCATAATGTTGATTTTAAATCTTAAAATTTTTAATTTAATCACATTATCGTATTATTTCACTATTATTCTATATATTTACTATTTATTCAGAAGTATTAAAATTATTGATTTTTTTGTTTTCGCCTTTTAAAAAAATAAATATTTTTTACATATTATATATAAGTATTAAAGTTTTATTATAAGTTCATATTTTTTTTTCAATGAAAAAAAATAAATATTTTCATGCTAATCTATTCGTTACTGGCAATAATATATATCAGAAAATCAAAAATATTTGATTTTTAACATAATTATAAATTAACATAATTTTTCTTTTATGTATCATAGCAAGTATGGAAATTGACTGGAATCCAATTGTAGTATTGAAATTTTTCTTTTTTTTTTGTATATACTTCATTATAGTTTCTCTTATTTTAAAAATATTTCTACTCTATTATAATTAAAATTTTGAATATATTAAGAAATTGCAGACGGTTACCGATTATTAGAAATTAAATTCATAGATGTATAAAAAGTGTAAACAACCGTAAATATAATTATAAATTAGATGGTCGTTCGCGACCCGTTAGTTGGCCATACCTGATCCATTGTAGCTAGCTATACACGTAAAGTGTGATAATTTGTTAAAAATGTGCGTAGATTATAAATAATAAAAAGTATTAAAAAAATACATACATTCAAATATATTTTAGAATATAAAAAAAAATACACAGGGGGCCAAAGCTTCGACTATTTGAATGATTTTTCTCGTGTCGCTTTTACCTGTGAAGAGTTTTTTTTTGAAGCGCTCAGCAAAATGAAAAAAAAATGTCTTTGTGATAAACGACGAAATAATGACGATTTTGATAAAAATTTTTGAATTTAAAAGAAATAAATGTCAAATAATACGCGGAAAATATTAAAGCTTATGAGACTGATTGAGAATCGATGGGGGGAAAAATGGTGTATGATTAGACATATTATTTTCTTTTAGTGGAAAAACTTAAATTGCTACAGATTGTATATAATTAATCATATATATATATATATATATATATATATATATATATATATATATATGTAATTGCTCATTAATTGTGATTATGTTCAATAATTAGTGTAGTAAATTTAATACGCAGATATTTATGTATATATTTTATTATTAACGTGTCATTTAACATTTGGGAAATATTAAATTTCAATTTTCCTAATTGTAAATTACACATAGTATATCCTCAAAAAAATGGTATTAAAATTTTAATCATATATATATCTTCTTTTGTGCATCATCAATAGATGGCGTGTTTGTAATTCAATCGTCATTTCTAATTGTTATATTATTTAAGCTTAGAAAATATTTAAGATTTAATTTGTTCTTGAAATTATAAATGTACTATTATATTTCAATATAAAGAATGGAGTGCAATATAGATTTTTTTATATATTTATTTTTCTTATATTTAATATGTAATAATACAATTAATGATTTTTAATATTATTATATAACCGCATAATTTTAAAAGAATTGCTCATATTAAAGTGGTTATTTTTCGCTTATATTATATACAAATGATTTAATTGAATGAATTCATTAAAAACACGTGTTTACATAAAATTATATAAATGCTATATTTATCATATTTTAATTGTATAACATATTTTGCAATATATTCTGATATTTATATATATATATATATATATATATATATATATAAATTTCAAGTAAAATATTTATGTGTGTATGTATGTTTGTGTGTTCCAAAATGTATTAAATATTAGTGAAAATATGAAAAAAAATACATATTGCTCATATTCAATATGAAAATGCACGAATGAGTAATAAAATATATTAATATAATATATTTAGTTTTTTTTTAATTAATTTGTTTCCTTCTTTAATTTCAGTCCTAAGTAAACTTTAAAAATAAATTTTCATAAATGTCATTGAATATTTCATAAAATTACTCGATTGAGATTATAAACTGTAAATATAATGATCTAAATATAAAATAGACCATATTACGACATTAAAATTGTATTTTAATGAATATAAATGCAATGGACTAAAACGAATCTTTTCAAACTATTGTTTGAAATAAGTTATTATTCTACGGTTATTAAAATGAAATTAAGTTGCGCGAATACAAAAGCGAATGCAATTTTTTTTTTAAGAAAATGATTATATTTATGGGAAATATAATGAATCGATTTTATATTTTAAGATTTAAATTTTGGAAATTAAAATGTTATAATCAAAGAGCGGAAAGTTTGATTTTGAAATTGCGATTTAGAATTATACCAATTGATGAATAAAATATTTATATTTGTTATTCATTATATAAAATTTTAAATAAATTATGAAAATTTGGATTTTTTTAAATAAATACACACACTATTTTTGTGCTAAAAAATATTATGATTTATATATTATATTTTAGACATATTTATATATACGATAAAACTGTGTTATATCGTATCTGGCAGGCAAAGGGTTAAAATATACAATTCATTATATTTTTTTCATTAAATAAAATATTAATTTTGAATAAATATTTCACGATATATTTCTTCAAAAAAATTGAATTTTATCTATTCGCAATATAAAAATATTCTAATGAACAATACATATTTCGATATATATATATATATATATATATATATTTTTTTTTAAATAAAATTACGCAATTCACAGTTTCAAAAGAGCCATGGAAAATTATCAATATCATAGAGGAGGTCCGGTTCCATTGTTTTTCAATAGCAATTTTTCAATCGATTGCCGTTTTAAGTATTCGATGACAGCCGCAATATAAACTCTCGAAATGGTGAACGACTTTTATGTCGAACAATGTATGTCAAATTTCAGATACGACTCATCATTTGACACTAGGTTTTTCCCTACGATATTACTAGAACAAATATTTAAGCAATTAATTCGAAAAAAAAAAATAAAACAATAATAATAGAAAGGATAATTTAATATTAATGTATGATAATTATGTTTAAAGAAACAATTAGACGAGTGAATATAATTGTGTTTATAGAGACATTATTCTTTTAATTAAAGAATATTTTTTTTCATAATTTTGGTTTAAAAAGTCTTGATAATATTTATATATTAAAATAATATTAATATGATTATTTTTAAAGTGTTAAAGACCTCAAATCCGCAATCGATGACCTTCTAATATACAATACAATTGATTAGTCTCGTCACTCACTTTAGTATACTTCGTTCTACTTATTATAACTTTTAAGTAACCTTCGTTAGTATTCTTATATATATATATATATATATATATATATATATATATATATATATATATATATATATATATATATATATATATATATATATTAATATATATTAATATAATGTATAATTAAAAAATATATAAAGATAATAATATAATTGTATGAAAATATTAAGGATATATTAGGTAAAAAAGATAATTACGTTCGAATACAACAATCATCGTAAATGTCATAAAATTTGATTATACAATTTTTTTAACATAAAAATATAATATAAGATTATTTTGAATTTGGTGGGAAATTTTTACAGCGCAATTTTTGTACAATTTTATGTACCCACGATTCGATTATTAAATTTTAAATGTATCTAAAATGCGTAAAAAATTAACGATTGAAAGTCTCCCCCCCCAAAAAAAAAAAAAAAATTCTCATACAGTTTCACCGCTCGATTTCTAGTGAAAATATCAAATATTTACAGCAGAAAAATATTACGGATCGATTAATTGAATTGAGTTATTTTTATGATAATAATATTTTTGTCACAAGAGAAAAAAATATTTTTACTATTATATGGATTAAAAATAAAAATAAAACTCATGATGATGGAAGAAAAAAAAATTATCGATGACACATCATAGAATACCAAGTAATGTGCGATAGAAATAGTAAACGTATTACGCAGTTTGCAGAGTGAAAATGCTCATGCATATACGAAGGTCCCACGAAATAAGTGTTTATAACACTTCCGTGACCTGCTTCGGAATTTCCGGCAACGGGGATCCGGTGTCAAGAGAGACATCGTCGTCGTAATCGCGGCAACAACGTCACTAGGTCATACAGAATCCAGCCAAATGTTGGCAACCGCTGTGACTCAGGCGACACTATTATAATACTAAACATTATAATAATATAATAGCGCTTTTTATATATTTCATTACTGACAATTTTAAATTCTATATATATATATATAATTTAAATAAATTTAATATTTTTTTAAAATTAAAATTTTAATTTATATTTCGTTTAATTTGTATTTTTTACATATTCGATATTTATATCAGAATGAAGTTTATGTACGATTATTTATTTCTTTTAAAGTTTGAGAAACGCAGGTTTCTATATTCGTCTCCGGGTCAAACGATTTCGGTTCGATTGTAAACATCGTGATAATCGAGGTTAAATTTTTTTTATTTGTCTTCAATTTCGTCACAATATGGACCATGGAAATTTTTGCATTTCAACGTGAATAATATAATAATTAAAAAAAAAATCATACTAAAGTAAAAAAAGTTTAAAATATTTTACTTATAATTGAAAAAAAAATAGTTGAAAATTTTATTACATAATTTCTAATAAATTTCTGATAAAATCGATGTCGAATATATTGTGTTTTATTAATAAAAAAATGCACGAATATTAATAATAATAAAATTAAAAAAAAATATTAACTACTTAAAGGAAAAATTAAATTTTTAAACCGGAAATAATAAATATTTATTATTTTATATTAATAAAAAAAAAATACTTGGGTTTTGTTAATAACTACTCGTTAAAGTCTTTCAAAATTATTTTACGAATATTTATTTAATTAATTTTTAAAGTTTATAAAAACAAAAATTAAAGTAATAATTAAATTATTTTTATTAATAGATATTGATTTTTATTTATATTTTATTATATATAATATATATTTTTTTTATAACATCAAATGTCATTGTTTTATTTCATGTAAGAAATTTTTTACGTTGAGTAAACGTTAACAAAAAAGTACTCATTTTTAAAATATACAAATATTGACAATTTTCATTTAGAATCGTCAATGTCAAATATAGCAAAAAAAAACATAATATTGTAAATGATCGGAAAATCCGTATTTTTACATCGTGTATTATGTCATGTTTTTTTTTGTCAAAGTATATAATGCATTTTATGCTATTTTATTGTTATATTACAATATATATATATATATATATATATATATATATATATATATATACAAAATGTAAATCATTATAAATGATCATATTTGTTATATATTTTATAATGAAAATTATTTTAAATATGATTAAAAAGTATATTTAAGTCATTTTTTATTAAAATGAAGACTCTATAATAATGAATTTGATCATTTATCTAAACGATATTTTAGATCAAATTTCAAATATGTTATTATTTTTTATTAGACGTACAATAGAATCTAAATTTAAATTCGTATAATTATTTATTAAAAAAAAAAATAGTCTAGTAACGACATTGTCTGCGCCTTCAACTGATTTGAATGAAATACGTATACGAATGGTTCTCAAAGTGTTTTTTTTTTTTTTTAATATAAACAGTCACTGATTCATCCAGGCGTTGAAGCAATGACGTAGTTAGCGGCATCGCGAAAGTCGGTCAGTACAAACGTGAAACTGTTACGATGGCTCGCGAACCGGATCTGGTGCGCCTCTGATACTTCCTTTATCGTGCACGCGATGCTCTTTCATACGATGCTTCTAGAACACATATTACTGGACGCCGAAAAAAAAAAATAATAGACACAAAATAGATCAGACGTTCCGATTCCGATATCGATTTCGAAACTGGAAACATGCAAGAAAATATGGCGCCAGAACGGTTATAATCGGTCAATAATTACAATAATTGCACAAAGTATGTATATATATAATGTCGTAATATAATGGTATATCGATTAAATTACTTTCAGAGAAAAATACATTTTTCAAATTCCGTTTTTCATTAATACACGGATTTATGAATACTTTGAATATTTCTTACATTTCTCAATAAATTGGCGAAATAAATGATGCAAAAAATCATCATAATTTTGCTGAAAAAAATCAGCAATTTCCAAATTTAATCTCGTCTCGACGATTCATATCTTTCTATTAAATTAATAAAATATAAATAAAATCAATCCTTCACTAATGTTTTCATTCTTTTTATTATTATTTTATATTACGATTTAACGTATGATAATTTGTCTCAATCTATTTAATTTGCAATAGCATACTAGTAATGATGATATTTGTAAAATTAAATTTGATTTTATAATTTATATATCCATTTATTTTTAGTCCCATTGTAAGTTAATTAAAAATATTTTTAATCTACATATTTTATAGTGTTTGGTATTTTTCTATTATTTAAAATTTATTTGTGCATCTAGAGATGTTCGGTAAAAGTGATAAAAACACGTTTATTTTTATAATTTTTTCTTAATTAAAAACCGTTCGACAAGATAAGAAATATTTATAGTTTTTTTTTTCGGCACGCGCACATAAAAAAGTTTGCTGCCACTGTGCTACATTATTTCATATATAAAATAAAATAAAAAACATTATTTATATTTTATATATGTAAAAAAAAAAAAATAATAATTACAATATTTGTTCGATTCGCGGTATCGTTTTCCAAATAGGAATCCAGTTTTACTCGTCGCCGTTTGCATTGTGACCGGCGCCTTAGAAAGCGGACTCCGATGGCCTTTTCTCGATGACGCGGTGAAATGTGATCGTCGAATGTTGTTTGTCATTCTTTAATTCTGCGTAACGCGACTTCTTGCACATAATGAATAAGGTTGCTCCCTCTCATTTTCATTGGCTTTCTAAGACGTCAAGATGTCATTTTATTTGTTTTTAAATAAATAATATTATATATATATATATATATATATATATATATATTGATGAAGGTAAAAGTCATAATTCTCTTTTAAATATCAAGATAATTTATTATGTTCTAGTAAATTATTAGATTGAAATTAATAAAAATTGCACGTTAAAGAAGATAATTTTTTAAACCTATATACATAAATATTTTTCTTCTTGAAATAAAATTTCTATAAAACGAAAGAAGTAGAATTAATATTTCAGAAAACGATACATACACAAATAATTGTATTAAAAAATTATAAATTTCGAAAATAAACTCCAAGAGAAAAACCTTTTATATCAAGCAAAATGTATGTTAATCAGAGCAATTGTAATGAATAAATATTTCTGAAAATACTTCACACATATTATACTATTTTTATATATTATATATTATACAATTACTATTAAAAAATATTGAATTTAATATTTAGTGAAATATGTTGAACATAAAAAAAAATATTTCTAAGAAAATATGATTCAAGAACTTTCTTTTTAAAATAAATAATTAAAGCACGATTTGGATTTCTAAAATAGATGCGTTTAATATGTATATGTTATAAACAAATCATGAATATTTTTTCTGCAATAATTTTTAAGAAAAGTATCATTATGTATCCTGTTTTTTTTTTATTTTATTTTACATAACATTTTAGTTAGAACGTACAAATAAAATAATTATTTTTAAATAAACCATTATTTTTGATAATAATTTGAGACTTTCTCCGATTAAAAAAAATAATAATAATATACGTAACCGCGATAAGGAAACTGTGTTCGATTTGAGCATGACGAATTTTAATTAGTTTTTAATTTTTTTTAACAACTAACATTTCAAGCAATTATTATATTAAATAAAAATACTAAAAACGAAAATGACGAAAGCGCAATAAAAATTTTATACATTACTGCGATCAAAAAGTAAGGTGAAATTGTCATTTAAAACTCCCGGACATTATGAAGGCAGGTAAATTGTAATTTTTTTCCTAGGTTGGTAGGACCGTCTATAACATTTGACAAGCGTCTGTTTGTCAATTGGTTTAATTATATCTGAGTTACGTGTTTTTACAACTCTTGATTTCTTCATCACGATAATGCACCATGTCATACTGCATTGGTTCTTCGCGACTTTTTTAGCCAAAAACTCATACCGTTCCGCGACCACCGTATTCGCCTGATTTGGTTCCGTGCGACATCTGGCTATTCCGCAAATTCAAAAGATAAAAATCGAATCATAGAAAGTCTTGAAAGCTAAACCGAAAAAAGACTATTCCAAATATTTTAAGGACTGGAAAAAGTGTTGGCAAAAATGCGTTTTATCGGACGGGGATTACTTTGTAGGGGATGAAATTGATTTGGAAAAATAAACAAAGATTTTACATTTTATAAACAAATATATATATGTTTTAAAATAATTTCTATTAAATTATTATTATTTTTGAGACATGCATGTTTTCAAAAAATGTCAAAACTTTCCACAATATCTAATATTTTGCATGCATATCTTTCGTGTTTTGCCGCTTCATAAAAGACGTTTAATGGTTTGAAATATGTAAATGCTAATTGACGATGATATCACAGTTTTTAAAATTTTTGGTTTCGTAAGTGATATCATTTTTTTTTTGTTTTTGCAATGCCTTCACTTTTTTTATTCATTATTTTGCATTCGACCCGATTTGGCAAACGGATTCTATAAAAATGATGCGAGTCGTTCGCAGCAGACGTGACTAAATTTTCGAAATGCCATCAAATTAAACACGTATTTCATAACATTATACGATGTTAGACAAAATGATTAATAACAAAATTTGCAGGGCTAATTAAACAAAAATCATTTTTCTCGATTTTTAATCGAATTTTTCGCATGCCAATCTTCGCGATGCACCGCTGATGACTTTCTTCGAGTTTCATTCGTTTCCAAATTTTACGATTTTACGTTCTGAAAAATTCTTTAATAAACAGGTATGTTATTATTATATAGGGTCGCATTTTTTTTATTATTTTCATCATAGCTTTCATAATAATTCGAGCGAAACATTGATATTGCAATCAATCAGTTTGAATGAAACGATATTTAAAATATTTTCCTTTTAAAAAATACGGTGATTAAACTTAGAAAATAATAATTGATACATTACACGATATGAAAATGATAAAAATAACGATTGATTAATTATTAATATATTTTTTTAATATTATGATGTACAGAATATTTCTCAATGCACTAATTTTATATGTTAGCTTATCAAAGAGCAAACGTATTAATAGAATAATGAAAATAATTAAAATTATGACCTTTTCTTTAATGATTTATTTTTCATTACGTATAATTGAGACCCCCTGATTTATATATACAATTCTAAATATTTTGGGTGGGCAATCATGAGTAATAAATTTGAATAAACCCAAAAAAATAACGCCTACAATTTCGTCATAACGCAGTTACATAATTTATCGAAGACGTATTTAATCCGATAAATACCAAAATATTTCTGTTAAAAATATATATATCATAATTTATGGGATTTTTGAACTCTAATTTATTTTTAAAATAGAGTTCTACTAATAGAAATACTGTGATGTTGAATTATAATATTACTTTAGAAAAGAAATAACTATATTAATTTGGTAAAATAAATTTTATGTTTTCTTTTTATAGATATAAATATGTAAAATGATGCAATGTTATGAATAAAATTTAGGTATAATCGTTGTTATGCGATTATTTCGATGGTCAATGTTCCGTTGTTCAAAATTTTGTCAATTGAAAACTGTTTTCTGTCGTTGTCGATAATGGCTGGCAAAAGTTGTGTTATGCAAAACAGTCGAGATTCATATAACGGGACGACGATGATTCAGCCGGATTGTCCAAATGCATTCATTTTAACGGGGTCATGTCCGTTTCCTGTTATGGACACATCCCATACTCTTTCGACCAACAAAAAAAAAAGTATATTTAACACACATACAAACATTAAAGCTTACATATGTGGCCGAATATATAATTCATTTCGACTTTTTTCCTGTTTGATCGTTTTTTTAAATATGCTGAAAACAAATGTATTAAGATTTTGATATAATATTGAAAAAAAATTTTTTAGGTTATGTTACATTAGGTTAGGTTATGTTTTTAATTATGATTGAAAGTGTCAAATTGTTATAAAATATTAATAATAAACTTGAATTTATATTTAGGAAATATTTTTAAAATACCGCAATTTATCTAGATCAGTAAAAAGGATAACATAGACGTCGTTAATTGTGTTAAACGCGGTCGTTTGTCGTTTTGTTGTTGTCGGTCGAAAATGCGACACACTTTTGACGTTTATTTTGACTATGAATATCGCAAAATTGTGTCGCACGTTTTATATTTTGTATTTTTTCCGATCGTTTTCCATTGTAAAATATTCAATGGATTATTTATATTATTTTAAACGGCGAATACCGTTTAAAAAAAGGCAAATTTTAGATTCGATTCACGTCAAAAAAAAAAGCTTTTTATTTGAGAGGTTTAACCCTTTAACGTGCACGAATGTAAAGTATGCAAGTATTTTTTTAGAAATTAGTTTTTTATGCACTTTTTTAATCTTATTTGTTGTTTAGTAAATTAAAAATATAATATATTAATATTTTTAATTGATCTAATTATTAATAATTTTTAATATTTCTTTGCTGTTGAAAAACATTTTTAATATTAAATACATAATCAATATTATATTTATAAAAAAAAAATATAATCTATATGGTTTTTTCTTATTCTATTTTTCTGATTTCCATATAATTGTTTCATTCAATTATATATTTCATTAATAAAAAAAATTATATAGAAAGATATTGAATTTTAAAAATATTGGAATGTTGATATTTCTTTTTAAACTATGCTAATAATCCATTAAAAATAGCGATATTAGGAAGTCAAAAATAATTCGTAAAAAAGTAGATATTATAAAATTAGATAGACTTCGACTTTTATAGTATTATAAATTGTTATTTTATTTATTATAAATTATTTTTTTAACGATATTTGTTGTTGTAATATTAAAATGTACAAATATGGATCGGAAATATTAGAAAATTAAGAAAGATCATCAAAAAATTGACTCAAAAGCTGATAGATGAAATAATGAGAGTAGAATACGACAAAAAAGGCGATAGGAAAATATTGAAGAAGACAGAGAAATTGAAAAAAAATATTGTCTGGTAATGAATAATTTAATATTTGCAGTGGTAATTATAGAAGTGGTAATCGTAATAGAGACGACTATGTCTGATTGAAGAATTGTGTAAATTCGAAGGTTCTTCGTCGGAGTGGGGGACGAGCTCATGAGCTGCAAGTTGAGGCGGATCCGTAATAGTCGACTGTCAAGTTGTTGCCGTCGAACGAGCATCGCGCGTTTCGACAACAGAAGAAAAATAAGAAAGTCGAAAGGAGAACGATTCTCAAACTGTTTAATGAATTGGATATAAAAAAAATATATATATATATATATAATAATCATCGTTAATATATCGACAATTGCCCGTTTGTCTGTTTGCAGAGAGTGCATCTATGCAATTTTAGTGATAAAACGATCAGTGATATTGTGTGTGTGTGTGTTTTCTTATTTATTTTCGTTTTTAATCAATCATTTTGTTTATATGAAGTGCAAAATTTGGATCTTGAACGACGTTTGAATCATTTTTTTTTCATTTAGAAGTGGTAAGTTTATTCGAATACTTTTAACTTTAACAATTAATTAGTCAATTTTGTAATTTCTATTATTAAAATTTATATATTTATATATATATATATATATATATATATATATATATATATATATATATATATCAACATTATTTTCATGCGGGAATCGACTGAAAGAATTTTACATTTCATTATCTACTGGCGTATTACAAATTTTTGTAGTAAAATATATGATAAAATCGTATATCTATATATTTCTGTGTCAATGTCTTTTTTTTTTATTAATATTTAATGATGTTATTATATAACCTATATAAAGTGTATTACGCTATTTGACAGTTAGCAGCGACCGAGTGTGACTCGGGCATGCAAATTAAACGATTTATTTAAAACTGCACAATTAGTCATCAATTGAAATTGTATAGAAAATATTAATTAGATATTTTTATTTATATTTTTAAAAAACTTTATAATAAAATGACAGAGAGTTATATGATTTTTTAAATAGTACTGTTTATTAAAAAAAAAAAATTGGATTTTTTTTCTGAAATATTGAGACTATCCCATATATTTTGGGTCAGTTTGAGAAACACTGGACTATACACAACGAACACCGTGTTGAATTAATAATAAGAAGACGACGTATCTGTAATGACGTTCGGCATACTTTCTACAAACCGTACACGGAGCTAAAGAACACTTTCTACAAATTGTTGGTTAAACATTTTCAAAAAAAAAAAAAAAAATCACTGCACTAATTCAATATTTTTTTATATATATATATGAATATAATTATTATTAATTTGGATAGATTTTCACACGGCGATAACATTTTTATAATATTAAATTATGTCTCAAACCTTTCACCTCGAACTTGTATTGTTTGAGAATATGTATTATATGAATTGTATCGAATATAAATATATTATATTTGGTAAAAGTGTCGTAAATAACATTGTATATTTATGAAAATTATTAACAGAAAAAAGTTTGGTACAAAATTAATAATTCATGAGAACAGTTTAGTTTGCGTCGAACTAAATATGTACAACTATTTGTAGACAGATAGATATATGTGAATAAAAATTTAGGTTAATAGACGTTCATGAACTCTCTTTCTTGATATGATTATATGGAAAAAGTTGGATATTTTTTTTTGTTAAATATTCCAAATATGATTTTTTATATAAATATTCATATTAGTATTGAATTTTATTAAAAATTATATTATAAATTTAAAAATATATAATGATTATATATCTTAATCATTTTTAGAAATATTACATTTATGGTTATTCAATATAGATAATATTTTTCGCAGTTTTAAAATTAATTGATTAAATTTTTTGCATATATAAATTGTAGATAAACTTTTATTATGAATATAAAAATAATAATAATACTTTAAATAACAGTTTTAGTGTTAAAATATATGGTGAAATTATAAGTCATATAAAGATCCCGAATATTTGTGCAATTGATTTATACGGAAAATGGATACTTTAAAATCAATAAAAAAAAAATTAGAAAATTTTCAGAATTAATGCTGTATCAAATTCAGCAAATTGAACGTATTGAAGCGATTTTTTTTTCTAATTATAAATTATACATAATGAACGATTTTTAATAAGAAGAAAACGTCAATATGTCTGATCGGCTACTTTCATCGTTTTATATTATTATTAAAATAGCTTTCTATCCGGATCGCAAACGTTCACATATTTTTCATAATATTTGTTCTTTATGATGTATAAAAACAAACAAACAAAAAAAAAACCAACAACAATAACAACAAGTCATCGACACGATTGCAACTACAATAGTTTATTTTGCGTCACTTATAATAGATTCTCACAAGACTTAATGTCACATAATGAGATAGCGTAATGTTCGTTTTTCATAAATATCATCCATCATCAGAATGAATGAAAAACGTCTATGAATTATGAATAAAAAAAGTCCATAATCTTCTTAGAAATTATGTAAAAATATCCTTTACCATAATATCTTTTTTTTTGTGAGTGGTAAAAAAGATGATTCGATTCTTTCGACACAATTGAACATAAATTCAATGTCATCGCTTTTTTCATATTTGAATATATTTAATAAAATTATATATATATATATATATATATATATATATATATATATATATATATATATTATATTACTATGATTAAAAAGTAAAGTGAAATTGTTACCCCTGGACACTCCCGGAAAGGTAGGTAAATTGTAATTTTTTTCCTAGGTTAATAGGACTGTCTATAACATTTGCCAAGCGTCCGTTTGTCAAAAGGTTTAATTATCTACGAGTTACACGCGTTTTTACAACTCTTGATTCCTTTATTACGATAATGCATCATGTCATACTGCATTGAGTCAAGTTTTTGTCAAAAACTCGACTTATATCGTTCCGCAACCACCGTATTTGTCTGATTTGGCTCCGTGCGACTTTTAGCTATTCAGTAAACTCAAAAGGCCAATGCGGGAACGCCGTTTTGACACGATTGAGAAGATACAAACCGAATCGAAAAAGTTCTTGAAGACTATACTGGAAAAAAATATTCCGACTGTTTCTAGGACTAGAAAAAGCGTTGGTAAAAGTGCGTTTTATCGGACGGGGATTACTTTGAAGACGTTGAAATTGATTTTAAAGAATAAATAATGAATTTATATTTTATAAATAAATTTATCTTACTTTTTTATCACAGTGTTATTAAATTTTATACATTTATATTAATATTTAGAACGTCACTGACCTATAATTCGTCTAAAAGCGGCTTTGAAAATGATTTTTTTTTTGTTTTGTAAAATAACAAAAAGTTCAACTATGGAACTTTCTTCAAGTCATCAAAAAGACGGGTGTGTCATTTGTATGAATTATTCATGTGATCTTCGTCGTCGTATAGTGCATTGAACAACGCGTCGTTAAGTGAAATAACGTATTCGATGTTACTGACAAAGAAGAGAGAGTGTTGAAGTTGAAATATGTAGAAAAATTTTCTAATAATACTTAAACCATTCATTATTGTTAAAGTTCTCTATTAAAACTAAATATTTTTCATAATGTATGCCATTTAAATGATATATTTGAGTCATAAATTAATATTCAAATTACTCAGATCTATATATTTATATGAGAAAAAATCTTTTTTTTTATTATATATATATAAAAATATGAAAATTATTATAAAATAATAATACGGATGTCATTAACATATATTTATATGGTAATTTTTAACGAGTATTATCGTAAAAAAGGTGTTATTCGGATTTTAATAATAAATCATCGATGATAAAAAATGGCAAATTTAGAAAGTGTAAACATATTAAAATATATATATATATATATATATATATATATATATATTGTAACAATTGTGTTTATTACAATGTTTAATCGTTAAATTCCAATATGTCATTAAATGTCGGTGTCGTGGAAAGTGTTATAAAATAAGAAAATTGATATTGTTTTCATTTCAAAATAATTAGTGAATGTAAAAAATAACAATATTATTTATTAAATTATAAAAATAAATAGAAGTGAAATTAGAATCATATAAATGCATTAGAAAGTCTCAAATTTGAGTCTTTATATTGAAATAAAAAAAAAACAATGTATAGCGTTAAAAAAATTGTAGACAAATATTTAAATATATGAATATATATATAATTGAAAAATTTTAAACCTTAGGCCCGCGACGACTGTAGCGCAATCAGATATATTATAAAATATGAATATTTCCCCGTATAACGATACCGTGATGCAATTGTCGATGATGTCGAAATAAAGTTCATTGAACGTAATGATTTTAATTTATAATGTAATTACATAATAATGAATTTCTAATGTTTAAAATTTTACGACATTTGAATCGTTAAACTATAGGAAAGTTGGGAAAGAATTCAAATGACATTTCACTTTTATGTAATCATTATTGAACATACAAAATTTTATATATATATATATTATTATATATATATATATTAAATTCGACAAATATTATACAATAATACGTAAAATTATTTTAAATATATAAATTATAAAAAATACAACATATGACTGGTACATAATAATAAAATAAAGACAAGTATTTTTAATATAATTTTCAATATTATTACATATGTAAAAAAATAGTTACGTCGCGTGCCATAATATTGTATTATAATAATAATAAATAAATTAATTAATAGAAAAACAGTACATTTCACGATTCACAAGACATTCTCTTCAATTATGCGCGATTGTACCAGTTTACCTTGGATTGAACGAGAAATTCTTCGGAAAAAGGTTAAACAATTCACAAATAATAATAATAATAATAATAATAAAACCATCAATAAACGGATCCACTTTTAAATATACTAAATGAATTTATTAAACGAAAAGTTTTAAATAAAAATGTACACGTATAGCGGGAGCCCGCTTTATTTAAACGTTCGAATAAATTAATTTTTGATTAAAAATTTGCAAAATTTATCGAGCAAATTTTTAAGTTTTAAATAGTCGAATTATCAAATTTAAAATAAGAAGATAAAAATTTTTATTATAAAATATCAAGGATCTTAACGATATTTAGAGTTAAGATCCTTTAAAAAATAGATATTAAAAATATATTTTAAAATATCAAAATTAATATTGTCATTATTTTTCAATAAAAATAAATTATTTATTATATATATCTATATATAAATATTTAATATATAATATAAATAAACAGTTAAAATTTATTATCGAATATTGATTTATAAAAAAAATATTGTTATATATGTATGACGTAAATTAGCGGGGTTCAACTGTATTAAAAAAAATATATTAAAGTACCGCAAAAAACGGTCGACCTAACAAAATTTTAACGAGCGATTGTTTTATATAGAAAAATCAATTCAAAAATAATAATAATTACGAAATTTATATATAAATTATACCGTTTTTTTTTGAGCATTTCATTTTCCATTTCGATTTGTCGTAAAATGTTACTATGTTTTATGACAGTAATTATGGGTTTTTTTCCAACAATGTTTTGTAAAAAAAGTATGATAGTAATTTTCGATACGAAACAATATAATGCCACAGGGTCGGATTAATAAATTTTGGGGGCCCGATGAAGTAAGTAATTCTAAACTATAAATCAATTGAATTCGGAGTTGTTCAATTTTTTTTTCATTACTGTTGAATTTTGAAAATGATCACGTCTATATTAATAGATTTTTTTAATATTATTAGTTAAATACTTGAATTGGTTATTTAGTAATGAAATAGTTATCAGTTAGAAATTTAACCTTTGATTTGCTATAGAAAAGATGAAAATAAAAAAATATTTAGTATATAAATGTTGATTTTAAAATAATTTTTTTTTGACTTTAAAATATAATATGATTAATTTAGATCGGTTCTGTTTTTTTTTTTGCAATGCAAATCTAAATTATAATAGAAGAAAAGAAATAAATAAAACACGTGAAATTTTCACACAAATGCAATTATATATACAATTTTTTTTTCATATAATAAACGGACGCGAGTTGTGAAAATTCGTACGATTTCGGGTGAGATTTTTCGTTTTTTTTCTCTCTCTTCAACTTACAAAATACAAAAATAATTGTAACGGTAATTACAGGTAATAACAATAATTATAGCGATGATAATGACAGATAAAACGATCGTAATTGTGCATACTTTTTCTCGGTTCGACGTTCGCGATTTTGACATTCGTGAAAAATGAAAAAAATATATATATACAATAATATATTTCGCATGCGAATTTGAAGTTCTTACAAAATATTTTCATTAAAAAATATATTATATTTTTTATAGATGTATGATATAAAAAAATAATTTATTATGTATTTAGTATAAAATTATTTTTTTAATTATATATTAATAAAATTTAATCTAAAGACTGAGTATTTATATTTGTATATAATATAATATATTAAATGACATTTTTTTGAATCATAATAAATCTATTTTTATGAACATTAATTAAATTAAAAAGAAATATGCAGAAAAGAAATTCGAGCTGTTTGAAGATGTCTTTCAATGCAACTAATAAAAGTCGATGCCAAAGGCGAAATCTAGAAAGTCATATTATAAATAATAATAAAATGACTTTTAAACGCATAAGTGTGTGTGTGTCTGTATATATATATATATATATATATATATATATATATATATATATATAAATGCTCATTAGTAATGGTGAATATGAAAAACAAAGATGATTATTATCAAGTGAAAAGGTTGAAATTCCGATTGAAAAGATGAAGAAAAAAAAACGAAATCGACTCTATTTTTCACGCTGAAGTCACGATTTAACCTTTAAAATTCATATGCGGAAAATTAAACAAAAATGATATGAAAAAAAGGAAAAAATATAAATATATTATAATAACGTGCTAAAGGATAAATTTTATTTAAATAAAAAAATATTGATTTTAAAATTCGAATACACTAAAACTGATAATTGAAAATAATTATTTTAATATTAAAAATATAACACTGGTGAATTTGTATATAAAATGTAAATTCATTATTTATTCTTTCAAATCAAAGTGATCCCCATCTGATAAAACGCACATTTGCCAACGTTTTTTCTAGTCCTCGAAACAGTCGGAATAGTCTTTTTCCGGTATAGCCTTCAGGACATTCTTCAATTCGGTTTTTATCTCCTCAATCGTGTCAAAACGGTGTCCCCACATTGACCTTTTGAGTTTGGTGAATAGCCAGAAGTCGCACGGAACCAAATCAGGCGAATACGGCGGTTGCAAAAGTCACGAAGTGCATTATCATGATGAAGGAATCAAGAGTTGTAAAAAAAAGTATAACTCGGAGATAATTAAACCTTTTGACAAATGTTATAAACAGTCCTACCAATCTAGGAATTGGCCCGGGAATTTTAAATGACAATTTCACTTTATTTTTAGATCACAGTAATGTATATCTAGTGATTTGCGTTTTACAATTTGTATCAGTAATTGTTCGATTTAACTGAAATGAATTCAGTTACTGTTATACAACACGGATTAGTATAGCGGTTTGACATAGTTTTCCGATATTTTACTATGTTAAAAATTGAAAATCATCATCATCAATATAGTGATATTTATGCAATTTAAAACGATTACACGCAACACTAATCGTTTCTATTTTTCTCAATAATCGGGGCTAATTGGAAAAAAAAACTAAAATAAAAAAAAATGCAGATAATTCGTGAAAGTTATTAAATAGTAAATATTAATTAATTTATTTAATATTAGTTTGTTTTTTTTTTAAATAATCAATTTTTATCAAAAATATCACGGAGAAAGAGTTTCGTACTATATTTTTTTTTTAATATAAATTGTGCACTGCTTAAAAAAATCGATCATATTAAACGATATCGTATTATGATTATTATTAAAAAATTAATTTTCCGTAAAATGCCGCGAAATTGTGTACAATTAAAATGCGAAGAAACCGTTTCTATATCATTA
The DNA here is from genome assembly GCA_024500535.1 of Leptonema lineaticorne. Lineage (NCBI taxonomy): Eukaryota > Metazoa > Arthropoda > Insecta > Trichoptera > Hydropsychidae > Leptonema > Leptonema lineaticorne. The sequence goes on from JANIJI010000021.1 coordinate 12,466,163, forward strand.
ATTTTAATGGCAAAATATATATTATTTTCCTAGTCGAAATCGTCATTTATTAATACAGTTACGTAAATTATTTTGAAACGAGTTGAAAATTGTTTGTGCGATATATATATATATATATATATATATATATATAATAAAGCCGGTTGCGGCACAAAGGGTGTATGTGCATCATATTATTCAGTGCATGAAGTTCATAATATTACGAATAAAATTGTAGTACAATTGGTTTTTTTTTATTTAATTTTAATTTATTAAAATTAAATAATAAATAAATGTTTTTCTGAAGTTTAATATTAATCAATTTTTAAGATTCTGAATTTTAATATTTTAAAGAAAGTAAAAAAAAAACAAAACGATTTGTTTTTTTGTATGAAAATTATGAAAAAGAAAAAGAGAAAAAAAAAGCTTTTATGAATCTAATTAGAATGAATTATGATTTTCATTTTTTATTTGTAACATTTTAATTACTTTATATTGTAGTTTTTTTTTAATAAAAAATTTAATAATAAATAAATGTAAAATTTTCAAATATTTATTATTATCGATTATTTATTTAGTAATATTAAAAAATATATACCTAAAACATAAAAGTATTATTGAATCTAAAATCTACAACAATACTAAATTGACTTTCTATAGATTTAACTACAGCAGTTAATTTTAACTTTATATATATATATATATATATATATATATATATATATATATATATAACACACACACACACACACACACATATATATACATATATATATTGAATCAAATATAAAATATGATGTAAATTCGCATCTAATTAAATGAATAATGCGATGCGCTTTTTCTTTATCACATTACGAAACACGTTTCGTAATGCGAGGCATTATTTTATATAATAATCGCACAACGAACGTTATGGTTTCAAAAAAAAAAAAAAAATAAATAAATAAAAAAACGGTACGTCTCGTTATTTTTTTTTAATTTTTTTTTCTGAAATCGTTCGTCAACTTTTTTTTTCACGTTAGAATTTTAACCGTCAAAATATAACTGCTTTCCGTTTTGTTACTATTTCCATAGAAAGAACCGTCAACGGATTATCTCCGTTAACTGAACCTACTAACCGAGACATATTACGGCATTTTTCAGTCAAAAATATCACTCGTTATTATTATTATTATTATTATCATTATTATTATACGAATAATGCACATAAGGCATATCTACGTGAAGAATATCTTTTGAAAAAAAGTGCAAAATTTTACATATTATTTGATTATAATTAATAAAAATATAATATTGTGAATGTCGTATTTTTTTTATTATATTATTAAATTTTGTTTTATTTTTAAAATAATTTTACAATTCAATTTTTAACGAAAAATAAATAAAGGTCGCGTATGAAGAACCTTGAATAAAAATATCGAGTTTTTTTTTTAAATTAAATAAAACATCGTTGTAAGTTTATAAAAACAAATATGAGGTATCAAAATAAATATTGTAAAATATATGAAAATATTAAAGTTAAATTTTAATTCTTTATACAAAGTCTACATATCAATATATACTTTTATGTGTTTGTTTATCTGATACACATTTTGTAATCAATTTTTTGACCTTTTACAAATATTTGATTGAACTGAAATTTTGCAAATTAGTTCATTCTCAATGACAATACACGAATCAATTAACGGTTTTATTAATTAATTAATCGTTAAGTGTGCAAATTAATAAATTAAAATTTTAAAGTGACATCTATATACGAATATATATTTTTACTTTATATTTTTTTTTTATAAATACTAATTAAGAACATTGCTATAATATTAATAGACATATTTATAGTATTATGAAAAAATAATTTAAATTAGAACATACGTTTATTGTGCATTTAAATTAATGATTTATAAACATTTTTTTTTAATATTAATTTATTTTTAATTGGGTTAGATAAACACGAAACGCGCTCCGTTGAATAAATTACATTATTCATGCCTATAATGACCTGATGATGGAGTCGAAATATCCTTGACAAATATATTTATATTATATTATAACTCGTATATAAATTGTGCAAGTGTGTGTGTGTGTGTATTTATGATGTAAGTGAAAATGATTGTTGTTTCAAATTTAGGCACATGTGACCTGGTTGGTTGTTATATTTTCGAAATAGTTATATTATTATATTTTAGACAAGTGTCGAAAATTTGATACAATATTCGATTACATATACGTTATATATATATATATATATATATATATATATATATATATATATATATATATATATATATATATATATATATATATATATATATATATATAAATATGTATTTTTAAATCAATCGACTTAAAAAATATATAATTAAAATTATCTATACTATTTGCAATATAGACGCTTTAAGGTTGTAAATAAGTTGTATATATATTTTTTTATTTTTCCATTGAAAAAATAAACTAAAAGTTTTTACATTTTTTAAATTTAAGGTCACGCGTATATTAATTGTAAATTAATTGTTTTATTAATTATTTTGACGATTTGCTGTGAAGAATCGCGTTTATTGCAATATTAATTGTTAAATGCTTCGTTGGATATTTCGACTCTAAATTAAATTTTACGACGGAAATAATAAAAAATAATAATTAAAATATCGAAAAAAAAAACAATATTCTTATATAATATATACTATATAAATCAGTGAATATACAACTGTAAAACGGTAAAATAATTTATTTATATTATATTATTAAAAATTAAAACGATTTATGATATTTTTGATTAGAAAATTTTAATTTTGTTTTAAAATGACGATTTTAAAATATTCTTATATTTATTTAGATTAACATTTTTTCCATATAAATGAATGAATTTGTTTTTAATGTACAAATATATGAAATATAATATTATATATTTTTTTTATGTAAAATATATACAAATTAACACAATTTTTTTATATCTAATAAAATTTTTATTAATTATTAATTGACATTTTCAAAAAAAAAAATGTCAAGGGCTTCGGAGTCATCTCAGTTTGAGAACCGTCGAAAATAAATAATAAAACAACAAAGATAAGCTCGGATATTATTTTCAAAAAGGCCTTGTTCAACGATGATTATCAAGAGGAAACAATCGACTGTGCGAACTTTCTTTTTTCGTTCCACTTTGATAATTACGTATATCGGAGTCTCGTTTATTTATTTATTTTTTCTGTACAGTGCGGTCTCACATTTCAATTTCTAGAGGATGTTTCGTTATATTACAAAAAAAAAGGAAAAAAAAACGCATTTTTATATCGGCGAAATTAGTATAATTTCGCGGATAAGGTTAATTAAATAATGTTTGTAAATTAATTTGAAGGAAACAATTTTATAATGTTATATGAATCAATTGTTGTTCAATTGATTAATAATCTAACTAATGTTTCAATGAGTAATTAATTTTAAGTAAAAAAAAAATGTACAGGATTCAATTTGAAAAAAAAAAAATTTACGAATGAAAGTGGAATAAAATGAAATAATTGTAATTTTCTAACAAGTAAATCAAGTGGAAACACTAATTATCGCAATTAGATCGCCGATGTAAGAAGATTATGGAAAGTTGTCAATAATTTCCAATCGATTAATTGCGAATAGCATTTCTAATATATTAATTAGACTGGTGATTAGTTATCATTATTTGTAAAAAATATATCAATTTAATTGATTTTATATAATAAAGTATTTTCTATATTAAATTAAATACATTTTTTAGCATTGAACGTCTTTTCATATACTTCTTATAATCAAAGTTCACGGATCTCAGGTTAAGTTTAATTTGTTAATATTTTTGGTTGAAATTGAATAATAAATAATTAATGAATGTCACATAGATAATTTATAATCATTTCATTAAAAGTCACAATGAATAAAAGAAAATGTCGAGATGTATATATAAATAGATGACAATGACGGAAAATTGATCAACAAAATCAATTTTCCGGGGATGAAAAATCGTTCCATGTAATGGTTATTACTCAACTATTGTTTGTCGATGTAATTCAACAATGAAAATAACGGAAACAGACAATTTTCCACGGTCAATAGACGAAAAATACTAAGGAAAAACAAAGTTTTTCATTCATTTGTATGAATATATGAAGTTAACAACAAAATAAAAATTAACATTGACATAGTTTTTTTTTCAAGATATTATCCTTATTTTGTGAAAAAATAAATATTAAACAAGTTCTTTATATGTTAATAAAAATATATTTAAAGATTAAAGATATTCATTTAAATAATGTATAAATATTTTTATTCGATATTAACTTAACTGTATATTTATTCATTATATTTAATATTATCTTTATAAAAATGATTACATAATCTCAATACATATAGTCTAAGATGACTGACAAGACATTGAAAAATATATGTTATAAAATATTTTATAAATTAAAATTGTTTTAATTGCGATTAAAACAATTTATATGTGTTAAATACTGCAATAAGAAATTAATGCAATTTCAAAAAAAAAAACTTAGATCATATTTATATTTTAATACTTTCTAATTTAGATAAAATTTTGTTTAATTATATGAATGAAAAATATAGAAGAATAATATAATTTCATTCAAATATAAAATTTGTTAGAAATGTATTTCAATAGTAAAATTAGATTGTTGTCATCTATCTATAATATATTTATCAGACTTTCTCTTTTATTATTATAAAACAAATATAATTTTATTATATATATATATATATATATATATATATATATATATATATATATATATATATATATTAAGAAATCATTATTTATATTTTGGATGAACTTCAAAATAAATAAATAAATATGTTATTATTATTTTATTCCATACAGTTAAGTCGGAAGCATTTCGAATTGCTCTCGACTTTTAATGATGACGATGATTTAATTATGGGAAGTTATTAACTTCAACGGTATCAAGAGATGAAATTTATATATATATATATATATATATATATATATATATATATATATATATATATATATATATTAACGGAAAAAAGAGTAATGTTTCGCATACTTTCACGTATTCGTCTTGGTTCTGGTCTGTTCATTTGTCACGAGTTTGGTTTGGTGATGGTGTACATTACGTGACTAAAATATATATAAGGCACTTTCAAATTATTAACATATAAATAAATAAAATAACACGTGTAGACTGATGTGTATGTATTTTATATCATATTCAACTTTATTAATTTATCGAAGAAAAGTGAGCGATTGAGACAATAAGATCGTTCGATTATATTAATTATATGATATGTAAATATAAAAAAAAATATTGTAGATATATATATATATATATATATATATATATATATATATATATATATATATATATATGTGACTTCAAATCTAATATATTTCAAAAAGAAACCAAAATTCTCTCTTAAAAATGTGTTAGAAATCTTAAATAAATAAAAAAAAACCTTCTAAATTTTTAGATTTACAAAATCTATTAGAAATCCTTAATTTTTGTCATATTTAAAAAATATATATATTTATATTTATTCTAAAATTATCAAATAATTTATCTATTATAAATCAATTTAATTTTAAAAATTGTATGATTTTATTATTCATACATATATATGAAAAATATTTAGTGAATTTTTAATGATAGACAACTTCACACATCTTTTCTTCTTCTTCCTTACGCCGTCTCCTTAAGAAGGTTGGCGATCCACACGGCCAAAGAAACCTTTGATACAGCCATACGAAAAATTTCCATTGACGAACAGTTGAACCAACGACGAAGATCTTTAAGCCATGAATTTTGACGTCTTCCAACTGATCTTTTCCCCTGAATTTTTCCTTCCAAAATTATCTGGAGAAGCCTATATTTATCATTTCGCAAGATGTGGCCGAGGTATTGTATTTTCCTTAATTTGATTATTTTTAATACTTCAGGATTTTTATTCATTTTTTCCAAAACCTCTTTATTTGCTACTTTGTCGGTCCAAGATATTCTTAGTATTCTCCGGTAGCACCACATCTCGAAAGCTTCCAGACGTTTTTCGGTACCAGGGTCTAGTGTCCATGATTCAACACCATATAGAAGAACAGGAAAGACATAACATCGAAGCATACGTAATTTTAATATCATGTCAGTGCTTCTAGATGTTAAAAATTTCTTCATGGCTATAAATTGCGTTCTAGCTTGCTCTATTCTAGAACGGATCTCCTTCTTGGGGTCGTGGATTGCTGTTATGTACGTCCCCAAGTATCTATAAGACGTCACTTGCTCAATCTGTTCGTCTTTTATGTATATCTTTGTTGGTGTTGGCTTTTTGGAAAACACCATTGTTTTCGTTTTCGCCGTATTTATGGACAGTCCATATTCTTCACTGTAGGCTGCTAATCTATTCATAATTAGTTGGAGTTGGTCTTCATTTTTGGCAAGCACTACAGTGTCATCCGCATATCTAACATTTGTTATTTTCGTTCCGTTCACGATCACTCCTTCAAACTCCTCGTTGATGACTTCGTTGAAAAATGCTTCGGAGTAAACGTTGAACAGAAGCGGCGATAATATGCATCCCTGTCTAACCCCCTTCTTAATGGAGACGGCTTCCGAAATTTCATGTCCTAATTTCACTTCCGCTGACTGACCCCAATAGAGATTTCCTATGATGTTTCTATCCTGAACATCGACGTTACATGACTCCAGTATTTTCATTAATTTATCGTGTTTGATACAATCAAACGCTTTTCTGAAGTCAATGAAACATGCATGTATCTCTACATTCATGTCTCTACATCTTTGTCCAAGAACATTCACAGCAAATAAAGCCTCTCTAGTCCCGACCCCACTTCTGAACCCAAACTGATTATGACTTAGATGTTCTTCACATTTTTTGAAAATTCTTGTATGAATTATTCTTAGAAATATTTTTAACATGTGTGACATCAAACTTATTAATCTGTAGTCATCGCAGTCTGTGGCGTTTAGTTTTTTTGGTATAGTAACAAAAGTAGACCTTAGCCAGTCATGCGGAAGTACGCCAGTTTTATATATTTGATTAAAAAGCGAAGTAACTACATCTATACTTATACCATCCTGATGCGCCATAATTTTTATAATTTCGGTATGAATATTATCTGGTCCAGGCGTTTTATTATTTTTTTGTAATTTTATGGCGTGAATCACCTCGCTTTTCGTCAAATTTCTCCAATCCGTTAGTTTATACAATGGAGGTGTATCATGTCTATAATCGTGAAATAGATCTTCAACATAATATTTCCATCGTTTCAATTTTTCATCCGGACCAACCAGAATTTTTCCACTCTCATCTTTCAGGATTGCACTGTGGCGTTTGTAATTTTTACCGGTTATTTCTTTAATTTTTTTATGCATATTGAAATGGTCGTACTTTTTTTGTAAAACTTCCACTTCATAGCATTGGTCTTGAATCCAACGGTCTTTCGCCTCTCTGCATTTTTTCCTAATGATATTGTTGAGGATCTTATATTTTTCCTGATTGGACTTATGTTTTCTTCTTTCATCCATAATTTTTAAGATTTCGACTGTCATCCATCTTTGTTTTGCTTTCTGCGTTGTTGATATTTTTATGTTAACATTTTGTGTCTCGGTGATGATATCTTTTATCATTATCCAATTTTCCTCAACGCAGTGTTGATCGTTTATTTTTACATGCTTAAATCTACTATCAATCTCAGTCGCCACTTTTATTTTGGTCATTGGATTTTGCAATTCTCTGACGTCAGTACTCTTCCTGATTTTTCTTTCTTTTTGTTTTCGAGGTCTGTGAGCTCGAAGCTCCATAATGACAGGATTGTGATCAGTATTGGCGTCAGCTCCTGGATATGTCTTTACCGACTTGACAAACGCTTTAAAGCATTGATTAATCAGGATGAAGTCGATTTGATTTCTGACAATATTGTTTATTTTATCAGCAGGAGACTTCCATGTGTAAAGTCTTCTAGGATGATGCTTGAAAAAGGTGTTTGTAATCATAAACTCAAACTCGGTGCAGAATTGAGCTAATCTGTCACCTCTGGCATTTCTAGAGCCGAGTCCAAATTTCCCAATAATATTTCCCTCATCACCTTCTCCTATTTTTGCATTGAAGTCTCCCATTACAATTGTCAGTTCTCCTTTATTTGTTAATTTAATCATTTCATGGATTGAATTATAAAAGAATTCTACATCTTCGTCCGGTTTGTCGTTTGTAGGAGAGTAAATTTGAATAATATTCATTACTCTCCTTGTGGTTTGAATTTTAATCATGGCTACCCTGTCACTCAGAGGAAAGAAGTCTATCACAGAATCAGCTATATGTTTTGATATTATTATTGCGACTCCATATCTGTGATTTTTATCTGTTCCTCCGGAATAATATGTGATAGCGTCTTCTGTGTTGTATTTTCCATTTCCTGGCCATCTAACTTCACTGAGTCCCAAAATATCTATTTTTAGACGTTTCATTTCAGCAGTGACGTTTGCTAATTTTCCTGCAGCGAAAAGACTTCTGATGTTCCAGGTCGCTATTCTTGTAGTTTTCTCAAATATTTGGAATTTCCTCACATTTTGTTTATTTATCGCATTAACGAATGGCTGCATGGATGACGACGGGGAGATTCTTCGCACCCTCTCCTCACTTAAGAGGTGCCCCGGACTGAGGGCCTGGTTTAAGTTTTCGTCAGCCATGTAAATTTTTTGGAGATAAATAGTGTAGTAGGAGCTCCGTTTCCTTTCTACACCGCATCTTTTATAACTTATAAATTTGAATTTATATAGAATTTTCACAAAATTTTAAACATTATATTATCATTTTTTTTTTATTTTAGAATTTTTCTTTTATATTTGTTTGATTCTGAATATTATGATTCATGCTTTTATAAAATCTAACACATTAATGTTAGTAAATTAATAATTCAAATAATTTGATAATGAAAATGTAACATGAATCTTAATAATATTGGTTTTTGAATGTATTACAAAAAAAAAAAAATAAATAAATATATAAAAACGTTTTAAAACGCAATAAAATGTCTCATGTCTCAATGAGACTGAAGCATAAATGGAAAAGTTTCACTCCAAAACCGGTTGACTGATATAAAAATGTTACACATAAAAAAAAAATACGCATTCTGTCCATGTTTACATATGAAAAATTTACAAAATTTTTCAGGTTCAATTGTGAACAAAAATAAAAGCGAAAAAAAACTTTTTGAATGGAATTGGTACACTCTGCGAATGTAATGTTTCAGGAAATGACGTAGTTTTCCAATTTTATTTAATCAATTTTCTGAACCACGGAAGCGTAACCGGATTGCGATTGTTTACAATTGTCTTTAAATCTCTATAAGTGTTAACAATTTTTTGAAAAAAAAAGTCGTCTTAAAAATAAAAATATTAATAAATTAACAACATTTTATAAATATCATATAATATCAAACTTATTAACATTATAAACTTATTAATTAACATTAAATGATAATCATTAGATTAAAAATATTATTATCTAACGAATTGATTTAAGTTTATCTCTTAATATCTTTGATTTATATTAGTGAAATTAGATCCATTTATATAGTTATATACATATTAATAACAGTAATAATAATTATATTTTAACACGTTAACAATTAATTAAATTCATGAATTGAATATTGTTTGTATATTAATATTATACAAACTGCTATATTTGGTTAAATATTATAAAACGCCGTATAGAATATTGATTTGATGATGTATCTTGAATAATTATGTTAGTAGGACTATATATAAATATATATTAAAAATATCTTCATTTTTTTTATTGTACTAAAGTTTAATATGTTCGTATAATAAAGAATGAAATTTGTTAATGTATAAGTTATTCTGATTATTATGTTTTGTATGTTGAATACAATATTTATATATAATATAATAATATAGTATTTTTTATTTATAGAAAATTACAAATGCAACGATGGAAGGAAAACACAATCGTGCAACCATGCTAATATTTATATTGTTATTTATTTGCGTATCTTTTTCAAGTATGTATTCGTTTTATATGCTAAAACAAATGGAAGCTACAAAAATATTGTATTAATAAATTGAAATTCATCGTAATATAGATGCTGAAAGGAACGGAAGGTGTCCACCGTTAACTAAATGGAGAATATGTCCCGAAGGAGCTTTGCCTTGTACCGAAGACAATAATTGCGGTGATGATATGAAATGTTGTGAAAGTCCATGCGGAAATGTATGCTCCAAACAACTGTTCACGGGTTTGTTCAATAATATGAAGGTTAATTTAATTATTCATTTTTGCGATGAAATAATTCGAATTTGTTGTTGTTATTAGGATGTGAACATTTGCAAATGGCTGCAACGCGAAGAGCCAGAGCATTGGGTCCAGAAGGAAAATCCGTGAGAATACCGCGTTGTAAGATGGATGGCGATTTTGATCCAATACAGTGTGATAATGAAATAGCTGGAACTTGTTGGTGCGTTGACGAAGCTGGTTTTGAATTACCCGGAACTAGAGCACCAGAGAGGGGATTAGTTAATTGTTCAGGTATATAATAATTGAAATATTATTTTTAATTACTGATTATATAAAAATGCATTCAGGATTATATAAAAAAATAATTATTTATATTGCAGCACCTGCAGCATGTGCAGCTCACACTTGCCGTATGTTATGTCCACATGGATTTAAAGTAGCGCCTGACGGATGTCCTGTTTGCCAATGTACGGATCCTTGTTCTGATGTCAAATGTCCAAATCAATTGACTTGTCAATTGGAAGAAGTAGCCTGTTTGCGACAACCGTGTCCACCAATTCCAACATGTAATTTCGTATATATTTTTTTTATACTTCTTGTACGCTTTTTCTTTTATAAATATTAAAAATATTGTATTACTTATATAAAAAGGTAAGAGAGGACGTAGTTTAGATAACATATGCCCTGTCGGTGATCCGCTGATGATAACCGATACTCACAGACCATTTTTATGTGGTAACGATCCAGGAAAACCAACATGTCCACCTCTGTATCAATGTTTAGTTCAACGAGGTTATTATTTAAATAAAATTACATAAAATATCTGATTATTAACTACGCATAACGATTAATGTAAATTGTAGGAAATGATTATGGTGTATGCTGTCCAGCATCTTTAAAAATAAAGAAACCAGGAATGTGTCCAGCAAACGTTCAAGTGAACAGTACAATGGATGTTGAATGTAACATGCCTTGTAATCATGATTTAGAATGTCCATCAATGCAAAAATGTTGTCATAGCGACGCTTGTGGAGAACATTGTGTTTTCCCTGAAAATCTCACAGGTAAATTATTTTCTTACTGTTGAATATATTTGTAAATAATCAGTAAAATCAAATATAAAAGCGAAATATCATTTTATTTAGAATGTTTACAACAAAAGGCTTTAGCAGAAGCTCTTTCAATAAGCGAAAGAGCTGGTCGCGGTTATATTCCACAATGTTCAGATAAAGATGGTACATTTGAATCAAGACAATGTTCAAGGAATGGATTAGTTTGTTGGTGTGTTGATAAATCTGGTTATAAAGCTAAAGGTTCCATGGGACCAGCAGCTACTGTTAATTGTTCTAGATTTGTTGGAGATAAAGGTACACACACACACACACACATATATATATATATATATATATATATATATATATATATATAAAATTATTGTACAATACGAAAAAAAAAACGAAAATAAGGTAATCTGTTTCAATATTAAATTATTTAAGGTCGATCAACAGGAAGATCATTATCAGGATCTATGTGCGATAGAAATATATGTGCGTCAATATGTGAATATGGTTTTCGTGTGGGCCAAGATGGTTGTCCAACATGTGAATGTGATGATCCATGCGAAGGTTTTACATGCAAAAACGGAGAAGAATGCATACCAGTAAAGGAGCAGTCCTGTCAAGAAGAATTTTGTCCAAGTTATCCAGTGTGTAAGTTATTTCCCTTATGAATAATCCATTGAAAACAAATTAATATTTGATATTTTGTAATTGATATATAATTAAAATATATATTATAGGTCGTCCTAAACAAACATATATGAATCCATGTTCACATGATGCGCCGCTTACAAATGAAACCACAGGTGACATCATAAATTGCGATCAAAGCAAAGAAGATGATGACTGTCCGATGAATTACCAATGTACGTCCATAGTCAAAACCGAACAAGCGGTATGCTGTCCTATAGATTATATGTCAGAAGAAGAAGAAGACGAAGACGATGACTATGATACAAAACCGGGACTTTGTCCTTTCGATGTCAATTTATTGTGTGATCGAAATGAGACTGTGACTTGTGTTACAGACAACGAATGCACTGGAGAACAGAAATGTTGTTTGACTTCAAATTGTGGATCGGTGTGTGCAGATCCAGAAATATCTGAAAGTGACGATTTAGATTTTGACAGATCTCCATCTAGTTAGTATATATATATATATATATATATATATATATATATATATATATATATATATATATATATATATATATATATATATATATATATATATATATATATATATATATATATATATATATATATATATATATTTATAAATTAGTTTCAAAAATATATTTTTATTATTAATATGTTAAATTCTAGTGTGTGAATATTTGAGAGATTTCAATGACAAAATGGAAGGTACACACGACGGAATGAAATTAGCTTTATCAACTCCAAACTGCTTTAAAAATGGATCTTTTGTACCAACTCAATGCAATAACAATAATGAAATAAAACAATGCTGGTGTGTTGATAGTTTTGGAACCGAAATACCGACAACACGTGGAAATGGAAGCGCAACAGTTGATTGTTTACAGTAAGAAATTTTAAAATAATATATTCAATTAACAAGTATATTATTATTCCTCTTCTTTTCCACGACGTCTCCTCAAAAAGGTTGGCGATCCATATGGCTAAAGAAAGTTTAATTTTTCGTCAGCCATGTAAATTTTTGGAGATAAATAGTGTAGTAGGAGCTCTGTTTCCTTTATACACCGCAGATGATAATCCTTAGTGAAGCTGCTGCTCTCGTTTTAAGCATTTTATGTGTTATGCGACATTTTATAAGTTCAATATTGCCAATGATTAAACTATCGGCACTCGAGGTTTAGTAATTCTTGTCCGGGACTGACATATCACCGAATCAGTTATCTGTAACAGACTTTCCCTTATCCGCAACCTAGGGACCAGGGTGGTAGCATGAAGCTTTGCTTAAACTGTCATCACGTGTTCATGTTTTTAAATAATATTTGTGTAATTAATATTAAATATTAGTAAATAACATTTGTGCGGTAATCGTTAAAACAAATTAGAATGTCGATTAGTTGTACCAATGATTGACTCATAGTTATAATATAATACAATTGATCAATTTGCCATTTTGTATATGTCGGTATGTTTGAAATTAATTTAATCTAAATTATTATTTTTTCTTCTTTTTCTCTTTAATGAACAAAATATCAATTTTATGGTAAATTAAACATCATGCGTTCCAACCTGTATATATATATATATATATATATATATATATATATATATATATATATCAATGGAAGACTCCAACATCCCAGTTGCTCCACTATCACTGCTCCAACATATTCACAACAACTATACACACGTCCACACCGCGCTAAGTTCAACTACCCTATTATTATTGTTGTAATAATACTTCAATATTTTTAAATTAAAGATTGAGAGAAACGTCAGATTGCCTCGAATTAACCTGTCGTTTAGGTTGCGATTATGGTTTTGTAATAAGTCCAGATAATTTGTGTCCAATGTGCCAATGTCGCAATCCTTGTCAAGATATCACATGCGATGTTGGTTCAGAATGTCAAATGGTCGACGTGGCTTGCGATAATGACTATTGTCCACCTGTACCTGCTTGTTAGTATAAAATTAATATTTCGATTTAATATTTTTTAAAGTGATTTTATGATATAGCGATGATTTCTCTTTTAGGTCTGCCGCAAAAAGTTGGTCAATGTCCATACTTAGTACCTAGTGCTGGTGGTACGTGTGAATACGCTTGTCAATCTGATGCTCAATGTGGAGGTTCTATGCGATGCTGTAGTAATGGATGTGGAACACAATGTGTACAACCAGTATTGAAAACAGCTTGTCAACATCAACAGGTATATGTAAAGACAAGGATATATATATTAAATAATAATAAATAAATCTAATATTTAATATGTGAACATTAGGCTATACTTTTGCACAAGGCTTCAGAAACTGGTATACCTGCCAGACAATTATATATTCCTTCGTGTCGAGAATCCGACGGTAGTTATGAACGAGTACAATGTCATCATACAGCTGGATATTGTTGGTGTGTAGATGAAGGTGGAATTGAATTACCAGGTACTCGAACTAAGAGGCCTAATCAGCCAAAATGTCAAGGTGAGATTTGAATAAAAGTAAAACACGTTAGTTTAGTTTTGTGAATATATTGTGATGATTTCGAATATTTTTAATAGATCCTGCGGAATGTCCTAAAGTAAATTGTAACAAAAAATGCGATCATGGATATGAATTAAATAACGATGGATGTAGTACTTGTAAATGTCGCGATCCTTGCGCTGATATGACTTGTCCAAACGAAGGAGAAATATGTAAAGTAGTCAGTGAGTATTGCAATTATGACAAAACCATAAATATTTATAAGCAATTTAAACGTGGAATTCATTTAAACTATATCTTTTAGACGTACAATGTATTACTGAACCTTGTCCACCAGTTGCAATGTGTGTTGGAGGAAGTGAGCTGAGTGCTTGTGGAGGAGGTAGCGATGGACCAGCACGTCGATGTGGACCTAACGAGCCACCATGCCCTTCAACGCATAAATGTCATTTGTCTCCACTTGCCGGACCTACAGATGATCCACCAGTGTGTTGTCCAAAACCAAGTATGATTTTAAATATAATTATATATATATATATATATATATATATATATATATATATATATATATATATATATTATAATATCAATAATTGTTGGTAATTTGTAAAAATAAAATGTTGAAATTAATAAATGAATTTTTTAAGGATCTGTATGTTTCGAACCTAAAGATGAAGGAATTTGTGAATATCCATTAAATAACTCCATTAACGTAACTAGATGGTTCTTTAATCCAGAAAGAAATCAGTGTCAACAATTTAAATATGGTGGATGTTCTGGAAATCACAATAATTTCCAAACCGAGCAAATTTGTCAAACAGTCTGTCCAGGTATATATATATTGATGATCGTTTTAATTAAACATTCATTAGAAGATATTAATAATAAATCTAAATTTTAGTGTTAAGTCAGTGCGAGCGATTGAGAGAAAAGAATCAAAAAGCAGAAATTAGATATAAGAAAAAAACATTCACACCTCGATGCAGACCGGATACCGGAGAATGGGAATCTGTTCAATGTATGCCACATGTTGATGTTTGTTGGTGTGTTAATGCTAAAGGAGAGCCATTGAAGGGTTCGATAATTAAAGGCTCACAACCAGAGTGTAATTTCAGACAGGCCAGAAGAAGAATGGATATGACATCAACAGTTAGCTCTGCAGACGATGGTATAAATATATTATATTTAAATATTAAATGAATTAAAAATTTTTATAATATAATATTGATTATTGTCTGAATTTAGTATTAGAAGAATTGGTGCGACAAATGACGACATATTCTATATTAGACACAATTGACGAAATTGAACCAGTAAATAGCAATCAACTCGCATCGTCGACAGATCATGAAAGTAGAATATTAAAAAGTCGTTGTCTATCAACACAACAACAATTGAAAACTTCGTCCGCTTCATATGAAGTAACGTGCGATTCAAGTGGAAGATTCACACCAACGCAGTGTGAAAGTGGTGGAAATAATGCCAAATGTTGGTGTGTAGATGAAGCTGGTAATCAATTACCAGGAACGTCTACGTTTTCGAAAGGAGATAGCATTTGTTGTAAGTAAAAATAACATTTTTTTTTAATTTATTATTATATACGTATCTATAATTAATATTTTATTTTAATTTAATTTTAGTGCCGACACCAATCGAATCCGTAGACGTCTCATTAGGATTCTTTGGAGATTTTTCAGATGAAATATCTGAAAAAATGAAAATGCAAATCTTAAACGATCTCATGCAATTGGGTGCTACTTTGAAAAATAAAGAAATAGATATATTAAAAGAACCCGATGTTACATATATACATTTCAGTATAATTGGAAATAATAAAGTAGATGTGGCATATCATTTAGAAGAGCTAGTAAGTATCACAGAGATAAATAAATATATATATGCAATGAGAAGAATCAATTTTATATATAAATATGTATTTAGGTAAAACAAGAAGAATTATATCTGAACGAAGAAATGTTAGAAAAAGGTGTTAAAATGGTTGCCGATATAAAGAAATCACGATTCCAACATAAATTAGGTGAAGCGGAAGCAAAAAATATTGCTGAAAATAAAATTATAGCTCTACAACATAGAGAAATATTATCCGAATCAACAGTGAGTATTTTGTATAATATTATATTTTGTTTAGAAATATATTAAAAAATGATAAATAACCAGAAACTCTTTTATATTCTAAGGTTTCTGTTGTTACAACTTATCATACAGCTATAATAGTATTAGCTGCAACATCGGCTTTCATAATAAGCACAATGAGTGTTCTGATAATGTTATATAAAAAGAAAGTTTCCTCTATGGGCAAAGCAAATACTATCAAAGTAACACCGTTCAATGAAAGATTTCTCCCGTACGAACCTCCCGTTTATGTTTTATCAAGATCTGAAAAGGAAGATTTGGCGGAAGCGATGAAAATAAACGAGAAATCATTAGAAAATGAAAGAGTGTAAAATGGAAGATGCGTATTATTATAAATCTATGTACACGTTAATGTATAATATTTTAATAAAATGTACAGACGTTAGTTAATTTATATTAAAATTATTAATTTGTTACATTCTAATTTACATACCTAAAATCGAAATATAGTAATATTTTTTATCTATATATATATCTTCTACGAAAATAATATTATTAATTTATTGTTATCTAATGAATTATTAAAAAGTTTATTTCATTTTTATTTAACACACACATACGTATATATATATATATATATATATATATATATATATATATATATATATATATATATATATATATACATACATATGTCTGTACATTTTATATAAAAAAAATAAGTATACATTAATGTGAACGTATATTTATCTACATACTGGTATAAAACGAATAAATTGTAAATAAAATAATTATATAAAGGTAATATTATTTATGCTGAATGTAAATTATTCGAAAAATGCGTAAAATCAATCAAATCCCAGTGATTTTCTAAAAATGCACTAACTGATATGTATTATACAAAATTTCATACAAAACATAATCGATTAATTCGCATATTTATTGTATTACAATAAAGTTTATTATGACTACAAATATATATATATATATATATATATATATATATATATATATATATATATATATATATATATATATATATATATAAACATAAAAATGTTACGAAATCTACTTTTGTTAATTGCATAATCTAAAAGACTGATATGAAGTCAAATACGAAACAATATTTATTTTGTAAATATGACGATGAATCTTATTGAAAAATTAACGATTCGATGATTATATTTTAAAGTAGTATCGTTAAATTTATAATTATCTAAATGAAAAATATTTTTTGAAATATTGTTAAAACTGCATCTATCTCATAATGCTGTGTATTCGCTGTTTATTAATTTATTTTTATTAGATTGTACAAAAATAAAATTTGTACATTATTAGTAGATTTTATAAACAATGAATACACGGAATTTTATATGCTATTACATATTTAAATAACTGTATATATAATTGTAAGATGTCAGTAATAATTAGGCAGTATATTGTGGATGTGTAAAGTATTATGTTTCCTAAATAAAATATTATATTAACACGAGTTGTTCATTATTTTTAATTCTTAAATAAAATATATACACTAAGGATTATTATCCTATGAAATGAAAGTAGCAGGAATAAAAAATAAAAAATATAAATTATAGTAATAAAAAATATTTTTTCAAAATTGACATAAATATACTTTATGCGATTTTATTCCTTTCTTCATTAAGAAAATACAAAAATAGTATTTCTTAGATATAAAGGTGAAAATTATAGAGATAAAATATTTACAATAAACATTTGCAGAATTGAAAAAAAAAACAATTACACGCTTAATAGATATTTGTAAAAATAATATAATTTATCTATCAAAATATAGTAAAAAATAATAATCAATTTATCAAAATGTTATGATAACCAACGTTTCCCATAATCATTAATGAAACTATCTACAATGTCAGGATTTGCTAACACAAAACAACAGTAAGAAATGTATGTATCTAAAGTGTTATTATTGAACCATAATAACTTCGTCATATCATTCTCTTCTCCATTGAATTTATAAAGTTCAACAGCTATTACATTGTCTATATTATCACCTTCTGAAAATATGTATATTATATCTCCTGAAAGAAAAAGAAAATAATTTTAGTTATATTTAAAGGTAAACGTATATTATATGAATAGTATTTTTCTATATAAACAAACTACATAAAAGTATAAGTATATAAAAATGTATACACTTAAAATAAATATTATTGATGTATAATATCTGATATGTATATACCTATTACACACATTGCAGCAACATAATAATGGGTGTTCTTGAATAATTTAGGCTGTTGTAACAATCTCGAATCCATCGGTGATTTGCTACAATCCCAGTAATTTAATTTAGTCGTCCATTTTTCAGAGAAGAAAATATGATCATTATAATACAATAAAGCACTATGTCTTAATCTACACGGTCCCAATAAATTCCACTGATCATTATCAAACATATAAATATTATCACCAGAAACGAATAATTTTCCTTTGTGAAAGCAAGCAACAATCGAAGTAGTATATTCAGGATAGTCAGGAAAATCTGACCAAGTGTCTTCTGTAATATTGTAAACTTGAACACTTTTGAGAACAATTCTGTATTGTCCGTAGCCGCCAATTAAATAAATTTTGTCATCATTTACAACAGCTGTTGCATGCCGTCTTGGTAAAGGATTTGACGATACCATTAAAATCCATCTCTTCTTTATACAATTGTAATAATATACGTTATGATTCCATATATCGCCTACTTTAATCTTCCCACATACAACAAAAATATTAAAGCCTTTCCAAGACACTACGTTTTGACCCCACCATGGACCTCCAGGAATCGGAGGTAAAAATGGTACTACATTATTTCGCGCCGTATCATATTGACAAATATTTATTACTTCTTCTGATTTTTTCAAAATACACGGTATCAACGGCGGAATTCTTTGATTTTTAGAAGAAAGCAGTCCATTTACAATATCATATGTTGTTTCATTAAAACGAGTTACCATTAGCATTTTATGTTCGGTTTCATTAATTTTATCGATCTTCAGCGTATGATATACGTATATTATGGCGTTAATAACTTGTTGTGCCACTTCATTGTTCGCAATAAAATTATTTGATAGGATTTCCTCCAAAGAATTTGAAATATTTTTAAATATAAGACAACTTAAAAGTACCAAAATATCGTTTTCACTAGTAGAACGTTCAGCTAGCCACTTACATCCCACATTAAACACGTCCAATTCACTTTCGACATTTAAGTTTTCATGAGATAAATACCAATGCAAAGATTTTATATTGCTAATGTCACAGATTTTATCTTTGATATTTTGAAACGAATATAAAATATACGATTTAACGATGGGCAACACATTAACCACATAATTATCATTACAAATATTGAAAATTTTAAAACAAGTATTATCATCAAGGAGATTTATCAGTCTATCTTCTAGTTTTTCATAGAGTCGCCGTATGCCAAAATAATTAGCAGCATGAAAAAAATCTCCAATGGTATTTAAGTCTGGCATATCGAATATACAAGATCTAATAAATGCCAATACACATTTCATCGCACTTGCGGTGACAGTCTGAAAAAAAGGAAAATATTGTATACGAAAAAAATGGGTAACGTTTATTTGTTAACACGCGAACTTTCAGTGATCGATTAAAATAATGTAAAAATTATATAAAAAGAAAAGTGTTCTGAAGTTATAAAGAAAATAAATATCAACCGCATAGTTTAGTAATTTAAAAATAAATGGAATAGTAAAAAAACAATTTTGAACTAAACGTATGTGTATAGAATTCACGTATATTAGTATTCGTATTAGAATTTAATTATTTTTAATAAATACATATAAACAATAATTTAAAGATTTATTGAATCTTATAAGAATATAATTTATTATTTTTGTAAGATGTTTTCAGTGTCTACATGGGATGAGCTTGCAATATATATTAAAAGTTTACAAGTAATATTATATTAAAAAAAATCTATTTTTATAAATGATTTTATTTCCAGATTTAATATATTATAGAAAAGGATAAACTGCATATCTGCAAATCAACGATTAATTTTAATATATATAATCATTAATTCATAATTACTAATTCATCAATAATCTATATTTATTGTAGAAAAATAACATAAAAAAAATAAAAAAAGGCGTATATATATATATATATATATATATATATATATATATATATATCTGGTAAGAATAGAAAATAATTAATGAACACTTTTTAGGATAAATAGACAAACGTTTGATTAAATAAAAATGTTAATAAATGAAAAAGAGATACTTGTAAAGAGATCCGTTCCTGATTAGCTTCGATAAAGCGTCCATTGAACATGACATTAAAGTATTCGGAATTATCGGCGAGAAGTCTTCGGCTGACGGTAAAGTTGACGCCTTCGGCGGTAAGAATGACACATCCCGATGGACAGGCGGAATTTGAGGCGGTGCTCGGTGGTGAACTCGTCTTCGGAGATTCATCTGAATCGCTTGACGTTTCATCGTCGGGACAGACACGCTTCATTTCTCGTCCGAAAATTTGTGCTCTTTCTACGAAACTCTACTCCCGCTTACTTTTAAATTGACATCTTTGGCCTAAATTTTTTTATTTTTATTTTGTTACGTACAACTATCGAATCTCCAAATATAAGACCTTATATGTATGATTCTAATATTTTATTTTAATACATCATTCAGAACTAAAGATTTATAAAACAAAAAAGTTTTAAGTAATTGAATATAAATTATTTAAATTAAAATTTTAAAAGAATGTATCGAAATAAATGTATTGCAAAAATAAGAATAAAATATTTATGTACGCAATGATTAAAAAATAATAGTTTTCATTTTTCAGCTTGTAATAAAAATTTACTAAGTAATTATTTTATTTCTTATTTAATTTTGATATTACAAATATTATATAAAAATATTACATTAATTTTAATGCTAAATTAATAATCTTTTTATTTAATATTATTTAAAAATACTTAATGTTTCTTTTTCATAAAGAAAATATTTGAAATCATCTTTCAAATAAATTTAGAAGATATATATCTTAAATAATACAGAAATTTTTGAACAATACTATGGTTGTTATTAAATCTCTTATGTCTAATATGATTTGTTTCCCGCTTCTTTAAACCTCAAAGTTTTTTCTCTTCTTTTTTGTCGATCGGGCGTGTTGTTCGTTTGCAGTTTTTTATATTATTATTACAAATAAACAATTGATCTATAAGCTATTGATATCGAATTTAGTTCTATTAGCAATACTAGGTTTTTAAAAATCTTTATTGTTTATATTTAATTTTATATAGAACATTCATATCACATTTTTTACGATGTGAAAAAATATAAAATTTAACCAAATAACGCACGTGTCATTATGTTTCTTGAATTATTTTAATTTGTATAGTATTGGCTATGTTAACGCTATGCTAATGTAGAATGTGATGAGAGTTAACGTTCAGTTCTATTGAAAATAAACTAAATTCAAATTTTCTTTTTGCCCATGAATTAGGTTATGATCTTAATAAACGATTTTAATACTTGTAGTTGATTCAAAACAATGGAGCTTAACAAAAAATGTTGTATATGTATATCATATATCATGCTTCAATTATATTAAAAAAATAATATTGTTAAAAATCTATAATTGTTATTGACCTAATAATTATATTAGTTGGGATAAAATCATCCGGTCCGCAAAGTTCATAGAATGTAGTAAAATGATTAAAGTTTGCCCTTTGAAATTGGAAATCGCGGTAATTGTTTTATTATGTTTTGTAAAACTTACTGAACATGTTGTATGAATTCGAGTAATACCTCTGAGTAGATCTTGTATTATAGAATTAAAAATGGGAATTATCAATATTATTTATTTCTAATTGTGTATGAATATATTTTTAAAAGCAAATATTTTTTATTATATGTTTAATGTAATTCAGATACTAATATATTATATTTCATTTCAGAATAAACTTTTATGTTTCATTGGAATAAAAGGATGATATTTGTGACTCAATCAAACACTATTTATATCATTAAAAATAATTTATATAATTACTGAACTCACTACAAATTTTAAATCATGTTTAAATATTTAAACAAAAAAATAATAATATGAAATTATTTAGCAGTGCAATTATGTAATTTAAAATAACAGTCAAAACATAATGGTGGAGAACCTGGACATTTTTTACACTCAGTTGTGGTGTTTACCCTTTTTTTATTTCTATAACAATTTCTGCAATCTTTTCTGGACGTTACGTGTACTGTTTTACCATTGCTGAGATGACGCGGTGTAACTTTATTAATTTTTGTTAATTTGTGTTGAGATTGTGTTTTACGTGTCTTTTGTGTTTGTGATTCAGATATTATTTCTGGCAAATAGGATTCAATAATTTTCTCTCTAAAATCATGAAATGTCATGTTCTTCTGATTGGTATATTTATTATAAAGTTTCCAGGCATTCATTAGACTCATCATCAAAGTATATATAAAAATTTTCATATACCAGCTTAATGTCTCCCTTTCGCATGGGTAGTAACTGAGCATTTGATCTTGTAGATTAACGCCCGTCATGTTTTTGTCGAAATTTATGATTGCTGCAGGTTTCATTATCACAGTACTATTACTGGTGTTCTCTTGCATTTCATCAGGAAATTCAGTAGATATGTAACTTATTTCCCTTTTATACTTCCATTTCCCTATATGAACACCGTTACGACACTGTGATACATTTTTGCCGTTTTTTAGTTTTTTTGTGATTATGCTATTTGGGTTGTCTTTACGTTTCTTATTCAATGTGCCAGTGCAATATGTTTTTTGCTCCAATAGTTTTATGGCTAAATCGTAGCTGTTATAGAAATTGTCCATGAATACTGCATGGCCAGCATTAAATTTTCCTTGTAATAACTTTTTTACTATTTCTTCTGTGTGGCCTTTTTCAGCAGGTACGTCTAGTGTAGTAGCAAAAATATGCACTTTTAAGATTATACCATTTGGTTCTGCAAGTTCATGTAACTTAATTCCATATTTATGTCTTTTTTTCTTGATGTACTGACGAAAAATAAGTCGATCATGCCATAAAATCATTGATTCGTCTAAACACAAATATTTACCAGGGTAATAAATACGCTCCATAACGTTATTGAAATTATCTATTATTAATTTACATTTATCCATCTGATCAGTTTTTTTTTGTTCATTAATAAAATTAAGGTATCTTAGAATTATTTGAAACCTATCTTCTGACATATATTGAGGGAAAACTGATTTATATAAATGGTGAGTTTTCCAATAATCAGCAACGCGAATCATTTTTGCTGTACCAGTGTGTAATAGTAACCCGATAAAGATTTTCAGTTCTTCCAGAGTAAGAGATTTCCATTGTACGGTTCGAGATTGATTTGCATACTTATTTGAGCAATCAACGATTTTTTGTAAATAATCTTCGTTGAGAAATAAATCGAAATAATCCTTTGGATCCTTTGGTGCCAGTACTAATAGTGCACTTGTCTGAGTAAAAGGAATTTCCTTCATAGAACTGAAGTCTGTACTCCAACATGTCTTAGAAACTGCATTCGGCGACTGATTGGGCAACTGGGAAGCTTCGTCTTCTTCAGATTCCGAGTCGCTTTCACTGTCGATAGATTTATCGTTAATATCATCATTATAATTTTCCGCATAGGAATAATCGTCTGGATCTAAAAATATCTCTTCTATATCTACACCTTTAAAATGTTTTTTTGTGCGATCTGGCATTACACGGAGTCTTTTTGAGGATCTTGGTTTATCACTCATATTAAATAATAATAATAGTTATAAAAAGACTGAACTTTTAAGCACGGCAAATAGACGAATAACTAAACAAAATCACGCGCGCACCGGTTAACTAACATAACCGTTTCACGACAGTTGATATCTTTGATAGCTGTCAGTATAAATATGCGTCAGTTTTCAGTCTGGCCACCATATTCCGTTTAGAAACTTAACAGTGACGTCCACGCGATAATGCGTGACGGGAGAAAACACGCGTCACGCGATATCGCGCAATATGGCAAATAACGGGTTCAGTAAATATATAAGTTTATTTTAGATTATATATATATATATATATATATATATATATATATATATACATATATATATATATATATATGTGTGTGTGTGTGTATATATATATATATATATATATACATATATATATATATGTGTGTGTGTATATATATATATATATATATATATATATATTGTCTCAAAAAGTTGCACCAAAATCACTTAATTCCCTGTTATCACTGATAAACTTGGGTGTCCCCTGAGAGGGGATATTCGAGTAATCACGATGCTAGAATCACGATGGGGACAGCGGAGCGCAAAAGGTTAATGTCGTAGTGGAGCGCTATGGTATCGATTGAGAGGCGAGAATATTAAGTTTTATCCCGATACAGTTCAGTCGCCATCGCGTTGGAATAGTGAAGAGCGTACTTTTGCTGTTGAGATCTGCTTTTTAAGCCGATGTTCTATGATTGTCACCCAGAGCTCCTTCAGAATCGTTTTAATTTAACCCCATTGGCCCCTTTCTCAGACCGGAAATCAATTGTTATGTGGGTTACTACGTTCAGACAAACTGGAAACGTTACAAGACGAAGAACTGCAGTCTCTCCGACCATTAGATCAGCTGAGAACATTGCGGCAGTGAGAGTTTAAGTGTTGAGATCACCACAGCGTTCTATTCGTTTTTGTTGTAGATAAATTGGAATAGTTAAAACATTTCCAGCTTTTTGAACCTTTTTGATGCTAGTTTTTGGGGTAGGAGTTTGTCGACCTCCACGTGGTCTACCTTGGGTAACACTAACAGGCAAACAATTGTAATTACATTTTTTTTTACAAACAATAGAGACAATGGAATACAAACATCAACAGTAACGAGAACAACCAAGAATAATCAGATACAATAAGAGACACAACATAAATCACTAAAGAAGAATAATCAGATACAATGAGAGATACGATAAGTTAAGAATCTCCAAATCTACGTCCAACAGTCGTTCCTTTGAGGGGTTCAGCCCTTTCGTCAAAGTCTACACGACTATCCTATTCACTGGGAGACTCCAAGCTGCTAGCCTGGATAATGTAAAACACCTACGAAACGGGGCATGAAAAAATGTTGTAGCGATCTAAACAAATAGTAATCGAATGGAACCAAGTCTGGGGAAGAAAGAGGGTGCTGAATTGTTTCCCAGCTATGCTCGTTTAATTTTTTTTTTGAATGATCGAAGCAGTATGGGGCCTTACATTATCGTTTTGAAAAAAATTCCTTTCTAGCATGTATTCTGGGTTGTTTTTGTTTTAACGCCTCATTTAATCTGTCAGGTTGAGAACAGTATATCTCTACTGTTATCGTTCGATCATATGGAGGCACTTCATAGTGGATGATACTCTTACAATCTCACCACACAGACAAAAGGACCTTGCGTAAAATTTGATTTCGCTTTTGTTTTCAGTGTCT
Source organism: Leptonema lineaticorne (assembly GCA_024500535.1). NCBI lineage: Eukaryota > Metazoa > Arthropoda > Insecta > Trichoptera > Hydropsychidae > Leptonema > Leptonema lineaticorne. Next base: position 12,492,196 of record JANIJI010000021.1, read on the forward strand.
GCCCTTTTTAAAGCCATTGTTTATGACGAATTTCATTAGAGTACATTATCCACTTTTCATCACCAGTCATCAAATTTTTGAGAAATCTTAACACGACCGCAAACATGGTGGCAAAGCTCGACGACATGATCGCCGATCTTGCCGCTAAGAATGAAATCAAACCGAGGCAAATGAGGCCAACATACACTTCCAAGGCGACATCAGTCTCCCCATAAGGGGAGGAGTCCATACTCCAAAAAACGAGCAGCAGTGGTCGTTGTTCCAACACCAACGCCAAAGACGTCCCAAACTAGGGAACAATACTGGGAAACCGGCCAAGAGCACTGGCAGCGCAAAACTGCAGCACAAATACAACAGACCAGCGCCAAGAAGGCCGCAGAAGGAGGCCATTATTGTGACTCCGAAACAGGGTTCCTTTTGCGGGGAGATCAAAACAGCAGGGTCCAGTATAGAAAGAATAAGGACAACGCTGAAAAGCGATGTCCTTATTGAGCACCAAAACGGAGAGGGTGCCCCCCCCCAAAAAAATGGTCAGAGGCGGCCGGGAGCGGGACACATGTTCGACGTCAAGTTCCGCTCCGGCAAATAATAATCAGAGACCTTTACGAAGGTCTCACAAGGGAGGATGCCCTAGAGGCTCTGGAGCTCGCGATTGAGCCAGAGAATCGCGGGCACATCTCGGTGTTTGCCGACACCGAGATGTGCCGGAACCTTCATCATGATCGCCAAAGGGAGATGCCCTCGTACAAGAGGGCAAAATGAAGATCGGGTTGGTGCGCTGTCGTCTCCCACTGAGAGAGGAACGATTGGCCTGCTATTTATGTTAAAAGAGATAAAACCTCTAATAAGTGAATATTTACCACAAACTTAATACAATTAAATACAGGAAGATTTCACATTTATAACACGTACTTGAAAATAGCATACGTATGATAAAAATATGGTTTCTGATATTTTATTTTAGAAGACCAAATAATAGATGTTATAAAAATTGGGTAACCCGACCTACAATTAGAGGACGATTGAATTTCACAAAGTGATTGTTTACATCCACCAGAGCAATGTTGAAAAGTGCATGGATAAAGATTATATATAATCGATTGTATCGTTTTGTTAATTGAAATTAACTTCTTATTATTTAGTAATATAAAATATTAAAACACAAATTTGAAAAATAAAATTTATTTTGTATGTAAAGTAATTAAAAATTTACATGTAATTTTTAAAATTTGTATCTTATTTTACTAAAATGGAAAAAAAATTTGTTCATTAAGCACAGTTATTAAAACTTATAAACTATAGTGTATTTGTCAGCAGTTTTTCTTTGAAATAAATATATAGCATTTTATATATTGTAGTATTCATATAATTTTAAATGCAGTTAGTTGTCATTAATAGTATAGAAAATACTTTGTGTACATGTAAGTCATATTTTTGCAATTAAAATATTGTATTACAAATATATTTTTAATTATTAAAATATAATTGTTGTAGAAAAATATTACTATATAGTGTATTTGTATTTTGATTAAAAATGTATATAATAAAAAAAAGATTTAGTTTGATTTTATGAATATTTATAAATACCCCCTTTCTTTTGAATAATATCTCATGAGTTTATAAAACTCAACACTTATTTTTAATATAAAAAATAAATAAATATATATATATATATATATATATATATATATTAATTATCATGTGTAAAGCTTTGTATTTTACATTAACCATCGCTTTCCATATTCATTTACAGATATATCTTCGATTTCTGTATTCGCCAATAGGAAACAACAGAAGGAAACGTATGTATCTAAAGTTTTTTTATTTGACCACAATAAAGTAGTCGTATCATTTATTCTGTCATTAAAATTGCAAGCTTCCACAGCCAGCACATTATCTATATTATCACCTTCTGAAAATATATACAACATATCTCCTGAAAAATAATTTTAATGTTATGAATAATTATGTTAAATATACATTTATATGGAGAATAAAAACATGAAATAATAACTTAATACCTATCGAACACATTGCAGTGATATGATAATGACATTTTTTAAATAATTTAGGTCGTTCTATGGATTGAAAGTTTGACGAGAAATAAGTGGAATTCCAGTAATTCAACGTTTTTGTCCATTTTTCAGAGAAGAAAAGACGATTGTCGTAATACAAAACTATGCTGTGTTTGAATTTACTAGGACCCAATGAAAGCCATTTGTTATCCTGAAAAATGTACGTGTAATCTCCAAAAACAAACAGTGTATCATCGCAAAGACAAGCTGATATTGCTGTGGTATTTTCGGGGAAATCCGGAAGTGTCGTCCACGTGTCCTCTTCTATGTTATAAACTTGAACAGTTTTAAGCACGATTCGATACTGTCCGTAGCCGCCGATTAAATAAATTTTATTATCTTTAATAATGGCAGTTGCATGTCGTCTTGGCACTGGATTTTTTGAACGCATCGTGGTCCATTTATCGGTTATGCAATTGTAATATTGTACATTGTAATTCCACGTGTCATCTTTTCTCTTCTTTCCGCATAATACGAATATATTGTAACCTTTCCACGATAAAACACTGTGACCCCACCACGGACCACCGGGAATTGGAAAATCGCCACTCAATTCATTATGTTTTAAATTAAATCTATAAATATCCACTCTTTCCAAGGTTCTTTTCATAATGTATGGTGTTATCGGTGGTTTTCTTCTCTTTTTAGTAGAAAGCAATCCTTTTGCTAAATTATAGATTTCCTCGTTAAACATATTAATTATCATTGTTTTGTATTCATTTAGTCGGTCAATTTCTATGTTTAAATGTATGAAAAGTATGACTTCGATAATTCTGTAAGCCAGATTATTGGTTATAATAAAATTACTTAATAAAATTTCATTTAGTGAGTTCAACATATTCCTATATATGAGGCAACTCAGGACAATCAGAATATCATTTTCATTAGTGGAATGCTCAGCGAGCCATTTGCAACCAGCTCGAAATACATCAATTTCAACATTAGTGTTTAAACTCTCATGAGATAAGTACCAGTGTAAGTATTCTATGCATTTAATATCACAAATATTTTCTTTGACGCTATTGAAATTATATAAAATGTATGATTTTGAAATGGGTAGTGCTAATTGTACATTGTTTTCCATGCATGTGTTGAAAATTTTGAAACATGTTTTCTCATTGATACAGTTGACTAAATGCTCTTCGAGTTCTTCGTAAAGCTCTTCAAAACCGAAATAATTAGCAGCGTGAACGACATTTCCAACAATATCTAAATTTGACAAATCCATTTGTTCAAAATTTAAATAATCTATTATGGCTTTCATTGCATTAGCGGAGATCATCTAAAAAAATTTGAAGTGAAAATTATTAATTAATTATGGTTTGATTATTAACATATATTTCAAATATCTTTAACGACTAATATTTTTAAAATATAATTATTAACTTTTTCATTCAAAAAAAGAATTAAAAAGAAAATGATTAAAAACTAGAATTAAAACTGCTGTATTATATTTTTATGTGTAAAAATAAACATAAAAATTGTAATATTGTTGTAACTACATTACATATATAGGAAAAAATATTAAAATTAAAAAAATAAACAAATATGTATAAACGCAACTATATTATATAGAATTATTGTTGTAATTTCTAAAATCAATTTAGACGTACTAATAATTTTTAATTATTAGATAAATAATATAAAGATAAATGTAGATAATATATCCAGAAATAAAGATATGTATGATTGGTGACTTCTGATAATGACCAAGGTTAGTTATTTTATGTATCAGGTGATAATTTTAATTTTTTTTGAAAGTTAAAAAAAAATATTGGTTATTTTAATATACCATATTACGTAAACAAAAAAAGTCTGGATGAAATTTTTAGAAAATCGTATAGAAATTATATTTTTTTTAATTTGCTGAAAAATCTGAAACTACAATATATTAATTAGTTAATATTATATATATTTTTTTATTTGAATGTAAATGTTGATATTTTTGTTTGTCGATTGAATAAAAGCGAATCAATATAAAAATGTTCAAACACCAATATAAAATAAAGTAAAGATAAAAAAGATATCATACTTGTAAATATATACGATTCTGTCTCGCTTCTTTGAAGTTTCCATTGAGCATGGCGCGAAAGAATTCGGAATTTTCGCACAATAGACGTCGACTAACTGTAAAATCTGTGTTTTCTACCGTTAAAACGACGGTAGAATCGAAAGATTTGTCGATATTTTGATTTTTATTATGATTCAATCTTCTGATAAATTTTTTCGTTTCTTCTTTGGGACTCTCGGAAGAACGATAGGAGCCTGAAGCCTCGTTCGGTTTGACGTTTTTCACACGCGAACGTTTCATTTTTACTATCGCACTACTATTTCGAAACACATTTGTCGCGGTCTTTTTTCAAATTTGACGTGTTTGGCCTCGCATAGATTTTAATTGTCTATCGTACTTTTAATCAGTAATGTATGAACTACGACCCTATATTATTCATTTGCTAGTAATTTAATTTTCTATGTATTATTTTATATCTAATTTTTTTTTTTTTGTAAAAATTACAGTATACGAACCAATATATATTGTGAACGAATCTTCAATTATGGATATATATATATATATATATATATAGTTTGAAAAATAAAAAAAATAGAACTACTTTTAAAATAATAAAACTAAATAATATTACAGATGTGAAAATAATTAATTTTATATTTGAATTGTGATTTTTGTAGTGATTATTATAATAATTTAAAACTAAATTAAATATAGTAGATAAATTATTTTATATAATACACTAATTAAACATTTATAATTTAAAAACTATTTATTATTTTCTAATTATTATTATATGTAGTATTTTTAACATAAAAATATATGTTTTTTTGTTGCTAAAAATTGTAAAAAGTTATTTTTTTTTGTAAAATTAATTATAATTTTGTTTTATTTTATTGTCTACATATATATTAGTATATGGTCAAAAATTGTCCTCTTATTTTCTTATTTTAATTTCAATGTATTTGAAAGCTAGGTTATCGAGTTTGACATATAACCTTAAATAGTTGTCATATCACATGTATTGTCGGTTCTCTTTGTCACTATGAATTTTGATGAGGATAATTTAGATGAAGACAAAGTATATTATTGATTTATATCTTTTAAACGAGTTTTAAATTGTGTTATATTGTTTTTTTTTTAAATTTTTACAGCCACTTACTCGAGAGGAATTGTCCGAGTTGAGTTTTGAAGAATTGCGGACTTTGAAAGAGCGTCTCGGTGCTAAAGTATATAATGCAACGGTTTTTGGTGTCGAATCTAAAAAGCGCAACAAGAAGATGGTTTTTAAGAGGGAGAATAAAAATCGTCCGAGGGAAGTTAGTTCTAAAAAACCAGTATCTATGATTACCGAATCAGTTTCTTCTAAAACAGAAAGTGGTGTAAGAGATCCAAGGTAATTATAGTATGTATGTATAAAAATGCTAATTGTTTGCATGAATTTCTCTATAATTAAAGTGACTAGATTTTGAAATTATTGATGTGGGACATTGTTGAAGGTGGAACAGTTTGATAAAACGTATTATGAAACAAAAATTTTCGAACAAGAAAGATTTCTGTTTTTATTTTTAGTTGATGTTATTGATTTCACGAAAAAAAGCAAATTTTGAAAAGTTTTGAAAACTTTTAATTCTAATTTTTTTTCATCTCAAACTGTCTATGACGTATTTCCATCTTTCTTTTACAAAAAGGTAGACATTTGTGAAAATTCCCAGAATATTTGGAAAAAATCACAGAACAAATTCTTACAAAGCGAATGTTCTGCTAAAATTGGAACGTCTGGAAAATCACATTAGATTTAAAAAAAAGCTATATATTTGGCAAATACTTTATTTTTTTATAAAACAGTATTAATAATAATAATAATTTGTTTGTAGATTTGATACTCTTTGTGGTACATTTAATTCAAATTCATTTAAACGTAAATATGGCTTTCTCACTGATATAAGATCTAAAGATTTAGTGAAGTTAAGAAATGAATTAAAACAAACTACTGATCCAGAACAACAAACCCAGATCAAATTCTTAATTCAAAGAATGGAGAATCAGACTAGAGAAGAAATTAAATATAAAGAGGAAATGGAAAAAAAACGAATGGAAAGATCTCAACGAATATTATCAATGAAAGAAGGAAAACGACCAGAGTATATTAAAAAATGTAAGATTATCACACACCTATAATGTGAATTATTTTTTGTTATTTATATATATGTTGTATTTTAGCTGATAAAAAAATTTTCAACTTGGTTGATAAATATAAGAAAATGAAACAAGACGGAACACTTGAAAAACATATTAAAAAACATAGAAAGAGAAATGATCAGAAGATGAAAAAAATGTTGTCATGTTAGTGTATACATTAAATATTTATGTTTTACAAGACTTGTTATTTTTCATTTCGTTAAGAAATAATGTATACTATTTTTTAGGACCAAATATAAAGAAAGGATGTAAGTCGAAAATTGGCTAAGAAATAATTTATGATTAATATGAATAATATTTAGAAAACATTCATCAGTTGTCAAAGCCGAAGAAGACATTGGAAAAAAATGAGAAAAATTTTGAAAATGCGCAATTTTTCTAAAATTATGTTTTAAAAATAGTTGAATATATTATAACTTTTTTTAAACATAAAAAAAATAAATCTAATATTTTAAAATAATTTTATTTTATTTTTTAAGTCTATATAAAAATATCGTTATTTATTATATATATATATATATATATATATATATATATATATATATATATATATATATATATATATATATATATATATATTCAAAATTATAATTAAAAATTATAGAAATTTTATTGTTTAACCAAATATTTTTTTGGCATTATCTACAACTTTGGTAGCGTAACGGGAAGTATTTAGAAGGAATTTATTAACAATTGACATTGGTTGTAAACTGTCTGAGTCTTCACATCTTAAATGCCATGGATCTTCTATATAATACATATGTAAAGATATTATGCCATATTGTTTAGCCCAGTCTTCAAGACATGCTGGTGCTGATGGTATTGCCGTCTGAAATACACACACACACACATATATATATATACATAATTTTTGAAAAAAAATGTCTTGATTCTAATCACTTCAATCTCAAATTTAGCGTTAATTTTGAGATTTTTTTCATAAATTATGTCAGTAAACTATTGCGCATTTATCTTTGTAATAAGATGAGATATAAAAAAATGTATTAAAAGTTTCTATATGTTATTCAATTATTAATTTTTATTATTTTTTAGTGTATTTAGCATTTTTGTTGTTAATTTACCTCAACGGCTTTTGATGGTGGATTTTCGAACCAATCTCTTCCATGTTCTGGTGTATTACCAATTATATACCAACCGAGTCCAATCACTCTGCCTTCTTTTACCAACAAGAAGTACGGGAAGAAATTGTCACATTCCATTTCGTGTGTCACATTATAGTAGTAATGAGTACCTATAGATTTATAAAATATTTATTATTGATACAAAAGAAGAAGTATTACATTATTTTCGACGATATTTACCCATATTCGGCAGACAATTTTGTTTCTTGAATAAAGTTTGTGATACCAGCTCGCTTTCTCCGAGCGGTATTTGCATAAGGTGTGGTCCATTTTGTATCCATAATCCTTCGATTGTTTCGTCGATAGGACCTTTACGACCGCCAGCTTTTATGGTATCTACAAATTATGATTAAATTCATAATTAAATATTTCAAATTTTCAAACAATTTCCGTACAATAAAAGTGATATTTGCTATTTTTCTATTGTACTAAAATTTATATATTTTTTTTGTTTAGATATTATCCATTCCTATATATTAGCGAATTTAATAGAGTAAAATGATTTTTAAATTATATGTTACAGAGCATTTGTGTATTCATTTGACTACAATATTTGTTAATAATACAATGACCGAACAGTCGATATTACGCAATGACTTATCGTCAGCAAAAACGAGTTGTGATATTTAAACATTTCAAAATTGTCTAACATAGTTTCACATTGCTAAAAAATAGAAAAAAATATGCAATACCTGGAGATACTATATAAGAAGTTGTAGTCCAAAAGTCTTTTCCTAATATAGTTTTAACTATCATTTTAGTTGATGCAGAATATGGCAGTTTTTGGAGATCATCAAACGGAATCTGAAAATCGAATCTAATATAAAAAATTCACTTTTATCATTTTAGATGTTTATGAAAAATATGATGATACATACAGCTATTTGAATACCGGCTATATAACCATTTCTATCATACAACGGACAAACTCTAGGATCTTCTTCGTAGCACATCATATTAACATCCAAACCGTGTTCTGAAACTCTTGAGACTGATTTATAATTAGCTGCTTCGGCATCTCTGACATTTCTTGGAATCGAGAAGAAATTATCTTTATCCTTTAATGCGCTAGACCAGGCGTGCTTGACTAATGAACGATGAATTAATGTAATATATTATTCATAAAAAATAAGATATTATTTTATATAAATATAATTTTTACCTCTGAATCCATCGAGTCTTATTCCTGAAATTATTAAAAAATATTTTATTATTAGTTTTTTTTAATATTAAAAATGATGCATTTTAAAAAAAATATTTTTTACTAATTATATCCACTTATTTATAATGAAATATATCATTTGAAATTTCAGTAATACGCTATAAAATAAAGTGACCAAACTTTGACAATGGCGAAGCGGGACATTTTTCAGAGGATGGACACATAAAAAAGGACATCTTTTAGAGAAGGACATAATTTACAAAAGGAAAATTGTCCTCTCCAATTGAAAACCTTACTAATTTGTATTGATTACAAATTTTTTAATTTGGTTAAACTACTGATGATGAAATTTCACAATCTATCCGATTGCAAAAAGCACGGTTCTCTTGAGAAATTTCTTCTTCTTCTTCTTCTTCTTCTTTTTCTTCAAGAAATTTTAAATTGTGAATTTGTTTTATAAATTACATTTTTTTTTACTGTGACGTTACATTTTCATTAAAACCCCTTATTGGCTCTTTGTTAGTGCTGCTGGCGCGTTGATTTTTTTTTCTCTCTCTTTTGGTGTATGAAAAAGTTATTATTTATCGCAACCGAGCAGACGTGACGACCATTTTAACATTTCTAGTTCATTTTTGGGGAGCAAATCCGTGGAGAAATACATATATATATATATATATATATATATATATATATATATATATATATATAAAGCTTGGCGAACGGAAGAAATATTTCCACACTTGGCAAACAAAGGCAATGTTTTATACGCAAAAAGTGAGCAAAAAAAAAAAAAAATAAATAAGAAAAAAAAATGTACAAAATCACGCTTATCGCGAGTTGCTGCGTTCAAATATCGTCACATAATGTGGACTTATAAAATAGTATAATTTATTTTTCTTATATACATATATAGAAAATTTTATCTAACCAATTCTGCGGTATTATTATTATTTATTAAGTTTTATATTATGAATTTATTTTATAATAAATTCATAATATAAAACATATAACCGGTCATTGTGACTAATTAAAAATTCGATTCACATATGCATACTATTCTTTACCGAACACGTTAATGTCATATTAAAAGTAAGGACACACGGACCTTGAACCAAGGATTTTTATTTATATTTTGATATATATTATTATTTTTAAACTATCTAAAATTAAAATATATAATTATTTAATTGTAATACATAAATGGAAAACGATTCTAGAACGTTTAAGATTATATACTTAAATTTGATCATCGTGTTTTAGCATTCGGATCAGATATCGCGTAGAGTGCATCAAGATAGAGAGCATCGACTTATTTAACAATTTAGAAGATTAAGACGATTTACTCGAATAGATAGAACTTAAAAAGTAGCACATTTAACTCATTACGGTCTATTAAATAAACTCTTAGAGAATAACAACGTTTTAATGTTGATTATGATTTTATAAGCGTTTAAAATATGCGACCCGTAAAACGGTCGCCGGCCGTAATTGGGTTAAAGATTTGGTTTTTTTAAATTTTATATATATATATATAGTAATAAATTAGATTGATATTTTTTTATTAGTAAAAAAAATCAAGTATTAAAATTTTTGAAACTCGGGCCAAGGCTTTATAGGAATTGATGTCGTCGATCGAAATATAATATTTTTATTATTTATTTTGTGTTGATATGCTATCGTTGTTTTAAATATGAATTGGAAAATACTAAATATTGAACTTGGGGGTCATCAAGCGAAGATACGAACGATATTTTAGTTGTTTATTGCTCTTGTATATTATTCGTGTGACGACTTAAACTAGTCAATTATTATAAGCATTCGTATAATAAAATAATAATAACAATTGTACGACGATTTGAACAAATTGGCGATGATCGCACGTTTAAGCCGGCACTCTACTAATAATAAAATTTGATTATTATTATTATTATTATTATTTTAAACATTTTACGATCGACGACGAGCTTCAGCATTGAGTCAATGTAATTGAGAATATATTTTTTTTCATAAACTATAGACTCAATTAAGTGCAAAAACCGGTTTAAAGTCACGAGATAACTGGTTTAATTTAACCATATTTGGAGTGCGAATTAAAAGAAAAACAAAATGGCGATAAATACGCGTAAAATAAATTCATGCGAATTTATAAAGCAATGTGATTAAATTTGTTCTTTTTTTTTCAATTTAATATTTGTAATAAGTTAAAAAAATAAATTTAATATATAAATATATTTTTTTATATATATAATATTTTAAATATAATTATGGTTGATTAGAGAATATTATTATTTATTATGTATGATTTGTTTTTTTTTTTTTGATCGATATCCATATTTTTTGCGATAGTATTTTTAAAATCAAAATGTTTAAATATGATATAATAATTACCATTACATAATCCGATGGCGAAAAATATAAAAAATAGCGTTGGTAACTTCATTTTTATAGTATTTTCGGTTATTGTAATCAGATGTTGATCCGCGTATTGTCCGTTTGATAGTCGACCGAATACTAATCATATTTGCGCGGACAAGTTTTAAAAGAAAAACAATTTCAATGTCGCAAACGACTCGATTATACTCATTATTTATGGTATTAAAAAAAATGTGTAAAAAAATGAACATAATATAGTATTTTTTCCCGGATTACTTTGTAATGAAGTATTATTTTTATGTAACAAGCGTGAGATTCAGAATTCGTTATTTTTTTATATTAAAAAAATATTTAATTAAAAATATAATAAAAAAATTATTTTTTTTATAATTTAAGAAGCATTCTATATATTTATATATATATATATATATATATATATATATATATATATATATATATATATTTTTTACGAAAATCATTGAGGTTAATTATATTTTGTGTGATAACACTCGATAATTGATACGTCATAATTTCAATGATTTTTTTTCATTTATATGGTGTAATACAAAATTTTAAGAATTTGATACAAATATAAAACAGTTTTATTATTATTTTTTTAAATAAATTAAAAATATATCAAGAATTATTCCGTATTCTATTTTTAATAATATTTATAAATATTATATTAATTATTTAAATTTGATACAAAAAACAAAAAAAAAAGGAAGAATATGCGTCGTATTTTTGGTCGAGTTTATTTCGAAACGATTCGAATCGTAGTAAAATATAACTGAAAAAAAAATACGAAAATAATAAAAAGGGGTGATTTTATATAGGAAGAAAGCGCGAAATAGGGGGCCAAGGGGGTTGAATTTTTTTGCATAAATTTTATGAAAGAAAGCATCGACAGGAGTGAAGGAGGGAAGGGGGGGGTGAAAAAAATGGGGGGGGGTCATAAACGATATGGTCTATTAAGGGTAAATGTATCAAAGAAAGTACGCAAACCGTGTCAAATGCGAGATTTTCCATGTAATTGACATTCAAAAGAGTTTTTCTCTTCGTATATAAATTTATGCCGTGTATAAAAATATTTACATATTACGATCCTTCTTCTGTTCCGCTTGTAAAAACGCAATGTGTTTTTATTTATTTATTTATTTTTGTTTTTTTTTTATATTCAGATGAAATCGTTATCGTTTTATTGTTATAAAATGCGGAAAATTTTAATTTCTATTTTGATGAAAAATTTTGTGAACGACTATATACTACTGTGATCAAATAGTAAGATGAATTTGTCATTTAAAACACCCGGGCATTAGGAAGGCAGTTAAATTGTAATTTTTTTCCTAGATTGGTAGACTGTTTATAATATTTGCCAAGCGTCTGTTTGTCAAAAGGTATAATTATCTTCGAGTTACACATGTTTTTACAATTCTTCATAATGATAATGCATCATGTCATTCTAAATTGGTTCTTCGTGTCTTTTTTGCTAAAAACTCGACTCATATTGTTCTGCAATCGCCGTATTCACCTGATTTGGCTCCGTGCGACTTCTGGCTATTCAGCAAACTCAAAAAGCTAATATGGATACGCCGTTTTGACACGATTGAGGAGATAAAAACCGAATCGATAAAGGATTTGAAGGCTATACCGGAAAAAAGACTTTCGACTGTTTCGAGAACTGGAAAAAGTATTGGCAAAAAAGTGCGTTTTATCGGATGGGGATTACTTGGAAGGGGATGAAATTGATTTGGAAGAATAAATAAAGAATTTACGATTTATAAATAAATTCACCTTACTTTTTGATCACAGTGTTATATTAACATACGGCAGGTTAAAGGTTAATATAATATAATAATAATAGAAACAATATAAAAATGTTGATTTAACTTTGAAAACATATATAATGATATAAAATATCAAAAAACGTATTTTATCATAATTTCGCCGTTTATTCTCAAAGTGCGCATAGTTTTTCCTACCTCCTCTCCTCTCTCTCTCTCTCTCTCTTTCTCTCTTTCATACAATGTGCAGATTTTCTCACATTTTCCACGGATCGAACGATGGATTTCAATAATATCATTCGCACACGGAATATTTGAATAATTTTTCGACATCGTTACGATCGACTTCTATTTTCGCCTACGTAATTGTCGAATATGGCGATTTTCGGTGCAAGCAACCCCCCCCTCTTTTTTCCCCACCTCTCTCTACCCCTTCATCTGTGTACCCCTTAAATATAAAACGTGAAAATTTAGCAAGCAAAAAAAAGGAATGAATAATGTATGCGCACACGTTTTCCCTTTCATATGACGCGCCTTCACATTACATTATGTATTTTTCCTCAAAAAAAAAAAAAACATTTTTTTGCATGTACATTATTTTCCGGATTTTATTTTATTTTTAGCTTTTTCATTCTGCTATATCCCCCCTTGATTTCTTTATATATATATATATATATATATATATATATATATTATAATATACATATATATATATATATATATATATATATATATATATATATATATATATATATATTTACGGACGACATTTAAAAATAAAAACGAGGCATTCGATCAAACGGATCGTTGAATTTTGATGCGTTACGTCAATTTATTCAATAAGTGTGCACAAAGGGAATAAATTCAGGTTTAGAAGCATCTGATAATAATAATACAAGAAGGGGGAATGAAATCGATTCGTCTACTCTCCCTTTTTATTACATGTTCAGTTACGGGGTTTAATCGCTCTTTTTTTTTATGACACGATGTCACTATAATATGTACAGTAAGTTCAAAAATAATTAAATTAATTTTGCTATACATATATATATATATATTTTTTTCATAAAAATTAATTCTTTCTATAATATAAAAAATTAAAATTCTATACAAATTAAGAACATTTCTTTTTAAAAATATTTATAATATAATGAAGTTAATATTAATCTTCACTGAAAATTCTTGTTATATTTTCAATAATAATTCAAGCAAAAAAATATATTATTACCTTTTGATTGCATTTTTAGTGTTATCGTATATAAATATATAACAATTTAATTATAAAGCAATATTTTTAATTGCATATATAGAAGTATATAATTCGATTATTGTTTGAGATTATTAAATTTATCAAAATAAATTTTTATGTATTGAAAAATATTTAATAATTTTATGTTTGTCTTTAATTTTCATTTTTTTTTTGTAATTTTTATTATTAATTCCATTTCTTTAACAATCTTTAAACTGTATGAATACGATTTTTGATACTAGTTATTAGGTCTAGGTTATTTTTTTTAAGATACGACTAATTATTAATATGTTTAACATAAATAACGGCCATAATATAATATGCGTTCTAATAAATAAATAAATATATATATATATATTTTTTTTTTTTAATCGATATTGATTTGAAAAATAGATAAAAGAAAAGAATTAAAACGCAATTAGCAGCAGCATTAAGTTTTCAACAATGAATTCCGAAACAATGACAGAATGTTTCAAAAGCATACATACACATTCTTTTGACTAGCGAGTGCAGCGGCGGCGGTTTTTTTTCTTTTTATTATTATTATTATTTTTTTTTTTTATAAAGGTAGTATCTCATTTTTGAATGAGGCGTATTTTCTTTCAACCACTCTGTACATTATACACATATAAAACTGGGATGAGTTTTTATGGTTTTTGTGTCATCATGCGCCATTTACGTTTCGCCTGTGGGATACATCCTAAGCAAAAGAATTGCTCGTTCCTTTTTTTTTTTTACCTTTATTCATTCCTTATTTCTTCCTTTCTCTATACGTGTGTGTATGTATATATGTATGTATGTATATGTATTTTTTTTATCTATACTTTGTTGTCATTTTTTTCCAGTTTTTCCTTTTAGTTTTCCTTTATTGTTGTCCTTATGTTATGAAATATTATGAAGAGATTTGTCAAATTTAAACAATTCAAAAGCTGCCTTTTACTTTGTGAATAGTGATAATTTACAGTAATAAAAAATATATAAAATAAATTTAAAGTATTATTTTATATAATATAATAAACATACAATCATCATTGATGTATAAAGGATTAATTAGATCAATTAAAATTCCATATAATAAAGTGCATTTAATTAAAAATAAATCGTTTGTAATTAAAGATAAAATTTTTCAAATCGCGTTTATAAGTAAATCGAATAGAACAGAACAGGGGTAACCAAGTTCCTTGATAGTTCGATCCATATTTAAAAATTTGAAATTTTTCATAAGTCATAATTAAATAAATACATATTAAAAAAATAATTCTGAAGAAAGATATTTTAAAACGCATACCAAAATGATAATATATTTTTTTAGATATAATAACATAAAAATGAAAAGTGAACCTGGGATATCGAGAGCCACAAATAATCCTTCAAAGTACCGTATATGGCTCGCGAACTGCGGTTTAGCCATCCCTGGAACAGTAGTTTAGTAGTGCGTAACGCGTTTTATTAGATTATTGCTAAAGTCACCTTCGAATTTTCACAATTGAGGATAATTTCGATAATTTAATTCGCAACGTAATATTTATTGAATTCGTCGAATTGTAAATAAATTTATGCTTCTTGGAAAATGATTGTCGGTTTTTTTATTAAAAATAAAAATAAATATATAACGCATTTTGATGCGTAAAATCACGAGGTATATATATATATATATATATATATATATATATATATATATATATATATATATATATAATAACCTTGTTTTTAATTGGATTTTAAATATTCAATTGATTAAAATTCAGAATATATTTTATTAGTGAAGTATATATTATATGTATAATATTCATAGCGATGTGCTAATAACTTATATTAGTGGTAAAACAACATGTTAAGTATTTTTTTGCACTGTGTCTCCATCTGTTGGTGTAACAATTAATTTCTTATTTTTATGTTTTAAATTTATTTATAATTTAATTATATTTTTAAATTAAAAATCTGTATAAAAAATATTTTTTAATTATTTATGCTTAATTTTATATTAAATGATTTTTTTTGTTGTTCTAGATATATATTATAAATTAGCTTGTATTTAAAAAAATAGTTAGAATGTACAATAAAATGAGAATTTTTTAATTTTGAAACAAAAAAGATATCGACAATAGTAAATTTTAGATTGTGATAGAAAAAAAAAGTTGAGAAGTCCTGATTTAATGAAATGAGCAACGAGAACATTCAGATTAATACTGATACTTCAAATCAAAATTGTCTTAGAGGCCATTCGGGATGATAAAAGTTATATCGTATATAATATAATAATACTTCAACTTACGAACTTTATTCATATTTTATTTCGAGATACGAACATTATAACGAAATAATTTAATATAAAATTTTCGATTATATTATTACATATAATTAGATTCTAATTATTTATTTTATGATTACTTATTTTTTTATGAATATATTTAGAACAGTTGATAATGATTTGTTCATATATGAAAAATATTTTCATTATTTATTTGAATTTAATAGATACTTGTGGTTTTATCTTTATTACTACAATATGAAACGGTTAATTTGATAAGTTTATATAAGAGAATTTAAACAGATTTTAGGGTTTGTAACAAATACTACTGTGATCAAAAAGTAAGGTGAAATTTAAAACTTTCGGGTATTTAGGAAGGCAGGAAAATTGTATTTTTTTTTGCCTAGGTTGGCAGGACTGTCTATAACATTTATCAAACAGTTACAATTTTTGGTTCCTACATTACGATATTGCACCATGTCATACTGCATTGGTTCCTCGCTACTTTTTTGTCAAAAACTCGACTCATATCGTTTCGCAACCGCCGTATTCGCCTGATTTGGCTCCGTGCGACTTCTGGCTATTCAGCAAACTAAAAATGCCAATGCGTGGACGCCGTTTTGACACGATTGAGGAGATAAAAACCGAAACGAAGAAGGTGTTGAAGGCTATACCGGAATAAGACTATTCCGATTGTTTATAGAACTGACAAAAGTGCGTTTTATCCCACAAGGATACAAGGGGATGAAATTGATTTGTGATGAAATTCACTTTACTTTTTGATGACAGTTTTATGTTATCAAATGGATAATTATATATTTTTTTTTATTATAATTATCGACGATAAAGTGTCTAATTAAATTTAAGTTCACAAAGGACGAGGTTAATCTTGACCGCGTCGCGTTATCGACTCGCCGATTCGAGTCACAAAGTTCTTGTTGATTGACCCTTCCGGTCTTGACGTGAACGTCTAAATTGCTTATAAACAACAGGTCACCTTGTTCTATAAAGAGAGAGAGAGAGAGAGAGAGAGAGTGAGAGAGAGAGTGAGAGAGAGAGAAAGAGAGAGTTTTCTCTATCCGACCGTACAAAGTATACGCTTAAAATTTCACCCTTTGACGTGTATCATCAAGTATCTGAAACTTGACGTTGAATTTTTAACTGAAAAGTTTGTTGTTTCGAAGGTGCGACAACAAATCGCACGTCAATCAAAAACTTTCCGAACGAACAAACAAACAAACGGACAAACTGACCGAACGGAAGTGAAACGAGTCGACCGGAAATCTGACCGAATCTAGCATGGCGATGGGTTAATTCGATGTAACGACGTCGTATTTAGGCGTCTCTAACGACGGACGCACTTTTTATCATATTATATAAGCGGTGACGATTACGCGTCGCTATTAATTATATAATATGTTCGTGACGATCAGTGGTGTTCAATCTTTGTAAAATTTAATTTATTTGATATAACTTTTATAAGAATATCCGTGAGATGTTTAACATAATTAATATATATTAACATGATTAATATATAGTTCATAAATACGATTTAATATATTATTTAAATATTTATTAATATTTTTAACATGTGAACCACTCTATATCCTCTATCAAATATTTTGCTTATTATTGAATATTAAAATTACAATTTTTAAAACAAAAATTTACATTATCAAAAATAAGAAATTATATTTTTGATAACGTAGATATTTATGACCTTCAATATATTATGTGACCTTTTAAAGTGTTACATAGTATAACTCTCGCGTTAAAAACTACCTATCTAAGAAAAGAAATTTACGTCTTTCTTTTATCTATAGTTCTTTTAGATTTTTAATTAAGATTTGTAGAGCTATTTTCAAGTCATCTACTTATTCGTTGTGTGTGATTAAGTAATGATCCTTCTTTATTATTTAGAAATTTTATTTTTATCAGATTGTATTCAATTTTGAATTGCTTCTCGTAAAATTTAATTAAAAATATGAATACGGTCTAAAAATGAAAAATATAATTGGAGTAGATGAATATAATTTTACTATTTATGAATTTTGATATTTGTAATTAAGATATAATATATATATATATATATATATATATATATATATATATATATGCATTTTGATATATTTTTTATATTAAATTCGTGATAAAGGTGTGTTACATAAATAAACACCTCGTAAATTTATATATATATATATATATATATATATATATATATATATATATATATAGGGCTATTTTATATCAAGCGCAATATATTTTGTGTACACATACCCTTTTTTTCTTTCTTTCTAACCTCGATTTGCGCACTTCTTTTTTTTTTCCACCCGAGGTTTCGAGGATTTTTCTCTATCCGGTCTTTTTTTTTCCACTTCTTTATCTGATGTCTGTGTACATTGACTTAATCGATTGCGCCACCGCAGAGGGACAAACTCTCATGTAAAACGCTAGGGGGTGACATCGACGGCGGCGGCGGCGGCGCCATTAAGGGTAGAACGTGAATTTAAGTGTGATATTTAAGCGACCAGAATGTACGATAAAAGAGATATTCAAGCGTTGAAATTTTTTCCATCCTCAACATCACACCGCTTTTACACGTGAGTATTTTCACTAGGACCATTTATATATATATATATATATATATATATATATATATATATATATATATATATATATATATATATATATATATATATATATAAAGGATCTTTACTATTTATAATATATCCAACTATATTAGACTTTCATTTTTAAATAAGGAAATTGCTTAGGATGTATATATATATATATATATATATATATATATATATATATATATATATATATATATATCACCATCTACACCTTCTTTTTAATCTATAACGATGCCATTATCGGAAAACAATAGACGATCGTCGAGGGGACCTTCGAACTTGAAGTATATAGCGTGTAATGAGAATATGGATCTTTCTATTGTTAATTAAAAGACGCCGCTAATTATCATCTTTTCCATTTTTATCGAAGAATAAAAAGAAACACACGTTTTAAACGACGTGGGGGGGGGGACATCTTTATATAAATTTCCTTATCTAGAATAGAACGAAAGATTCAGATTAAAATTTATCGATGGTGATTTAATTTTTTCCTCGTTTATTATTGGCATACTTTTGTATAATTATAATAAAGTATGTCTTCTTGAATATTTAATTATTATATAAACTTTTTTTTGTTTATATAAATAATATTTTTTTAAATATAATAATAATTAGATTATTTTTTTATATTTTAATTATTTATAAATAATATGGGTTAGATGTTTTAGCTATCGATTATGTCATAATGGAGCTTAATGATACGTTTTGTTATGAAACCACAGTATTGGATCTTTTTTTTTCATATATATATATATATATATATATAAATCCTTTCAGGAAAAGATGTGTGTGTGTGTGTATAAAATATGTGTTTCGAACGTTCCAGTTTCATTTCCCGGTGCAGTTTTACCATCCAATCGATACAGCGACATTGTTTGCACTAAAAATTGTATTAATCGACGAATGCCAGGGGTTTTTCCGGTTAGGCTCTATATTAAAAAAAATAAATTAAATATATTCGTTTATAATTATAAAATATGAACATGAAAATGTAATATAAGATATTCAGTTTGATAATAGTTATCTAGAATAATTGTTTTGTTGAAGAGTTATGTGTCATATAATATATATTTGGTTATATAAAAAGAAAAATGTATCATATATTTATCTATGTGATGTGAATTTTTTTCATAAAAATGTTAATATTATTTATATATTTTTAAATATTAATATGTTAAATATTTTTGTGATTTTGTTGATTTAGTAATTGTAAGAATTTTATTCAAAACTTGTATTTAAAAATATCAAAAAAATTGTTTAATATAGTGAATAATATTTTTACGTAAAAATATAGAAATAATATAAAAAAAAATTCTAGTTGACGAATATTATTGTTGATGGCGGCGGCGGCGGAGTTTCAGATTTTTATATTATATTAGATTATTGTATTTTAAAAAAAAAAACATAAAAGAATGTTCACATTAATATATATATATATATAGATGAAAAGGGTTTATATTCGTTACGACATATAAATGTTTACACATCAAACATGTCTCCTCGATATCGGCAAAAATTTACAATGCGACGTCTCTGTATTTATTCGGTAATGCGGATAGATATTATGGCGGGTATCTTTCGTGTTTCGATTTCTTTCCGCGATAATGGCTTTCGTTTTTCACGTTTACATTTTCCGGGATTCGCGCACGCGAAAAACACGAGGGGGGTGGGCTGAGGCGGAGGCGGAGGTGTGGAGGGTGAGAAATTTTCCCAACAAAAGATATCGAATCATATATATGAACGCAATATCGATGAAAATGTATGCTTCGCTTTATGCGAATGTTGAAGAAAATCTGTATGTCTGTTTGTATTGTACGTAATGATATTTCGCGCGATACATTCGAAGAACTGAATATTTTGTAAAAATTGTGTGTGTGTGTGTGTATAATTCAAAAGGAAGATTTGACTGGGATTATCCGATATTCAAAAGAATGTTTCTGAAATGACATATTTTTGAATGCATACTTCTTTTTTTTTACGACGAAATATTATTATTATCGTTTTCTTATTATAGGATTTGTATGAGAAGTGCGTATTTTATACGGATATATTGTATTCTATATTCATTTTTATTCATATTTTAAACGAATTAAAAATTATATTATATAAATATATTGAATATTTTATAATAAAAAATTATCATTATTTTTATAAATTATATAGTAAAAATATTCAATCTTCATAATATAATATAATGGTTAATAAAAATGTTCCACTTTCTAAATATAAGTGCAAAATTTATTGATATTAATATATACAGTATTGAAATGTAACAATAAAATAAAAATATGAACGATATATCAATATAGTTTCAACTCAAAATATATTTAAAAATAAATGTCAAATTCTCCATATATAATGTGTGATAATTATTGTTGAAATTATTTTTGTATGATATATGTGAATGAAATTTATTGTTTTCCACGTCTTAAAATTTAAGCAGTTCTATACAAATTTATGACGTCGGTTATTATGACGACTTTATTATAATAAATTAAGACATTTTCATATTATAATTAATTTTAAACACATATATATTATATTTCAAATATTGCAATAGTTTATATCGTGTATAAAATTATAACATCGTTTCATTTTATCGAATATTAATATTTTTACCAGTGACAGGATTCGATAGAGGGGAGATGAGGGGTGTGGGGAGGGGGAAGAAAAATTGCAATATAGCCTGCAAGAATGTCGTCGTGTCTTTAGTTTTATTCATAAAGAAAAGAATTGTCGTTTGTCTGATGACACAGACAAAATATCAAACGTTGCCCGCTGAAAGAACAAACAGAAAAAAAAATATATACAGACATACTTTAAAAGTGGGTGGTGGGTGGGAAAAATAGCGAAAAAGGCACGTTTAACATTTTTAAAAGTCGCATTTATATATATATATATATATATATATATATATATATATATATATAATTGTACTGTATGTTTATACCGTAACATGCATCAAACGTATTAAAGCGAAGGAAAAAATTATTGTGTCTGGTAGATTTAAATGCTTCTGTGTACGTCAGCGATTCTCAACATTTTTTTTTCGGTTCGTCGAAACATAAATTAGCTTACATTAAAAAATTATTTCGTAACAAAAGAACGTATATATATATATATATATATATATATATATATATATATATATATATATATATATATATATGTATATATATATATATATATATATATATATATATATATATATATATATATATATATATATATATATATACAAGATATTTCAAATTGGACATGCTCTATTCTATAATATAATATATTGTATTATTCATTTATACACAAGTTTATGGTATATAGATTTTATGATTATAGTAGAAAATTACATTTTATTATAAAATAGTTGGACTGTTTTAACTCAAAATAAAATATAAACGTATTAAAATATTTTTTTCTTAAAAAAATCACTTTTATATCGTATTACTGTATTACCAATAATAACAATCGCATTATTGTATTATCAGATAAATTTATCGATAAATGTATTATTGTATTATCATTAAATCGCTCAATTATTTTGTATATCTGTTAATTGATTCTTATATTGTCATCAAGAGTGAGCAATTATGTAATGTTTCAGCTCAATTGGATATTAGAAAGTGCTCGAAAAATCAATTACAAAATTTCAAGCAGACAAACAGACAAGTAAACTTATATAAAAGTATATAAAAAATATATTTAGACGAAGTTTAATATTTTATAAAGTTTGAATGCTAATTATAAATTACTACTATTAATAAAGGAACATTTTCGTAGAGTGATATTTTTCACCAATGTGATATATTTTTAAGGTGACTATTCAATCTCAATAAAAAAAATAGAATCAAGAGTATTCAGATGAAATATATATGTGTGTTAAGGATTACTAAAATGGTTTTTTTTAATAGTTTGAAACGTTTGAAAATCTATGATTTTTAATAAAATATAATCATTATAAGACTGTTGAAGTTTCATTACCCTTAACATTCAAGTTTGAAATAAAACTTAATTGCGCATTGCTGTTCCTAATTCTGTTTGCTAGCTCATTTTCATGACATAATCAGAAAAATTACTTTATATATATATATATATATATATATATATATATATATATATAATGCTTTCAGTCTTATTTATTAACGCTAACTACTTGCCACTTACACTGAAGCTGCATGTGATGTTGAACTTTGTTCACATTAGAAAAAAATATATAAAAGGTTGTTTGTCAGCTGTTATGATATGATTACAGATTAATTATAATAAATTTAGATGAAATTAAAAAAAATATTATATATATATATATATATATATATATAATTATATGTAAATGTAAGAAATGCGTTTTGCGGTTGAATATCCCTGATATAGATATTTATGTACTGCACTTTAAACGTACTGTACGAACGAAGATTAAAGAAAAACCATTGTCGGATAGTAACAGCGATAAATTAAAAGTGTTCTATAAAATATTGTGTAAATATGTGCAAACTAAAAGATCGATACTAGGTAAACGATTCTATTTTTTTTAAACGAATAACTAGGGTTGAATTATATTTACTATATTTATTTTTTAAGATTACTATCTTCATATATTTTATTTTAATTGTCAATATCATTTTTGAATAATTATCTATTTTGGTAATATAACATTGTCATCAAAAAGTAAAGTGAATTTGTTTATAAAATGTAAATGCTTTTTTAATTCTTCCAAATCAATTTCATCCCCTTCAAAGCAATCCTCGTCCTCAAAACAATCGGAATAGTCTTTTTCCGGTACAACTTTCAAGACCTTCTTCGATTCGGTTTTTATCTTTTCAATCGTGTCAAAACAGCGTATCCGAATTGGCCTTTTGTGTTTGCTGAATAGCCAGAAGTCGCACGGAGCCAAATCAGGCGAATACGGTGGTTGCGGAACGATATGAGCCGGGTTTTTGCTGTATGACATGGTGCATTATCGTGATGAAAGCACCAAGAGTTGTAAAAACACATGTAACTCGGAGATAATTAAACCTTTTATATTTATACGATATCGTTATAGACAGTCCTATCGACCTAGGAAAATTAATTTATAATTTATCTGCCTTCCCAATGCCCGGCAGTTTTAAATGACATTTTTACCTTACTTTTTGATCGCAGTAGTATATAATGAAATATTTAGTTATATATACAACATATTAATTTTTAATTTAAATTTTTCTAACAATTTAACAGTATGAACAGTTCAATGATTTATTAATAGTTTGAATAGTTTTATACGTTCGTGAAAAATTTTAAAAATAAATATTTTTGATGCATAGACTATGCGATATATATTTAATTTTTATTTTCAATAATATATTACTTATAAGACGATAGTTTTCAATAAGTAATTTAATTTTTAAAATAAAACGAAAAATTCATATCGATTTAATCTTTGACGTATACGCGATTTATTGTAATATTAAATTTTTCCCCGTTGCTGAAACGAAACACAATTTTCTCGGTGGAAAATACGCTCAAGGGGGTTGAAGAACAGAAGGAATTGTTTTTGAGAAAATATAAAACACCCAGTTCATATATATAATATATTATATAAGGGTAGCTTTTATTTTATTTTTTTATTTTGCAACGGAGGTGGATTGTCGTTATTGTAACCGAAGAAGAATACCAAACGTTTCATAGCTTTCACCGTATAATATTATATATATATATATATATATAATTTTTATTTTGTAAATATATTTTTATGAATGTCATTGTTTTGATTTTGAACTATAATGTTTTTTTATTCGATATTCGATGTATTTTTATAAAAGAAATTTCAATATTTTATATACAGTAATATTATGTGGCATCTATAAAAATTTCAACTATGACATTTTATTCGCATATTTCATCGCTTTATTTTATTTTACATTATAATAATAGATTTTATTTTATTAAATATAATATAGAATTTAAAATATTAAATAAAAATCATGTTATATAAATCATTTTATTGGGTTTATTATTACATATAGTGTAAGCGGATCCGTGTGCGAATTTGAAGTGGTTACCATTCAAAAATCAAAATGAAATCGATTCGTTAATATTGAATTATTTTACATTAATATCGCAATTAATTAAAATGCAATAATGTACGATGCATATTTCGAATTGCGAAAATTATTTAGCAGTGAATTGTTAGAGTGAAATAATATTTGTTGAATTAAAATGATGATATTTCACGTGATTTATTTTTTTTAAACATTAACTGATTGTATATTATTTGTATTATAGTAATATTTTTTTACTATTTTTGAGTATTTATGAATCGAATTCAGTTATACGTTAATTTTAATTTTGTATATAATATATTTAATTAATTCAATATGACTTTTTTTCATACTATATGATTGATGTTTGTTTTATCATATAAATTTATTTTACATACATTTATATGTATATCCATTGTACACTTATTATTTTATATTTAATGCGATGCTTTTACATCTCTCTCTCTCTCTCTCTCTCTCTCTCTCTCTCTCTCTCTATATATATATATATATATATATTAAAAAAAGTATTATTTTACTCGCAATGCGGATATAATCCGGAAGTTGGCAAAAAGAGACGAAGGGAAAACTACTATGAAATAAAAGCTGAAAAAAAAAATTGAAAAAAAAAAACGTATCCTTCCATGAAGTTTTGCGGTTGCAACCTTTCATATAACGTACAACGGCCACAAATATAAGTTCGTTTATTTCGCATATATATATATATATATATATATATATATATATATATATATATTTGTTGTTCGTTCTGTTTTGTTCATTCGGCTAACCCGTCGTTATTATTATTATTTCGTCGGAGTCATGAATCCGTTTAGTGCGTTTTACGAAGAATAAATCGTAGTCACGTTTGACGTATACCAGTTACCAGTATTACGTTTTCGGTACGGCCTGAAAACTTTGCGCTGAAAGTCTGAAATAATAACGGTAGTACGGCGACACGACGGCGCTGAGCATTCGTATAATATAAATGAAATACGGCATTTCGTTTTTTTTTTTTTTTTAATAACCCGTTAGCGACGCCGTGGGCGTTTTTGTGCCCCATTTCATAACGGCGAACGAGTTATGAAAGGGTTTTTGATTCGTTCGAAATTTACATATTTCGTTCGAATCGTACGCGGTATTTAAATAATTTCGAATTGATTCAAATATAACGGACATTTATTTATTTCATAACTAAAAATAAAAATAATAAAATAAGATTATGAAGCATTTACAACAATTAAAAAAAATATTTTTAAATTAAATCTTAAAATATATTATTGTATATATTTTTACATAAAAATATACAATATGAAATAAAATTATAAATAATAAGATTAATGTAATAAAGAGTGATTATATACATTTATAATATATTTTAATATTGAAATAATTTTCATAATATTAAAAATAATATTTTATGAATAAAAAATTGTAATTTTTATATAATAATATAAAAGTTTAAATTTCGTTATATAAATAGATTAAAAAATGTGTGTGTTATTAAAAAATAATAATCGAAATCAATTCACAATTATGAAATATAGAAAAATATTATTATTTAATTTATGAGTACTTTATTATATTATATAAATGATCGTAAAACATATAAAGGTATGTCGTTGACATTTCATATTTTTCGCAAGGGAAAAGAAAATATAAAATATTTATTTATATTTTTATATATACATACGATTAAGCGCGATATAAAAATATTTCACCGCAAAACATTAATTTGAAATATATAAAAAAAATAATAATAATATAAATGCGGCGAACGATAATTAAAACTGGAAATAAAAATAATTATCGCGTTGAATTGTACTCGATGTGTTTTTTTTTTCCGGAAAATCGAGTAGTGTTTTATTATTTTTTATTATGATTATATTTTTCATTTATTAAATTATATATATAATTTAATAAATGAAAGCTTCCGTAAATAAATGGAAAAAAAATTCGAATCAAAAGGTCCACTTTTAAATTTTCAGTTGCGGTTCACCGCAGACTACTTCATTATTTCGGTTTGGTGCAATTAAAAGAAATAAATAAATATGAATAAAAAAACTTTTTTTTTTTCACTTCAATGGCGATGCAATTTTAATAAATGAATAAAGTCCAATGCGATTAT
This sequence comes from Leptonema lineaticorne, assembly GCA_024500535.1. Lineage (NCBI taxonomy): Eukaryota > Metazoa > Arthropoda > Insecta > Trichoptera > Hydropsychidae > Leptonema > Leptonema lineaticorne. Next base: position 12,519,220 of record JANIJI010000021.1, read on the forward strand.
ACAAAGTTATATACGTGAGGTGTTTAAAAAGTTACCGGTTTTTTTTTTAAATACAAATAATTTTGTTAATTTATGATTTTTGATCTTCGAATCGTTCAAAATTTGGTACAATTTTCGTTTTTCAAATATATATATATATATATATATATATATATATATATATATATATATATATATATATACTTTAACAATTTAAATATTTATATAATTTTTAAATGAATTATATATATATATAATTTTTTTTTTTGAATTTTCTATTGTATATATTTGAATGGCGTTCGAATTAATTGTTAAAGTGTGAAAGGGTTAAAGGGAGCAAACGTCGTTGCGAATCTATTATTGCTGAACAGTTTTACGTGAACGCGTAAAAGTTCTTCATAAGTCGTTTAATTGACGTTTCAACGGCTCTAATTCGAAGTTTCTCAAACTTTTAACACCGGTATCCGTTCGTGTATGATGCGTAATCGCACAAAGGTTTGCTATCACTATATATATATATATATATATTGTGAATGTTGTTATATTTTAATCAGATAAACTAACACATTGACTGCCAAAGCAAATTACTGATTGCCTGTAACAGAAGCCAATTTGTTTTAATTGTGTTTCATTGATTTTCAATTTGTCAATGAAGTGTCTGTTTTGTAAACCATCATTGATTTTGATTTTTATTACAAAAACAAAACAAGATAATATAAATAAACATTTTTTTTAATATAATCGTTTTCAACGGTTATATTTTTTATACAATTTTATATGAGTTTCACGAGTTAAGTTTGTCTGGATGAAATTTTATAATCAATTTTTCGAGTACTTCTCGTTATTCGATTGAGTTTAAATTTTGCATATTTATTTACTATCGATGACAATGTAAGAATCAATTAATATATTTATAAAATAATTGACCAATTAGTGGCGATTAATCATATCGCTTTTGCGATATAATTGACACTAATATTGCGATATGACGAATAATAATAATAATGATGCGATTGTTATTATTTGTAATACAGTAATACTATATAAAAGTGTGTTTTTTTAAGAAAAAAATATTTTTATATCGTTAATTAGTTCAAAATTGACATTCTGAATAAGAACAGCAATTATGAGCAATTAGTGATCAATGTGTTAAAAAAAACTTTCTTTATCATATAATTTATATATATATATATATATATATATATATATATATATATATATATATATATATATATATATATATATATGTATATATTTTGAGAAGAATCGTTTCATTCGTCGAAAAGACAAGGGTCGCTTTATATACCCCGGGTTCGGTTCGCAATAACGGCTTTTAGTGTCGGTCGTAAAGGGGATAAAAGGGTGAGTTTTGCACGATCAAAAAACGCGAGGTCGCAGGTTAAATGCGGATTTAACCGTTCGGCGGCTGCGGCTAATTCGCTTAATTGTAACGATAGTCCGGGCGATTCTTACCCCACCTTTAAGTTTTCCGCTCGGTTTATTAACGCGTCGCTCGCGTTTGACCGACCGTCAATAGCGGTAACCCATTAACGGACTTAATCGGACCCCCGCTATTTACCCAATGACGCTTTTTCGTGTTCACCTTTTTAAACTATTTATATCGATGAAATTGCAAAAATAAATATTACACGAATTGCGCCCTTTTTGTACTGATTTAACCCTATTTTTTTTTTCAATCGATTTAGTGTTTTATTAAATCTAGTATAAAAATAATAATTAAAAATTTATATATTTTTTTAAATATATATATATAAAAGATGGCCAAGATTCTTGATAGTCCGGTATTATTATTTTTTTTAATAAAAATTACATTTATTAAAAATATAAATAAAAGTACAAAATATGTGTATTAAATTTAAATATTAAAAATTAAACATATTCGTTTTACCTCTTTTAATAATTCTTTAAAATTTTGTGACAATATTTTTCAGTAATTCTTTCACACGTGTACATTTATCGAAAGCCACAAATAATCTTTGAAAGAGCCGCATGTAACTGGCGAGCCGCAGTTTGGCCACCTCTGTTATATATCCTATGTATTATATAAACATTTAATGTAATCAAATAAATAAAATTATCAATTCCAATATAAAATGTGCTTTTCAACCTTTTTATAACTAAAAAAATATTTTCATTTATATGATTTTTAATTATATATATATATTGAATATTCAAAATTTTTAAAAGACATAAAAGAATAAATTTTGATTTTAAACATATTTTTCAAAATTTTTATGAATAATTAATTAACAAGTGAGTAAGTTTTAAATATGTTATATAATAATGTTGAAAATTTGAGAATAATTAGTTTTACCCGATTCAAAAGCGAGGTTCTTTTGTGGTGCATTCAAAAACGGACCATGTGAAAACTTTTAACCCTTATATATATTTGTATAGTGGTGCCACGCTAATTCGGCTTAATTGGCTACGTACATACTTCGCAATAGTCGTACTATGAGTTTTTTTTTTGAAATTTTAAAATATGAAGTGTAACGGTTGAATTTAAAGAAAGAAAAAACACAATTATATATGAAAAAAAATTGAAATTTAATATAATAAGAAGGCAGGTAAATTGTCTTTTTTCCTAGGTTGGTAGGTCTGTATATAATATTTGCCAAGCGTCTGTTTGTCAAATGGTTTAATTATCCCCGAGTTACGCGTGTTTTTACAACTCTTGGTTCCCTCATCACGATAATGCACCGTGTCATAATGCATTGATTCGTCGTGACTTTCGCAACCACCATATTCGCCCGATTTGCCTCCGTGCGACTTTTGGCTATTCAGCAAACTCGAAAGGCCAATGCAGGGACGTCGTTTTGACACGATTAAGGAGATAAAATCCAAAACTATTCCGACTGTTTTGAGGACTGGAAAAAGCGTTGGCAAAAATGCTTTTTATCGTACGCGGATTACTTTGAAGCAAATGAAATTGATATGTACAAATTTACAATAATTTTTGATCACACTGTTATATAATATAATATTATAGCATATAATGAAGTGTTAAATATCGGGTACCCGCTGTATATAGAAAAGCACGCAACGGTCGAACATCGATTGAAACGTGTTTGCTCGTTATTCGCGTATCCTTATAATCCATTTACCTTTCAGGAACACGAGAGGCCGTTGATTCGTTTCACCCGATCCTTTTCTTTGCTTTTAGTACTAACCGATTTTATATATATATATATATATATATATATATATATATATATATATATATATATATATAAATATATATAATCATCCATCTACTCCACCGATACTAGTATTCTCGAGGGTAAGCTGTTTGTTTTTTCCGCTTCCATCAAAGTCGATTAATTGCAAACATGCCGAACTGGCCAGGGCTAATTGCCCTTATACAGGAGGAGGTGATGTTTTCCCACCCACTGAATCGTTAATAAGCTTCCTTTTAGTATTGTGTGTACATTCGACTACTTGAAAATTTAATGACGATTTTTTTCTATTTCTCTCTTTCTCGTTCACTCTATCTCTTTCTGACGAAAAATAATCTAATTTGTAAGAAGATATCGCGTAGTTTAGGATGGAATTTATGTAAACATTAAATACATTATCTGTTTTAATATATGTATATCTAATTATACAAATATTTATTAAATAATATCATTTATTTTTCTATTGCATGAATAAGTATGTAAGTTGAGTCATCTATGTAAAATATTATGATTTTCATACTTTTAAGAAAATTAAAAAAATTGAGTTCTTCTATATTATTAATGAGAGTGAAAACTATTTTTTTATAGTTTAAATGATTTATTCAGTTTTTACTTTCAGAAGTGAGATAGACTTTCATTTCTGAAAGTTTTGTAATAATCTTAAAAAGTAATAATATTAAGGCGTAATATAGAGATGAAATGAATTTTTCCGATTTAACTAAATATTTTTAAACAAAGTATATTATTTTGGAAAAAATAATATACTTTGGTCGCCAATAAATATTAGGTGGATCCCCCAAGGTGTCATTTTGCTAAACAGAGGTCGGTTAGAATACTAAGTTCAATAGAAAATATTTATCGTCTCAGAAAGAAAATAGCAGTATAAAAAAATGTCAACTATATTTTTAAATAAATATAAAACGAAATGCATTATTGTTTATATATATCATATTAATAATCAAAAGTTTATATGATTAAATGACGAATGTTTCAAAGCCACTTAATATAAATATTCTATTTCACATATTATGTTTCTGTTATGAAACAGTTAAGAACCACTGATTCGGATAAACGATATCATATTATTTTAAATTTCATATATTTTTTCTTGAATGGAAACAATATGAATTCATAATTTATTCAATATATTGAGAGCAGAAAACTTATTAAAAATTAAAGAAAAACTCATTAATGCGAGTGTAATAAATGAAAACGATTATTGTATGTGACAGAGTGCAATAGATTAGCGAATAATATATCCATTATATTTTTATTATGCCAGCGATTTTTCCAAGTATTATATATTTATATAAATATTCATAAATCTATTTCCATCACGCGTGTCTATAGACGAACTCGTTTATTTCCATATAAATTGGAAAATATTCTGAGACGAGCAAAGTCAGAACAGTTCCAAACTTTTGCGTTTACATTAATGGTTTTGTGATCCATACTAATAAAGGTATGTATGCGAAAATGCGAACGAAAATTATGATAAAAAATATATATATGTTTGTGCACAGATATATATATATATATATATATATATATATATATATATATATATATATATATTTAAAACAATATTAAATATTTTAATATAGAATTTATACTAGTAAATCAGTATTGGAGGTGTGAAATAGTGGAAATTGGTAACGGGCGGAAAATTAAAACGAAAATTCTAACCGGAAGTATAATTTTATATTAATGCAATTATAATAATGTAAGGATTTTCCGTATTGGTTTTTATTAAGAAAACGAGTTATGAATTCCGATTTCACTTATCTATCACAGCCAGACGACATTCGAGTACACCCCAATTTCACCCCATCTCGTCCTCCATATAATTTTCGAATAATACCACGTGTGTGTGCACAGTGGCCTACACAACCGACAAAGTATCTTTAAATAAAGTTGAAGCGATATCACTTAAGCGGCTTATTCCACCACCCTACGTGGCCAGGCGCTGGTTTTCCTCCTTCAGGTTAAATAAATACGCAAAATCCCAACGGATATAATCTCAGGTGGATTCGTTCTGAATAATATTTGTTCAAACATTGAATTAACTGACCTATATACTTGTATATATATATATATATATATATATATATATATATATATATATATATATATTATTTATATAAAATGCTAGCGTCGATGGTAGGTGGAGGTGTAGCATTTTGTTTACGTCAAATGCTACTTTATTTTCATAATTTAATCTTAAATGATCTTCAAAACTCAAAGATTAGATCCTTGTCACGCCAAAGTTAAACTCATTATTATATGATTTCTTGTAAAATATTTCAGCATTTGTGATTCAATTTTGCTTTGATTTTGACAGATGGCTGGCTATTAACATGATATTCTATACTTTTTGCCAGTACGATTTTAACGCAACAAAATAATACTTTTCCTCACCATAATTATATATATATATATATATATATATATATATATATATATATATATATTAAGATTCAAAATTTTTCATTTGTTCAACACACAAAGTGAATCATTAGTATAATGATTGTCAATTGTGTATAATATTAGAGTTGTTATAATATTAATATTAAACATTGTACTGAATATAAAATATGAAGAAATATATATTAGTTAAAATTTTTCACTCGGTAAACATAAAGTTAACCTAACGTAATTTTTTCAATCGAACTTTTTCACATTTCGTACGAAACATTCGAAGTTATCGTCGCCTTTGGGCGAATCCGTCGGTGAAAATTATATTAAAATTCCCGGGAAATCCCCTGTTTATTTTTCAGTTATCAGACGCGTTATAATAATTGGGTTAAGGTCGACGATTTTCCAAACTGATGCCCGCTTCGTGCGTATCTTCGACTTCAATTTCCACCACCTAACCTCACCGCACCGACGGGTCCTTAAAACGGTCTGAATTTTCCCTTGGGTCGTTTTTGGGGTCGAAATGTACTCTGGAGTCCTACGCGAGCGACCTTTTTAATGTTTTCCAGTATTGTCGAAACGGTTGCTCTCAAACTTTTTCATTACAATTAAATATATATATATATATATATATATATATATCACATAAATTACGATCGAAATTATTATTATTATTAATATTAAAAGATATCGTTATTTTTAAAATATTCAAAAAATGTGTATTAACCCTTAGACTACCAGATACGAGATATATAATATTTATTCAATTATGTCTCGCTAATTTGTTTTTTATAATATAATATTATAGACATATTTCAAGCAACACTGTTTTTATTACAATGAAAATAATAAATAGTATATTATGTAGGAATTAAATTTTATATATAAAATAAATATTCGTTAGTATGATTTTTTTATTGTTTATATATGAAAACTTTATTTATTTGTATATATTGTGATACAATTTTTTTTAATAAATTTTTAGTGTCTCTATATTAAGCTTGTATTATGAATTTTAAATGCCTAAAGATAATATTTTCTAATAAATTCACTCGAAATATATAGCATGTGAAGCATAAAAATTTTTCCTTTTTTTCGATAATATATAATTTTTAAATTCAACAAAAAATAAAAAATAATAATTTTGATCTCAACATAAAAACGTATCACACATAATTTTAAAAAGTAACACGCGATAAAAGTTTGAGAAACTATAGTCTGAATGTTCTCAAAACGTGTTGCTACAAAGAAAAACGATTTTTTTTTCTTACAATATGAGCGTCACATAACATACTACATATTTATACGGATAGAAAATAAGAAGAAACAATGATAGAATAAAAGAACCGAGAAGCACCGCATTCGTTAAGTAAATCGCTATGTAAACTTGTTGAGAATCACTGTTCTCCGAAACCGGTATAAAATGTGTATATTTTAACGGCTCACGCGTTACTGAAACGATCACGTATATGTATAAGCGTAAAAGTAACGATGTTTACGACCGATGATAAAAATTATAATGTTTCAGTTATATTTAAGGCACGTTTTCGTGTGTTTTTTGAAAAAAAGAATTCACTAAGATTTATTTTTTACGAACGGGTTTGATTTTTTTTTCTTTCACACTTTCTCTGTTTTCAGCAAAAATCTTTCGACGCGCTGAAAACGAAGAATGAAATATTGATATGTAATCCATTACTAATTTTGATCTAGTATATATGTCTATGATTTCGCGATTGCAATATTAATTCTATATATATATATATATATATATATATATATATATATATATATATATATATATATATATATATATATATATATATCAGTGTTTCTCAAAATATCTTTTTTCAATTATGAATTATTTAAATATTTTTTTTATAATTTAATCGTTTAATTTGATAACGATTTAATTTTTTTAATGCTATAATTAATTTATATTAAAAATAAATTAAAAAAAAATTAGGGATGCCTCCTGTGAGGATCGAACTCACGACCCCTGGTTTACAAGACCAGTGCTCTGCCGCTGAGCTAAAGAGGCACATATTGCACGTGTCTCCAATTAAATTCCAGATTGATAAAAATTAATATTTATCTTATCGCATTAAATTTTCTGTCGATAATAAATATATTTATATTTCGTATACGTAATTTACTATTGTTTTTATTTTTTTTAGTATTGAGTTATTAAAAAATAAATAAATAAATGTAATAAAATATAGTGCACACGTTCAAAAAACGAAAATGTGAAAATTTTTTTAGAGAGGCGTCGTTTAGTTTATAATTCGCTTAAAGAAAATAACCGTCTATCCAGAATAAATTCGTTAAAAATAAAGATAAAACAATTTGTAATTTATGTAAAATTATACGCAGTCAACTGTGGTGGTTATATATCAAAATGAATTTTATTTTTGAAATCGATTTTATACGCAAAGTTAAGGGCGTTTTTGATGAAAAAGAAAATAAAACGTATGTCTGATAGTGTGCCTTATTCAAGTGAATTTTAAAAATACTTGGTTAATTTTTAGATAATTTATATAAAATATAATAATAGATCGTCGATGAAAATATTCATAAACTGAAAACGATTTTGAAAAATTCTAGAAACACCAGATGAGATAAATGCATATGCAATTAAGTCGTATATAATAAAAAAAATACGAAAAAGAGACGATGAAAATTTTTAATGAGAAAAAAGAAACATTTCAAAAATTTTCACAAATATCTGAAAAAAATTCTAATATAAGATTGATTGAAGTTTTCACGAATAATATATAATAGTGAGTTGTATACGTTTGACGTAAATTCTTCGTAGAAATTGATCGCGCGTCGGAAAACCGATATTTTTCACTTGGTTCACGACATCATAACATATGAAAAATATATCTATATAGACTTATATATACATATATAAATTTTCACGAAAAGAAAAACCCGTTAAGAAAGTAAAAATCTATCATTTTTACCGATTACAAATTGATGCGGCGGCGGTGGATTTCTGTATGGTTGGCCGATTGGCGATATTGCGTTCGCGGGAAATCGGCTGAAAATCCGGATATCCGGTCGCTCCAGGCCCCGAAACCGGAAGCCGAGGGACGAAGAGTGATACAGTCGCGACGTATGAGAATGTAGACGTTGATAACGCACACGATATCCTAGACGAACGAGTTTCTAGTCGAAAGATTATCCAGATGATCTGAAAGTTAATTAAATTATCAATGTATTACTATATATATGAAAATAAATTTAAAAAAATAATATCATATAATTATTGTGTGTAATATAAATATAAATATTAAAATTTTTAAGACATGAAATTTAATAAAAAAATAGATTTCCTTTAGATATTCATTTTCAGTATATAAATATATAAATAAAGAAGAAATCAAACGTTTTCCCTGCATAATAGTTTATGAAATGCATGTAAATATATATTTGATTTAAAATATAGTTTTTAAATTGTAATATTGCAATTATAATTATATAATGTGAATAAGTGTTAGATTATACAATTACGTTATTTGTGTATAATTTATAAAAGTTTTTTTTCCATAAAATATTGGAATTTTTATATTAAAAACGTTTCATTAATTCGACGATAACTGCTAGCTGTCAAATTTTAGTCCAAATAATGCAAATTATTGGCATTACAAGAAATTAATAAATAAATAAAAATCAAATTAAAAATAATATAATATAAATAAAAAATTTCAAAAGAATGATTTAAAATTTTATAAACATTTTGTATTATATGAAATGTATCATATATGGTATATATGTATATATATATATATATATATATATATATATATATATATATATAATCAGAACGAAATTGAAATTAAAAAATATTATTTACAACTAAATATTGAATTTATATACAAAAAATAGTTATTATAAATAATATATCATATTTAATATAAATTATGATTGCGAAAAATATTTTGAATTTAGAAATTATATATGTTAATAAAAATATACAATATATATTTGAATGATATTTTATTTTAATAGTATGATATTATTACAGATATATCACTTGTAGATCAAATATATTTTTATAAACAACACACACACACACACACACACACACACATATATATATATATATATAAACGAGTTCATACAATGTTTATTTTTGTATCATATTATTGTCGAAAAACAGTATATATAGAATGTTGTTTATTTATTTATTGCGTACACAAAAAATCACATGACACCAGAGGGTGAAAACGAGATAAACAGAGCGAAATAGAACATATGAGGGATGTTTTTGAATCGAGATGAATACACAACATATATATATATATATATATATATATATATATATATATATATATATATATGTGTGTGTGTGTTTGTATATATGGTATATATATATATATATATATATATATACATATATATATACATATATATATATATATATATATATATATATATATATATATATATATATAATCGAGAAGAGCGAACAGTGCGTGAAAACTCGAAAGCGTCTCAGAGCCGCGAAAGCAATTATTTTTGTATCGGGAAAATGTAGTGGAAAATGTCAGTGTGTTCCGCTATTCGACCCGAGAAAACTGGAAAACCGGGAGGTTTTCCGGTAGGCGGTGGATTGGGGGGAGGACGACGGTTGCGCGAAAAATGGGAGTTTATTCGCGCTCATACCGCGCGCGAAAAATGCACAGAAGCCAAACGGCATAAGTGTGTTCGTTTCAAATTATATATATATATATATATATATATATATATATATATATAGTATATGCAATATTGATTTAAAATTGATTCACGGTTTTAAAATTTTTTTTTTAATATTTATTGTATAATTCATAATTAATTATATAAAAAAAATATATATTATTTTTATCAAATTGTTATAATAAAAAGATGAAAAGCCTACGATGATTAATGAATGAAGATGATTTTTTACAAAATAATAAATTAACATTATATACATTTATATGTATATAATATTGATTTAAAACATAATCATTATGATATTTTTTTATTATTTATAAGTTAATTCGTAGATACTTTTAAAATAAAGCAAGTTTAAATATACATAAAATAATATAATTAAATATTTAAAAAAATATTAATTTGTCAGATTAAAATATTTTATTAATAAATAAGAGCGAGTCTTAATGAAAAATAAATTAATATTAATAAATTTACATTTTTATTAATAATTAATCACAGTAATACTGATAATGAAATTTGAAAACTGTACATATTGTTACGTCCCCGGGGTCGGGGGTTTCTAGGATAGAAAATGATACGCTCCTATTTGTGTATATCGGTCTTACCAACGGGGTTTTATTACTGACAGGTTTACAATAATCGGCAACAAAGTACAAGAACACAGCAAGAATTACAAATAATAGTGACAATAGAATAAATACATCAATTAATAAGAATAATCAAAGATACAAACGTAAATCATTAATCAGAGATACAAACACAAATCATTAAATGCCAATAGTTAGAGATACAAACATAAATCCTTGAATGCCAATAATCAGGTATACAAATATAAATCAATTACAAAGCAGTTAATAACAATAATGGACATACGTCAATTAATAAAAGACATACATAAATGAGTTACACTAACAAGAGCGACAAGGGATTAATTACTGGTTACCAAAACCTTAATCTCTAAACCCATATTCCATATATGATCCACCGGATTGGAGTATAACCGCTACTCCTTCTGGAACCAGATCGTAGATATCCAACGTGAGACTTCTCGAAGAACGTCTTCCAGACACTCTTCTGGATTCGTAGAGCTCCCAGATGCCGACCAGGCCGCTCCTACATCTGATCGTCCTTCACCGTAGTCTGACGTCCTTCCTCGATCTATCCATCCGGTCCGAGCTTCACAGAGCCAAGGCTCTCACATGTGAAGTCGGGCAGGGCTTCGCCGATCCAAGACTGCTCGCAGACGAAGCTTTTTGTATACTGGTCGTACACCCGTTTTATAGGCGGCCGACCTGCAGTCCTTATCGGTTTCAGCTAATAGCGAAGTGGTAACGCCCATTGAATATGGGAAATCCCGTCTACATTATTACTTTGTGATTATTTTCGTCGCTTGGGTTTTTAGAATCCATTAGTATTGTTATCGTAATCCATCTTGTCTATCTTCTTTTACATTTATAAAGAACAGGGTTTTTCCATATCTTATCTCTAACTTAACTAAATGCCGTTTACCTGCAGTAATTATATTTATTTCTTACATTAAACCCCCCAAGGTCGTAACAATATTTTTTAAGATTAGTCACATAGACTAGTCAATCGAAATGCATTATTTATAATATATATATATGTAATGACGATAATGATATATATTTATATTATGAATTATAATATAATTTATTATATATATATATATATATATATTGTTGATCCATTTTTTGATGAATAGTTTGAAGTTTTGTGTTTTTTTTTTAAAATCCACTTTGACGCACATGCACCCTTTGGACTTTGGAATGTGGCGGTCGAATTTTGTAGTGAGGCGGTGGTTTTTCGGAAAAGCGGTCATATAGGGGCGGCGAAAGCGGTCTTGTCGGCAGTGTGGCGCGGTTCGCGAGACCGCGCGGTCGTTCCGGTTTTTCCTTTCGCGTTTGCACGCGGAAAACTCGCGGAAAACTTTACGCGAATTTTCCGCGCGCCACGCGCTCCCCGAACGTTTACGAGGCGAACAATGTGCGCGACCGAGCGCGTGCTGCTGCGATTCGCGTCTCGTTACGTGTGACTTTTTTATATTTGTGACGTATAAAAGGTATTTATATCAATTTTTATTTATTACTATTATTTTAATATTTATAAATAGTATAAAACAATATATATTTCACGTAAATATTATAAAAAAAGTATTTTTAACGAATTATTATACTCTATTAAAATTATTCCTATTAATATTTTTACACTTTTTTAAAATAAGATTAGAATAATAAAATTGAATATTGATCTCAAAAATTATAGAATATTCTTTGAAATTAATTAATAACATTACGATTTTTTGTATTAAAATTAATTTTTTATACTTTTTTTCTTCATATATATATATGCATAAATCTATTGTAGAATTAATTGAAAATGATTATATTTTTGTTTCATTATTTCAGAATAATAAAATATATATTTGAAATGATATATTTTCATTAAGAATATTTATAAATTGAATTCGGATTATTTAATTTAACTATATAAAAAAATTCGCGTGTCAAAATTTGAAAAAAGTTCATTGTTTATATTTTTCGTAAATATATATTTATATAAACAATTTTGATATGTATTTTTTATGAACGAAAATATATTTTTAGTTTGTATATTGACATTAAAGTTGTATAAACATATCAACAGGTCCGTTTGAAATTTTTAAAAAGGGCATGAATTAAAAATAGATTTGTCCTACAATTATTTTATTTCCTTATAAAAAATATTTACCAGATTTAAAAAATACTTTTTTAAGAAATTATATAAACGACATATTTTTTTAAAATTATCTATCTAATAAAATCAATAAGATTAAACATCAAATATATTTTCTCAATTTAGTTTTCGATAATATTTGATTAAAGACATATGCATAAAGTTTTAATTCAATTCAGGATATCAAAAAAGTGGTGATAAAGTTTTAGCGGACGATTCCCAAGATGAATCTTATGAACTTCAAACACTTATCTAATAGTTTTCAACTGTGAATAGAACAGCGAAAAAAAAAATTTTTAAATATTAATTTGATAAAAATTACAATATTTTTTTTTAATTTTATGTATTTGTATTATTTATAAATTAATAATTGATTTTATAATATATTAGTTAATTTTATATGTATTTTTTTTTGATTATAATAAATATAAAAAAATGTATTTTTTTTTTAGAATGTAAATATATATATCAAATATGGCAACAAGTGTTCGTTTTTTGTTTCGCCCTCGCTTAACTTACAAACTGTTTGCACGCGTTTTCTAAAGAAAAATCTCGAAGTTTTTTGAAATATTATTATTTTGTAAACTCGCCTATTATTTCATTCACTCTAGAGGCGTTATTCTATGTTGGAACGCTGGAAGGGGACGCACGATTATCTTCCGTTTGTTATCATCATGGCGAAAAAGTAAGTTTGTTAAGAGTCGTTAAATGCCAGCCGAAACTTTTCCCTGTCCGTTTTTCGGTTCATTATCGAATGATCAAAAAGCGATTTATTAAAGATATCGAATATTTTAAGGCGTAATTAAATGGAAACTGTGCGACGAAGACGAACGCGTCCCCCTATTTTTCTTACCCCTTTTATCGTTTTACGGTTATTCTACTTTAAATTTTATAACTTGTCGTAATTCGGGGACGCGTTTCGAATAATCTGTTGTCATTAATTGCCGCGAAATGCACAAGTGATTTTAATTTCATACAAAAAACGTAAAGTTTATTCGAAATTAAAAATTTTATATTCTGAAATTGTCTTACATATATATATATATATATATATATATATATATATATATATATATATATATATACGTATTTTTGCTCGGAATGTTCAAGTTCTGTGAAATTAGATTGCTTTTTAAATAAATTGGGTACATATTTTTTCAAGTTTTTACGAACTCCTTGTGTGTGTCTTTCGGGAATACGCGGACCACATATGAAGATTCGCTGTTTATATTTCGTAAAGCATAATATATATATATATATATATATATATATATATATATATATATATATATATATATATATATATATATATATATATATATATATATATATATATATTATTTACAATTAAATATATAAATATTAAAATTATTTCGGTTAAAAAAGGAAAACGTTTAAATTATAATACGCACATTTGACGAATGAATTATTAGTATATGTGAAAAAAAAAATATATTAAATATTTAATGTAAAATATATTTGCGTTAACTGTCAGGCTTAAATTGAATGTCACGATTACGATGATATATTATATTATTATTTGCAAAAATATTTATTCAAGTAAAAGCGTGTATTACAAGACTTTTATCTTTATCGTCGCTTGTATATATTATATTTCTAGTGTTGTCGCGCGACGAATAAATAATTTATAAGGATTTAATTACACATAGAGCGATAAAGCTAATTTATTACCATCGAAAAAGCGCCTCATCTCACTCTGCCCCCCACCCCTCTTTTTAAAGATAAATTAGATTTATGATGATGTTTATATTTAATTAAATATGTGTTTAAATATCGCGAATCGATAACGCGAACGTGATTTATATTTTAGTTGTACGGCTGAATTGATTCGACGGATTAATTATTAACGTTGAATAAACGATATTGTCAAAGTTGAAAATAATCGATTATATTATAAAATATTTTTTATTAAAAAAAAATATATATAGGGGTCGCTGTACAATTTTAATTAATTAATTGTAATTAATCGATCAATTAAATGATAAATCTATTAATTAATTCGTATAATGTCTTCAAGAATGAGCAAATATATAAAATTTTAACTCAATTTAATATTGGGAAGTAATCGAAAAATCGATTACAATATTTCACTCAGACAAACAAACCAAGTACAAGTTAAATAAAATTGTGTATAAATATTGATAATTATTATTATTTTTCTAAAATTATATTAGAGTAATTCTGACGATGTTAATTTTAAATTCGAACGAATATTTCGAGAAAATATCAGTTCATAAAAAAAATTCAATAATACACTCGGAAAATAATAGAAATGGATAAGTTTCGTCGTAAAAGTTTACAAGTAAAACGCCGAGTCGCTTACGAATATGCGCGAAACGTTTGAGAATCGACGTTTCACCGTCTTCCAAATGTTCTTTTCGTTATTATCGTCCCCCTTACACACATACACGAATATATCCGCCCCCCCCTTGCATTTACTTCCGGTTCGATGTAAATAGATCAATTTACATTCCTTCGTCGAAACCTAATCTCGGGAAACAGTTCGAATCCGATGGGGTATATTTCACGAATGAATGATTTTTCTTTCCTCCCCTCCCCGCTTCGTCCGAAAGGGGGATGTTTTTATAACCCTTAACTATTTCACATATAAAACTGTGAACACACAAAAGGGGCGTGTGAGTATTTTGATAGAATAAATTACATCTATTGAGCTTTGTCAGTATAAAATTTAAAAATATTTATTTTTCAATAAAATAAATATTATAATAATATATATTTAATATGAAATATCAATGAATATAAAAATTACTTATATTATAAATCATACTAAATTGTGATATATATATATATATATATACATATATATATATATATATATATATATATATATATATATATATATATATATAATATATTTACGATCGATTTTTATACAATATAAAATAATATTGGACGTCTTATATTAAGATATAAAAATAAAAAAGGTTAAAAATTATGTAATAAAAATATTTTCTTATAAATTTTAACAACAATATATATTAAATTAAATTTTAAAATTTATTTTATTTCCACTGAAAATAATTTCAGCGTTAAAAACACAATAGATAAACCAAATTGTTACGCGTGAAATAATATATAAAAAAAAAACGGAAAATATAATGAGAAGAAAAATCATCGGCCATTGTTGTATAATAATTTTTCTATATTATTATTATTATTATCGTTTGTTAGGTTTTTTTTTTAATATTAAAAACACGCGAAAAGTAAAAAGTTTCATAACAACGATGTCGACGTCAGCCGCAAACAAAATAACACAATAGAAAACTTCACCATACAAATGAAGTATTGACATTTTTGTCGAGAGAAAAAAAATTTTCCGACGTGTTTTCACTGCAAAAGATAAAATGTGCTACGGATGAGTAGTTAGAAAGTGGAAGTCGGAAAATGTGAACTTTTCGCGGTTCATACATGTATTGAATATACGATAAGGCACCATCACTTGTATATATATATATATATATATATATATATATATATATATAAATTGTAAATTATTAAAATATATTTAGTTTACTATATATATACTATACATGAAAATTTTTTTTCAAAATTGATATAACATATAAACTGAAAGCCTTTTATTCATTTTCCGAATTTTTTTTTAGTTTTTAATACTATTTATATAACCTATTCAAAAAAAAACTATTTAATATTTTATAATTATGAAAAATAATGTTTCGTATTTTTTTATAGGAATTTTTGAAATACGAACGTTTTAAATTAATTTTAAAAGGAAATATGCATCGTTTTGAAAAATAAAAATGTAACGTTTAATTTAATTTCAGATCATAGTCGGTTTATTTTAATACTTGTTTTCTACTTTTTTTTTACGTTTTATTTTACTTTTGTACAAACGTAAAATTTATTTTAAATACTGCGCAATTATATTTAATATAAATTGAACACAAAATTTAGAATCTATTAAATAGATTTTCTTTTAGATTTATCCCATTTTTTCATCGATTTCACGTTCATATTTTGTATGTGAGATTTGATATCACATATTTTTATCCAATTTACTTTTATTAAAATGGATTTTTTGATATATTCTTTCTTATAATGATACTAAAGATCTTTTTAAAACCCTTAGTATATCTTAAACCCTTCCAAATATCTATAAACAATTCCTATTATTTATATTCCATAATCCATAGTCCACTGTTATATTGTTTAAATTTGATAATCCGATTGTTAACATTTATGATATCATTCGTAATTATCGTTTATTCAAATGGATAGATATTTGATATTTTGTATCCTAATCCTTTAACAGGATTACCATCTAAAAGCCTAAGATATATCCTATAAAATATGACTTTTTAAAAAAATACAGTATTTCAACGTACACAATCAAGTCACTAAATCTAGAATTGACCTATATATTATAACCCTTCTATTTTTTGAAAATATATCTGAAATATAATCTTTTTATATTGGAAAACGATTTTGAATTATGGTATAATATTTTATCTATTATATTTGAATAATGTTTAAAGAGTGAATAATAATAAAATGCAAAAAAAAAAATATATACCATATATATAACAAATGTAATTTATCTTCTGTGCTGAGGTCGAAATTGTGAAATTTTTCCCTTTAACAAATACATAAGGTCTCGCAAAAGCGCAAGTATCGAGATTCGCGTGGAATTGCGGTTTTTGCGGCTAACAAAGGATACAATTTCACCTTTTAAAATGAAAACACGTTAAAATCCGACCATTACCAGATATTTCGGAGCCGCAATAAAATCAAGCTTAATAATAATATTCGGTTATTATTTTGAAACGGGTATTGTTTTCTCTCGTGCCGACGTTTAAGCCCTAAACTCGGAGACCCCCCCCTTTCTTTTTTTGATAACGTTTTGATAATTTATTTTCGGTTATAATATCGTTTTTCGACCTTTAGTAATGTTTAACGTAATAATGATTTTATTATTGTAAATTTCAATAATATTAATATATATATATATATATATACATATATATATATATATATATATATATATATATATATATATATCATATATATAAATGGATTTGTTCAATATGTGAAATATTTATATATATGCAAAAATTTTATATTTTAATTATCATTATCACATAACATTTTTTTTTGGTTTCAATACGGTATTATAAAATATTTTAATGAAGATTCATCGAAATATTATAAATATATTTTTAGATATGATAAAAAATGGATTTCGAGATATGAACTTTCGTACTGGAACGAATAAAGTTTGTAAGGATATTATTAAAAGTCAAATTTACCAAATTTGAAAGATAATATTCAACTTTTAAGAATTGTAATAATATTTTCGTCATATTTTAAACGTTATAAAACTTTATAAACTATATCAATATTCGTTATTTAAATAATATTATTTTATTATAGATTATATATGATTTGATGAATTATCAAAAATAAACTAGATAGATATTTTGGAAGATTAAAACAATATTTTAATAGTAAATAAATTTTAATTAAAATTATAAAAATAAAAATGAAATATGTGTTCGATGAAATTTTATCAAATATGTGAATATTAATAAATTATATAAACTATTGCAATAATGTTAATATATTATTGAATAACATTATATCGATTGGATTTTAAGTGCCAAACGTACGATAATTTCACTCGTATAACTTTCTTCGAGTTGTTCCCTTGAAGGCTTAGTGCACTTGACGTCTTATATAAGCCGTCGGATTCGAATTTAATCTGGATTTGTGCTATATATATATATATATATATATATATATATATATATATATATATATATATATATGTATGTATAAAATTCAATTTAAACGAAAAATAATAAACGCATCGGCATCGGCGACGAACGAGTAAAAAAGGACGAGGTAGGGAGAAACAAAAAAAAAAAAGAAAAAAGGATTTGGTAGGAAATATAATAATAACGAGAATTCACACGAACGAAAATCCGTATCGACGCGCGTAAGAAAGAATCGATTTGAAAATGGCAGAATTTGCGCACAAAACATCGTATAAGATGATCCGTAATAAGCTCACGTATAGGCAAAAGCTGTGCTCAAATAAATATTTAAGACTATGGGCGGCGGGATTTGGAGTTGTGCGTGTGCCGGAGCACAATCGGCATAAGGTCTTATCCTTCAAAGGATTCCCGTGGGCCAGCGGGATATTTGTAAACAGGCGGGACCCAATACTTTATGAAAATGGCTCTGGGATATTGGTATTCTCTGAGGATTTTCGCTCAATGTCTCCCCCTATACCAAGTAAGAACTGGTCGAATACATATATACATATATATATATATATATATATATAGACATAAAAAGAAAATCCACAAATAAAAAAAGGGAGAAAAAAATAGTGAAAAATATGCATACAGTATGGTTATATTTTTTTCTCATACATATATTTTATTTTTGTATAGAAATTTTATTCGATTTGAAATTCTTCAATATATTTTCAATTTAATCAAATAATATTATATATTTTTCAATATTTATATAAATTTACAAAAAAAATGAATTTATTACTAAAATTTATTTTACGTTTGAAAATCGCCGATTTAATTATTAATATTGACACGTATATTTTAATTCTTTTGTTTAATTTAGGATCAGATATTTTATTTTGGTCAAAATATATTTTAAATACAAAATTTATTTCTATGAATATAAATTTAATAAAATTAATTTATTATATGAAAATTTAAATTTAGATTATCGAAAATTATATATATATATATATATATATATATATATATATATATATATATATATAATATAGCAGAATTTTTTATATGTTTCGTTAATATTATGTATAATTTAATTTGAAATATAGAAAGTTAAAAATATATTTTATATAATAAATATTAACGATTTATGTATTCTATTTTTCAATTTTTAAAATATTTACTGTTTTTGTGACTTGTTGACAACATATTTATCATTATAATAAAAATTAATGATTCATATAAAGGATAACTGAAAATTATTTAAGAATATTGATCTAAAAAAATAAGAATCACAATATATATATATATATATTTATATATATATATATATAAGGGTATATAAAGGAAAATCGTGAAATTTAACGACATGAAAACAGTCGTCGTTAGTAAGGCCGATTGCGGGCAAAATTTTCCCCTATATATATATTTTTTTTTTCGTTTATTTTATTTTATTTTTTTGTTGGCTGGAAACAAAAATAGTGTATGGCGTTTAACGCGCGCGCGTCTTTCAAAATGGCCGACGGTCGCCGCGAACAAAACGACGCTTAATTTCGTCGGAAAACACCCGCTCGTTTTAATAATAAAAATAACGACGCGCCTTTCTTTCCATTCTCTCTTTTCATTTTTTTCGTTTTCTATCGTCGCTTGTGCGTCTGATCTCTTTTTCTCTCCTCTTTTTTTTCTTCTTATTATATTTATAAAATGCGCGCATTTTTTCTTTCTTTTTTTTTTCGAGCGGCCGATAATGTCGCCCCTCGTTCGAGTCGGAAAATTTTCTCGATGCAATTTACATAAAAAAAAAGTGTGTGGTAACGTTTTCGAATTGTTTCCGACTTGTCACCGAATATTGCGTCGAGTCGGTCGATTGAATCGTATATATATATATATATATATATATATATATATATATATATATATATATATATATATATATATATATATATATATATATATATATATATATATATATATATATATATATATATATATATATATATAGAAGAAAAAAAGAAAGAAAATGTAAGGATTTTAAGCGAATCGACGACGAATCGGAAATTGGTATTCATGGCGGATGTCGCGAATCTGTTTTTTTTTGTCGCTGAGGTGAAATCTGCCGTAAAATTAAATTATCTGAAGTATTTCGATTCCTATGCGACATATTTAATGTTTATATATTTGTGTCGTAAATATTTAATGCAATATAGTGATAAAAGTTAAAAATGATTACATATATATAAAATATCATATTTTTGATATTTTAAAATATATAAAATTGAACTCGTATAAATATATATATGTATATATAATATTGCTATTAAATTAAAACAATAATAGTGAAATCGAATTTTAACGCAATATTCTGAAATCGTATCAATATTATATTGTATGAATGTTCGCTTTGTATTGTGTAATTGTATTATTTCATATATGAGTTTTGAGTTAAACTTATTGGAAAATAATAAAGTAAAACAAATTTTTATTTTTGATAATTAAAATAATATATCTACAAAAAAATCTTGTAATTATTATATAGATTGAAATTTATTATATATATTCAATTATATTTTTTATAAATTATTTATTATTTTTATGAACTAAATAATATTATTTTTATAAATATATTATAATTTAAAAGTATTCTTTTATTGAATATAAAATTAATATTTTTGTTTAGACTTTTATCTTTATCTATTTTAGTTGCGTTGATGATTGAATTATGAAATAGAATTAAAAAAAAATATATATAACGTTTGAGAATCACTGATATAACGAATACGTATAAAACGTACAATAATAACGAAGTAATAATGATATATAAATACTCGGTTCACGTAGAGAACAATGCAAAAATGTTGTGCACAGTTTGATAAACTTCGATGTGCACCGCATAGCATTTTCCAGCGGGAATATGTAAAATTCTCCGTGGAAAACGTTTTTTTATATTTCCACTGCGAAAAATGATATTTTGCCCTATTTTCCCGCCTTTTCCTTTTCCCCTTCACCCCCGTCGCTTTCTCTCTCTCTCTCTCTTTCGCCGTCTTTTATTTATTATTATTTTTTGCATTTCGAACGAATCCAACGGGAATAGAATGCGGGTTCATTTATATTATATAACATTAAAAAAAAGTGAAAATACCGAATATGTATGATGAATAAGAAAAATGACTTTCTTGTGTTTTTATTTTTATGCATTTTTCATTTTTGGAAAATGGATTAAAAATATAAATTATATATATATTTCAATAATATTTGTTTCAACTCTCCATATTATTATATATTGAAAATAGATGTTAAATTTTACAATAAAAATTGATATTAATATTTCAAAATTACTTCAAGATATTGATTAAAAAAGATAAATAATGCAATACGTTTTCTCTCTATTGTTATAATTCAGAGTAAATTATTTAATATACTTGACCATTTGTATTATAAATAGGATAATGATGCATTGATTATCTATTTTTTATTGTATATTATCTCCAAAAGAAGCATTTTTTTTAAAAGATCCCAATATTTTTTGTCACTTTCAATTTGACATAAAATAATTTGATTTTTTTTTGTAAAAGATATAAAGAAGATTCTCGCTACTTTGAAAAATTATATTTTATATTTTAAGCCAGAAAAAATTTTTCAAATTCCGCAGATCCTTTTAAGGCTTCACAAACAAATTTATATTTTTAATATAATATACTAAAGGATATATATGAATTGTATTATTTCTAACGTTACGATTAGTTTTGACGTTTAATAAAATATTAAAAAACAGACTAGAATTCCAACAAAATGATGTTTTGATATATTTTCTCGATATCAAAAAAAAAAAAGATTTTTACAAATCAAAATGTGCATTCTTACCTTACTGAAGTTTAATTTATTATTACACGTTTTCATGTAAAATATTTCAGCATTAATGATCCAATTGCACTTTGATTTTTGACAGCTGACCTCTTAATATAAGGTACGGCAATAAAAACGATATATCATACTTTTCGCCTACTTTTCGTCACCGTAATTTTAAATATATTTAATAAATATTTTTTTAATTTAATATCCTTTTCAATATTAATCATCATTTAAATTAATTAATATCTAGAAAATTTCAATTATTTTTAGAATAGTATCGAATTTTTTTTCTATTTTATTTTAATTTTATTCATTATAAAAAAATCAATATATTTATTTACTTTTTATTTTATTAAAAATAAATAAATATTTTAATATTATTATTTTTCAATCTAAATTAATATTTATAAATATATATGTATATATAAAATATTTATAAAGTGTGGTATGACGTGGTCGATAAACGAATTGTTATGATCTCAATTAGACGAACGCGCGTCCAACACGATCATTGCAATGTTTGACAGACGCCATTTAAAAACGCGAACGAAGAAAGACGATCGTCTTTCGATAATTTCAAAACATCGACAAAGGTAAGAATTGATGATAATTTTCGGTTTCTCTCTTGCATCTTTTTCCTTTTCTATTATCGCGGCGAAAGGGCTTCTCTATAAATTTTCGCTTTTATCAATAGATTATATCGGAAATAATACAGGTGTGTACACGTGTGAGTATAAAAATAAACGCGATTTCAGTTTCGCGAAGGGATGAAAGAATGAAGTTTCTCTTTTCTTTTTCATCGCGTAGCACAGAACAAAACATATTGAACGTTTATTGTGTTATAATGTTCGCGTATATATATATATATATATATATATATATATATATATATATATATATACATACATATATGTGTGTGTGTGAGTGAGTGCGTGCGCGAGTGTATATAATGGAAAAGCGAATTTTCCTTTGAGGCTTTTATATAAAACGTAAATCATATTCGACTACGTCTCAGAAACATAATAAAGTCGCAAATTTTCTCCATCTCTCTATATTTTTTTTTCTCGTTTCGCCATTCTTTCGCGTGATGTTTTTCAATCGTAAACAATGACAACAATTAAAACGCGACAAATCGAATAATAAACGGTTGCGTAATTTCGATAAGTTTCGGGTGTTATCATCACGTTATGGGATCGTTTATTTTTATTTTATTTTTCAGTAATAAAACTATGCTTAATATGTCAAAAGATAATTTGTACAACGAAATATTTTAATCCTGATTTATTTGAAATAGATCTAATTTATATATGTAAATAATGAATGTATTTTTAATTGATAATATGAAGAAAAATATTCGTTTGATTTGTGTAGAAAGAGAATATCATAATTTCATAATTTATAAAAGGATATCAATAATAGTTTAGAGTATTCTTTTAATATGAATTAAATTTAGACTTTGTATACGAAGAAGAATAATTTAATAATAATATAATTTAACATGAAAAAAATTAGTTCCACAATTTAGCGATCGCACTTTTTGTATTATTAAAGCGCGTATATTTTATTTCATTTTTATTTCATCCAAACAAAGCTCGCCTGCTTTCTCATTATGTTCCTAACGAAAGAAGGCATACGTAATTTTTTTAATGCTTTTTTTTCGGATTTATTATATTACTTTTTTTTTAATTTAAGAAGCCTCAACATAAAAACGTATATTTATTATACGGTGTGTTTTCGTAGACTTACGAAAGGAAAACAACGCTTGGGCCGCGAAGCTTTTGATGTTGTTTGTTGTGCTTTGCCAATTTTCGTCGCGCTTTTCGTCGACTTTTCGCGATTTCCTTGCGGTATTCCATTCTCTGTTCTTTTTGTCATTTTTCGCTATTTTTACGCAAAAGCTTCGAGCAAAACAAATATATATATATATATATATATATATATATATATATATATAGTATATAGACAAAAAATCTATCGTTAAAAATGACGAACTGTCGTCTCTTAGGAACGACGCAGACGACGAGGCTTATTTTCGACAAAAATCGAATCCGGAAAAAACGTATTGTAATAAAAAAAAAATGGAACGCGCTTTTCCCTTTATTTGTCCGCGGCATTATTTTCCCTTTTTATTCCCTTTTCCTTGCCGTGACGGATTTGCAATAACGATCCTTTTATTGTTTTCTCGCGGGGAATAAATCGCGTAATTTGTTTCGGCAATCCCGTAATTGGAAACATTTTTCCGACGTATATCGAATAATTTTCGACGGCGGGATCAATTGATTACGTTCCGATGTAAAAAAAAAAGAAAACAATATGTTTGCACATAAATCATATTGAACGAGGAAAAAAAAACGGCATTCGAAATATTGGAAATTAATATCGAATCACGTTATAAATACGGAAAATCGTATTATATTTAATCGTTCATATTTCCGATAGTTCAGTTCGTTAAAGATTTCATCAGATTCAATATTTGAAATATCTAGCATAATTCTTTATATTCACATATTAATAATAAAAATCAAATATACGACAATTTTTATGATTGAAATATATATATATATATATATATATATATATATATATATATATATATATATATTATATAAGCAGTCAAAATTTGAACAATTCGTATAGATAAGAGAAAAAAAAATTGTTTTGATAATTATGTACTTATGCAATTTGTAAACCGCATTTTCCGAATTTCCCTTTTCCCTTCGTTTTTCGTCCTCATAGTCGTAAACTTAATTTGGCAGGGTGATATTTTGACACGCAATTGTCGGGCGTCAAACTAATGTTAGCGACTCACGAAAACGCTCGAAGGACGAGAAAAATTTAATAATGGTACCCGTCACAAAAAAGTCCACTTTACTCCTCGTCCCCTGTTTATGTCTAATGGTAATGAAAATGGAATGAATTTTCCTTTTTTTTTTGTTGAGAAAAAAAATTTTTTTTTCTCCACCCCTGCCTAAAAATTGTGGAAAAATTATTGTGATTTTCAACCTTTCTTTCGCAAGTTATATAATAATACAAAAAATTGTACTAACTATATATAAATATATCTCTAATAGTAATAAATATATTAATTATTATTTTATATTTTTTTATATATTATAAAAATAATTTCTGAATTGAAATATATGCGTTTTTTAAGTTATAATTAGATATAGTTTATATATTAATTATAAAAATTATGATTTTTAATTATTAAAAAAAAAAACATTAAAATTTCATCTTTGAGAATTAAATTCGATACCTGTTGCATATAGAATAAAGTAAAGGGTGATTAAAAAGTTTAATAATTTATCAGAAAAATATGTAAAATATTGATATTGATATTAATATTTAAAAACATTGATTACAGTCATATAATTGAATATATAAAATAATTCCAACTACAAATATTTCATATCAAATTCTAGCAACTAGAATGAAAGTTCTTTTTTTCCGAAAGATTAAATCGTTTATAACTTTCTTCTGTGAACTAAGGTGAAAGACGAAATTGAATAAACTTTAATTACGTTCTTTTATTGAGTTTTTCCGAAGATTTTCACTAAGTTTATACTGTTACGTTTTATTATTATTTTTTTTTTTTTTCATTCAGGACTACGACGAAGACCGCATATCCTTAAGCGTGTCGTTTTTATTGTTAACGTCGTTCACCTAAAAAGGGGAAACGTTAACGATCTACGTCGTCGGAAAAACAAAAGAAAATCGTCGTCCGATGAAAACCTTCGGAACTCTAAACGAGCGGGAAAACTGCGCATTTACTCAAATAAAATAAAATAAAATGAAATAAAATAAAAACGTGAAAAATCCGACATTTTTCCGCTTTAACTAACCGTTACTTTTATCTCAATTTTCTTCAATTAGAATCGTACTAATGAACTATTGGAAAAATTTCAAGTTTAATTGTAGATATTTTCTATGCACTTTTATAAAAATATCTACAATTAATTCGTTATATTTATATAATAATAAATAATTTTAAGATAAATTATATCCATAATTTGTTAATAAAATTTCAATATTTTATATACATAATAATAGAATTCTTGTAACCATCATTTCTATGGTTCAAATTTCAATAGCACTTTACTAGTTCATAGTTAAAATCATAATTAATTAATCCATACGAAGACTTTATATATATATTATATTATTATTATGTTGATTACAATGAACGGTTTAAATTAGATTTAAGATTTTGGTTCAAAATTCGCTTTTTGTGCGAGCATGTGCGTTCAAAATTTCACTACGTCGGCGAGTTGAAAATGAACGAAACATTAATCAATCGCGTTCAGTGTTTACGACGGTATAACTCATTCGTATATTTTCATACCCCTTTTCATCCCCCTTGTTGTGTTTGTAACAAAATGTGAAATATGTTTGTACAATTTACACCGAGTTTCCCCAATAGAGTCTACAAATTAAACTCGATCGCGGTGTATATAATAAATATGTACGCCAAATGTTGAAGGGAATTAACCGAATCTGCAACCGTCAAACTTTGCAGCGCGATGCCCGCCGTCATTAATCCTCAACTAAAATCAGAGGTGGTCGATCTACGTATCGCGGTCCATCTATGTCGAATACAACACTGTGATAAAAAAAAGTAAGATGAATTTGTTTGTAAAATGTAAATTCTTTATTTATTCTTCCAAATCAATTTCGTCCCCTTCAAAGTAATTCCCGTTCGATAAAACACACTTTTGCCAACGCTAACATATAGCTTTCAAGACCTTCTTCGATTCGGTTTCTATCTCCTCAATCGTGTCAAAACAGCGTCCCCGTATTGGCCTTTATTTGCTGAATAGTCAGAAGTCGCACGGAGCCAAATCAGGCGAATACGGTGGTTGCGGAACGATATTAGTCGAGTTTTTTGGTAAAAAAAAGTTGTGAAGAACCAATTTAATATGACATGGTGCATTATCGTAATGTTTTTTACAACCAAGAGTTGTAAAAAACATGTATAACTTAGAGATAATTAAACCATTTGACAAACAGACGCTTGGCAAATGTTATAGACAGTAGAAAAATAATGTACAATTTACCTGCCTTCCTAATACCCGAGAGTTTTATATGACAATTTCACCTTATTTTTTGATCACAGTTGTATATAATATAAAAATTATTATTACTTTATTTTATTTTTTATAATTATATAAATATCAAAGTATTTTTAATATAAATATCCAGATTTTAAACGTTTTAAAATGACGTTTAATGTTAGAAGTATATATTAACGTGTTTTCGAAGAACGCGTACGTCAGCTTTGCAACGATCAAAAAGTTTGAATACCCCTGACGGAATGAAGTTTCGTTAAGGTGGCGATGGAGAAGGTGGTGGCGATGGAGAGTTCGAAGCCACATCGAAAAAGTTTTAATTAACGTTACGTAAAATTTCGCATCTGAAATGGATACAATTCAGGTGTTGTCAATCCGAGTTGATAAACGACTTGGACTTGATTTCCATACGTTTACTTTCCATTTTTTTTTTATAATTCGTCATATCGATAAATATACACTAGAATTTTTCATATTTTGCTTTTAATATTGTAATTATAATATTTAATTTATTAAATTGTTATAAAGATTTAGGTATAAAAAGGTTGAAAATCGCTATGTTGTCGTCACCGCGATTGGTTACCACTGACTTGGGTCGCTCGCAAAACTTTAATTGAAACCGATACAGGCGCGTTGTCCTTTAAATTTATGCCAGTCGGAAAATGCGAAACGAAAACTTTTCACCTGCGTGACATTGAATTACCAAATAAATTTATCACGGAGGCCAATTTCTTTGACGTTCGTTCGTTTCTTTGCGAAAATGTTGACGACGGCTTTAATGAATAAATTCGTTAATTGAACCAATAAATGTGACGCTGACCTTTCTATATATATATATATATATATATATATATATATATATATATATTTTAATTTCCTTCCGATGTTTATTCTTTTTATATCGATTTTTATTTTATTCTGCTCTGTTTCCAATTTCCAATTTGTATCGTTCGTTACGTGTGCTTATTTTTTCGGTTCAGATGTCGTAAAGTTTATATAAAATAAAAATATTTTCACTATAAATATAAAATATAAGATCGTATATAAATTTTTAAATTAAACTATTTCATTCAGATGTGTCTAGAAACTAATTATAAGATCGTCATATAACGAATAATTTACAAGTATAAAGTATGAACAATTATTTTATATAAAGTAAAATGAATTAACTGTATCAAAGAGAATTTTTTTTATTATAATAAAGAAGAACAAAAAAAAATATATAGAATGTATTATAATTTTGAATTAAAGGGACTCGTCTACGGATAGACCCTAGTAAAATGATACAAGGATCAGTGACTGAGATGGGTCAGACATGTGAAAAGAATGGAGGATGACCGTCTCACAAAGAGATATCACAAAATTGAATCCTTAATTTAAAAGAAAACATAGTAGACTCGGAAAGAAATGGGTCGATTGAGCAAATATAGATTTAAGATACTTTTTTCAAAGAATTTAATTAAAAGTAGAGTAAAAAAGTTTGTACTGAGTTTGAACCAACAGTTGTAGTTATTATATAATGAATTTAATCGAATATCATTTATTTTTTAATCTTCAGTTTACTATATAAATAGTCGATAAGTCGTATAAAATTTTTTATCATAAACGAATAATTTAGCCATATTTCGACTTACTTTTATATATATATATATATATATATATATATATATATATAAACGCTATTGAAATATTTTAAACAATAAAAGAGGTTAAAAACTTTATTAATAACTCGATAGAAAATGTGTATATATTGTTTCAGAATCGTGTAAATCGGGTTTAATTGAAATTCGTACGAAAACTTTATATATAATAATATCGAATTTTATCGAACAAATAAATATTTTTTTTCTTTTTATAAAAGTGCAATTTTATTTTTATATTTTTTATTTTGTAGCAAAAATAATTTTAATCATACTCCAGAGGAAATGGTTCGAACGAAACAAATCGACCAGAAGAAAACGAATGATGAACAAAATAAAGGTTATTATTATAGAATATAACGGAACAACTATTGATTCACATAATCGACACACATAAAAAATATATGTAGCGTATATAAAAAACGTTTTATTACTATTTTATTATATTACGAAACCTTTAGAATTTTACACGCAATACTGGAAGGATGGGTAATTGTATTTTTTTATTTTATATATATTTTTTGCTTTTTGCTTTCTTCATAGGACAAGGATGAACCGTTTTAGATTATGTTTGTGCGAGTTTAAACAGGAAGACTTTACATTTATAACGGTTTGTTCGTTAATGCGGCGGTAGAATTAACGAAGAATGAACTCGCAAAACTTAAGCGAAAACGCAAGCTTTTGTAGTGTAGTAACAATTAGAGTGTTATTCCGAAATCGCCATAAGGGACCGCATAATATGTAGTTAATTGTGCGCTAAATCTGCCGCAAGTTGACCGTTTTGAGCTTTTGTAACGTTTTAATCGAGGTGGGGAGGGGGAGATATGTATTTGAGGTTGATAAAAATTGATTATATAAATATATATAGTTAGTAAAAATCATAAAAATGAATATAAATTGGATTGGAAAAATTTTACGTCAGCTCCATACTCTCCGTATATAGCTCCATCGGATTATCGTTTTTACAGAACGCTGAAATTTTATTAATAGAAATAAGCACGCGAAATACTGAAAGGTTTAAACGATAGTGAAAATCTATTAGCAATTTACGTTGCCGATAAAAGTAAGGATTTATACTATTATATAATGGATTCAATAAACTGTTGGAAAGATAGAAAATAGATTTAACTAATGACGGAAACTATTTTGAAACAAATTTTAAATATAAACTAAATCATTGAAAAAAATGACAGAACTTTTTCCTAATATCTAATAAATATCAATATATTATGTTTTTTTTAATCCAAGTAGAACGAATATAAAGTAAATACCGTTAAATATTATTTTATAAATCGTTTGAGTATATATAAAATTATTAACTATTATTTTTTTCTAGATCAGTGATATTTTGCCTTATTTTCTCTCGACAATTTATATGTTATTTTTTTTACATCTCAATTAAACTAATCACGTTTATTTAAATTTGTACGCATATATTTGATGTACGCGTATAATATTAATGTTTTTCGTCTTTTTTATTTTAAACAAACATTTCTAATTAACCATAATCTAATTCGTCAAAATATATAAAATAATGATAAATCAGCACAAAATTTTCTGTGTTATATTATATATTATATAGTATGAAGGTTGTTGCGAGTTCTGCTGACTCTTCTTACGTCGCATCGTTCACAATGAAACGGTAAAATAATCAGAAATAATAACGATGTTAAAATATACGAAAAGCTCACGAATCGACCATATATTGAAATATCGCGGTGTGTATCCGCGATAAAGAGATTTATATGGAAGCTTCCAGAGGCCATTGTGTTCGGACATTGTATCAATAGTTGAAAGGGACCCCGGGATTTCATTTGAGAAATTCGGAGCTAACCTCCGGGAATAATTCATGCGAAAGCGCTCTGGAAGGATGACGGGGAGCGGGGGGGGGTAGCATAATCGTAAAATCGAGCTTTCAATGTTTTGTGTTTTCAGAACCTAGAGAGGGCAGGGATGGCGGTGGCGGGATGAGGGGTGAGGTTTCGGAAGGCACGGAATGACCATAGTTTTTCCACGGATTTTATGGACTCGCACACTCGTGTAAAAAGGAAACGCTGGTCAGAAACGGTAGACGGCTTCCGGTTCCGCTTCAATCCGACAATTTTCTCCTTTTTTTTGCCTGCCCCCCCCCCCTCTACCCGACCATTCTACGGTTCTTTTTCTGTATCCTTATGTAAGCGGCGGGTGCGATCAAAAAGTTAACGTATGGATCGTATTTAATTTGTAAACGGATAAAGCATACTCTATTTAACAATTTTAATTCAGAGATATGCTTAAAATTTATATATTATTACGAATCAAAAGTATTGCGTAAATTGTAAAAAAATATTCTATTATTTAATTTTTTTTTGATATAATATAAAATTTTACAATTTTTGATAGTAGAAAATTATTATTAAATAGATATTTTTTTATTGATTCAAATTATTATATTATAATATTTCATATATACCATAAATGACTTTTTTTAATATGAGTAATATTAGAATATTTTTAATATTCATTAATTAAATATACTATAGATATAAAAATATAATAATTTAGTTCACAATTTATTATTAATTATTATAAATGTATAAAATATTCAAGACGAATATGAATGTATATTCGTCTTGAATATTTCTATCATTTTTAAAAATCGTTAATTTTACGAATTTTAATATCACAAAAATTTTGTTAAAAAATATTGTAGAATTTTTTTAAGTTCTTTTTTGCAAGATTAATAGATATTTTTGTAATGATGTACGATAAAAAAATGGTTTTCAATTTGTTATCGTTCGATAATTATATATAATATCGCGTTAACGACAGTGAAATCAGTCCCGAAACTTATCGATCGCCCGTCGACGGTATATATAGACAAATTTTGTTCTCTCTATCTTTTACTGGTAGTTCGAGAAAATCGTAAAGTCATTTAAAGTTTGTTTCGTTTGCTGAATGTTTGATTCGCAGTTGCCTTTCGGAACGTGGATATTGGATCCCAGTTCGATATTCGAAAAGAAAGAAAGGGAAAAAAATAAAGTAGTATGAAAACGAAGAAAAAAAAATCGTACAGAATTCCAAATTGGGATTAAATCGTGTTTAATTAAATCGGTTGTCGAGAATTCGTAAAGTAAGATTGTAATGAAATATCGATCGGTTTCATATAACCGTGATTTTAAATACTTATATACGTAATAAATATTTAATATAATGGTTAGTCGTATTTCAATTATATTAAAAGTACGTAAATTTCAATTACACGAATTGTTTGCCTTCGATATGACCTGTATTTTTATTCAATTTTTTTTAATATAATATTAATAATTGTTTACTATTAATATATAAAAATATTAATATTTATATATATATATATATATATATATATATATATATATATATATATATATATAAAGCATGAATTTTATATAATGAGTTGATTTATTATGAAAAAAGTAATACAATCATTATGAAAGCATCTCTATAAAAAATAAATTAAATATTTCGATAACGAAGCCCTTTTTCCGCAAATATTTATATTTATTATAAAAAAAAATATTCCGAGAATTTGAAGACAAAAATGAGATGAAAAAATAGCGTAATTCTCTTTACGAAATAACAAGAAAATGACGATGAGATAAAAAATAATAATAATAAATAAATAAATAAAACACAAATATTCATCTCAAAGGTTCGCCGTTACGAAGGATGAAAATTTTGAAATATTTTATACAATTTTAATATAATATATATTTTATAATGAAAAATAATATTATTTATGGTATTTAATGAATTATTAACGTGTTATATACGATATTTAGAAGATGTCAACTGTGAAATATTGTCGTGAAAGTGAAATTTGTGTGGATTTTTTCGGGATTTTCGTGTAATAATCACTAATATTGTCAAAGTATTTTTGTTAATATTACAACACTATATTAAGTTCTGAATGCTGATTGCGCATCTAAAATGCTGTTAATTTCATGAAAAATTTCATATTCGACTCCGAACACTTTTATTAATGTATAATAATGTGTGTATGTAATTAGGAAATGTCACGCATCAGCGAAACGTATGACAATTTACTGTCAAAATTCTCAGATATTTATATATTAAAAAGTTATAAATCACTCGCTAATTTTCGATCTCATTAGTTTAATAATATTTTTTTTATTCTATATTATATATTTTTCATTGTATAATAAATGTTCAGTGAAAATTTTGCATGCATATTTTAATCAGACTCATACGGAACATTATTTATTATATGAAAAAGCTGCAACTAAAGTTTCTTGTAGTGTAATTAAAAGTTTTACTAAACAGTACGAATAATAATATATTAATAATGATGTAAAATTTATTTTTAGTAATTAAAAAAAATTATAAAGAATATTGGTATTATGATGATATATCTAATAATCATTTTTAATATTCTTCCAATTGTTAGTATTGTGAAATATATCAATCTTAAATATTGACGCATATAAATCTATATAATCATCAGAATTATCTAATAATATTTATATGAAAATACTTTGT
This sequence comes from Leptonema lineaticorne, assembly GCA_024500535.1. Lineage (NCBI taxonomy): Eukaryota > Metazoa > Arthropoda > Insecta > Trichoptera > Hydropsychidae > Leptonema > Leptonema lineaticorne. The sequence continues at coordinate 12,553,083 of JANIJI010000021.1, forward strand.
ATATTTTTTTCAGATTGACTGCAGATTTCGAGTTTTCCGTACGTAAAGCTGACATAGAAAAAGACGACAAGAACGTAAAAAAAACACATACACACACACACAAAAATCGAATATAAAAGATATCAAAAAATATATATTTGCACACACACGCACACACATATTTACAAGGTTACACGTTTGACATTATCGAAAAACAATTCATCTAGTAATTGTAACCCATAATGTTTGGGTGTGTCGTCGTCTGCATCGGAAAATGTGTCGATAGGCTTCGTGTTTTCTTAATAACGTGAAAAACGAAAAATCGAAACTGCCGAAGGCGTCCCGCGGCGAAACATGGCGACGTCGAAGAAGCTTTTCCAGCTGGGAAAACTACAAATTTTCCTTTACGGTGAGTGTTTTCGAATTTACTTTCTTCTTATTTTTCTTTTTTTTTTTGGAAAAGGCACTCAATATATAACGACACGTCTTGGAAAGCGGCGCGAATCTGTTAGCAATATATATATATATATATATATATATATATATATATAGAATGATTCAAAAATAATAGTAATAATGTTCATATAAATATTTTAAATATTCTACCAAATAATAATATTTAATTGCTTTTTTAATTAAAAAATATTTTACATTATGTTTACTAAGCTCACGAGAAATCTGGTAATATACACTTTATTTCCTTTGTTTTCCATATAAATACACACACACACACACACATGTGTGTGTATTAAATATTGTGTTTTAATAAAACACAACAATGTTTTGAACGTGAATGTGGTATATTAGAGTATAATTAAAGTTTTTCGCTTAAAAGACGAAGTTGTATTTTTAATATATATTCGTATTATAAATATAAACTATGATAATTATTTTTTTGAATAAATTCCTTATTAATATTATTTTTTTCAAAAATAGAAATCTCGAATATTTTTTAAATAGCTGAAATATCAAAAACGATTTCGTAATAAAGCTGAAATAACGTATCGCATTCTTCTAATTCAGGCATGTCAAACATGAAGCCCGTGGACTGCATGCGGTCCGTTGAGATGTACTGTTTTTGATAACATAAAAAATTAATATTAAATCGTAAATTTTGTTTTTATTTGTACGTAGTTACGTTTAATAAAGTTGTAGTGTGAAGTTTAAATTAATTATAAGTGATTTATCAATTATCAAGCTTGTAACGCTTGCAGTTGGAAAGTTTAATCTTTTCGTTTACCACTAGCGAAAACGTTTATATAAAAAAGGAATATTTATATTTTTCGTATTATAATAATAAATACAGTATAATCATTCTAATAATTGTTTTTTTTTATTAATTTTTTGAACAGTGCGGCCCACAAATTAGTACACAAAAGCTCATGTGGCCCGCAATATGATTTGAGTTTGACATGACTATTCTAATCAATCGACTTTTTGTAAATTTTTGAATAGCACAACTTGACATTTTCGAATTTATATGTATATATATATTTTCATTTTCCTACACTTGAAACCGTCTGCGAAACTATTTCTAATTCGGTTTAAAGGGGACACATTTCGCAGGAAGACAAAGTTGTCGCACGGCGACCGGTCGGAAAATACGGGGCGAGGATCGGAAGGAGAGGCGCGGATGCGAAGTTTAGGAAAAACTTTTCTCAGGGGCGAATTCGAAACGAAATAAAAACTGAAAAATCGTCAAAAGGAAAAATTCTAAAGGGTGCCCGCTCTAACAGAACGGAACATAATGAAATCTTTCGTCGGCAATAGTTTGAAGGCGAGAGAAAACTTTACTTTTTCGCTGTTAAAGTGGTGGTTCGCCGCCACTATTTTTGTCCGTGTCTTATTTATTTTTCTTTTATTTTAGCGTCTGAACTTTCAGACGATTTTTTTTATCATTTTTCATTTGTATTACATATATATTATATATATATATATATATATATATATATATATATATAAACTGTTCAGTTCTATTCGAAAACGTTTCCGGTTTTTCGCAGTTGGCGTACAGCCTTCTTGTTCACGGTACAAAGTCTCTCGAAATAATTTGTTTGAAAATATTGTGGTCGATGAAAAATAACTTTGCTATTTCTTATTATTATTATTATTATTATTGTTATGTGTGTGTGTGTTGTTCGTTTTCTTTGAAAATTTTCCGGGCGAAACTTTAAATTTACGTAGCTTTAAAATCGCTCTTCTTTTTTACTACTCTTAAATAAGTTTATTGAGAGTGCTTTTCGGTGTTGATATTTTAACGTTTCGCAGCGATTTTTTTATGTATTTTATAAAGTTTTAATTTTGATTATCGGCTCGTGATTATATAAAGTGTAATAAATGGAGTTTTGAAAATATTAATTAATATAACACTATGATCAAAATATAAGGTGAATTTGTTTATAAAATGTAAATTATTTATTTATTCTTTTAAATCAATTTCGTCCCCTTCAAAGTAATTCCCGTTCGATAAAACGCACTTTTGCCAATGCGTTTTTCAGTCCTCGAAACAGTAGGAATAATCTTTTTCATGTATAGACTTCAAGATCTTCTTCGATTCGATTTTTATACCCTCAATCGTGTCAAAATGGTATCTCCGCAATGGTCTTTTGTGTTCGTCGAATAGCTAGAAGTTACGCGAAGTCAAATCAGGCGAATACGGTGGTTGCGAAACGATATGAGTCGAGTTTTTGGCAAAAAATCGCAAAGTACCAATGCAGTATTACATGGTGTATTATCGTACTGAAGAAACTAAGAGTTGTAAAAACACATGTAAATCGGATATAATTATACCTTTTGACAAACAGATATCTGGAAAATTTTATAGACAATTCTACCAACTTAGGAAAAAAGTTTACAATTTACCTGCCTTCTTAATGCCCGGAAGTTTTAAATAACAATTTCACCTTACTTTTTGATCATAGTAGTATACACACACACACACATATATATATATATATATATATATATATATATATATATATATATATATATATAGAATTAAAACTTTTTTCCAATATGTATATTTTATATAAAACTAGTGGACCCGTGTACGAATTCGCACACGTTTCGCTTTTACGTACGTTATTCCGCACAGCGTATAACCGTTCGTATTCCGTCCGAAAATTGTAAATGTACGTGTTTTCATACGAATACTTATTTTTCTTCGTTTACGATGCATTTGAACACGTTAAAAGCTGCACGGTGTTGCATTTGTGAGCCTTTTACCGACGTGTTTGTCCAACTAAAAGTGTTTTAATGGCTCGACAGATAGACGATAGACGTTTCGGATAGATTTGAATGAATGCACGTCGGGAAAAACCCGTTGGAAAAATACTATGTTATTTTCTCTATTTTCTCGCCCCCCTCCTCTCCTTTTCACCCATCGATGTCCCCCTCATTCGTAAAAGTACATTTTTTTTTGTTTTGATAGTCAACCGCACGTTTCGATATCGCAGTTTAAATATCGAAAAAGGAATTTCAATATAGTCCGTTATTTTCAAATGGTTAAAATTGAACGGCTTGATCGATATCGAAATTCGCTATAAAAATGTGTACTTCGTATATTGAAAAGTAAATTGAAAGCTATAAGTTAATACAGTGTCGTTCAAACTGTGTTCATCATTGAAAATATCTTTATAAAATTTGAATAGGTAAACGGTTTAACCTTTAACATGCCAGATTTATATATATATATATATATATATATATATATAAATATATATATATGTGTGTGTGTGTGTGTGTAATTTTAATTACAGATTTATATAGCTTTTTTAAATATAAAATATATCTTTAGATCATTTTTTTTTTAACCTGAATTATACGTCATACGAAATACAAATATTATTATTTTTAGGTTAACTCATTTATTTATTCAATATGCGAACTTTTTAACTAGCGTTTTCATTATATATAATTTTTTTTATTATGATAATTATTCTTATATAATATTTTTAAAAATGTATTTTGATAATTATTATTATAATTAAATGTTTTTTTTTCGTATTCAATAATTTTTAATATGATTTGTAAATATGAAAAAAAATCTAGCTCACTTTTGTCAGACATAAAACAGATTTCTGACAAGGATCGCTGTAATATATTTTACACACACACATATATTATATATTATCTGTGGGAAAATTTTATATGTCTTCGTGTGTTTTTCTTCTGATCGTAAATTTTATGTCTGTCACAAGCGGTGTTTGTCGCCTTTTGGAAACCCGGGTTCGATTCCTAGCAAAAATTCCAACGACGTTCGTCGTAAATCACAAGTCGAATATTGGAAACTTGTCGAATATTCGTCGATTTTATTGCCGAATTATTATACTTGTGTGATGTTAGATCGAGTCTATTTGATTTCTAGGTCAAGGTTGATTTTATCGTCCAGAAGCAAAATGTGACCAATATTTTACGACATATAAATTAACGATATCATATATGATGAGAATCTTTGCTTCATTTTTTATTACTTAAATTATTGATTATTTTATGTATAAACTAATTACGATATTGATTTATTAATATTATACTTTACATAATTTTAATTTATAAATTATAAAAGAAAATTATTGTATGATATAAATATATGAGACAATTTTCAACGAAACAATAATATAACATAATATACTGAAATTACCTTAATTTTCTTCAGAAAATATACTCAAATTATTATATAAATATATATCAACATAATTAAATATATTTTTATTATAATAAAAAAATTCAATTGAAATAATTTATTAATCCTTAATTGACTTATTATTATATTCATATAATACCAGATTTATTTGAACGATTATTGAATTATTAATATATTTTATGCTAAAAGATATATTCATAAATCCTACGTAAGAATATTATAATATAATATTAAGAATTTTGCCTTAAAAATAGACATATTATAATATATTCGAATTTATGTATTTATTCATGTTTATCTTATCGTCTATAATAATTATCTTTTGTATTCGATTACGTTTCAAAATTTTAAACGTGAAATTTAAATGTTTTATTTTCGATTTGTGTTTCGGTTAAAAATAGCGAATATATTATATTATAAAGTGAAGATAAGGGAGAAACGTTGTTAAATGTCACTTTAATAATATTTATATTATGAACGATGATTTTTATACTAGACAGAAACATGGCATGTTGAATTTTTATATTTATAATGATAAAGAAAAATATTTGATACATAAAGGATATATAATAATATGATCTAAATTGCAAAAATATGTTTCAGTAACTATTTATAACATAATATATATATATATATATATATATATATATATATATATATATATATATATATATATATATATATATATATACATATAATTATTTTAATATTATATAAAAATTGATCAATGAACTGTATATTAATTATTAAACGTAATAAAATATTATTTTTCTTATCATTCTAAACGGTATATATATTTTATTTTTTGTTATATAAAAATATAAATAATATATAATTGAGAAACGAAGGTCGATAAAGAAAGATAGCTAAAGGGTTTTTATTTAAATAATAATAATAATAATAAAAACGAGTGAAATAATGGCGAAAATAATATGCGCATGATGTATGGAAAACCGAAGTTTTCCCGGGAAACGGTCACTTTATCAAAACGGGAACGGTTTCGGGTTAGGCGGAAAAAAAGAGGGTTTTCTTTCTTTTTTTTTTCTAGGGCGGTTCGCATAGTAAGATTTATACTTTGTTCTACCGCGGACAAAACAACAGGGGCGGATCGGGAATTATGCGGATCTATTTGCGAAAAATTCCCGCATTTCTTTTCTACGCAATATTATTTTATTATAAGTAATATTTTTCTGTTATATATATATATATATATATATATATATATATATATATATATATATATATATATATATATATATATATATATATGGTGAAATATTTTAATAAGTTATTATTTTATATGAGACAAGTTGTTAGTTTTTTTAATTAATTTTTATATAATTGAAGTTCTAGATAGAATTTTATATCCAATATATAGAATTTAATACAGATTATATACAATTAATATTGTTTATGAAAAAAAAATGTTTTTATATGTACAATATATTTGATATTTTTTTGTAATGTTCGTTTAAAAATTTGGATATTATTTTTCAAAAAAAAAATTGTCTATATTATACGTTTTTGCGATATCCAATTTTGAAGATCCAATCCGAAAAATTTTCAACGTTACAAAATATTCATGGATTTTACGTTTTTATTTCGCGTTGACCCATATTTTTGTATTGTTTTTTACGACAAGGAATTTTCGTATTTGCTTTTCCTATGAGAAATATATGTGGAAATTTGGAATAACAAAAAAAATTGTTATATACAAGAAAATAACGCATGTAAACTATATAATGCGTAAAAAATATTCAAATATATTATATATACATAAATTTTAAATTATTATTTTGCAATATTCATAATTTAAATAATATATTTATATTTATGAATTATTCTTCAATATAAATTGAATATTATAATAATATATAAAATATTTATTATCATGTTATATTGAAGGATTTATATATATATATATATATATATATATATATATATATATATATATATATATATATATATATATATATATATATATATATAATGTAAGGGATGAAAGTGATGAAAACGAAGAAATAACGTAAAATCCATTCGGTCACCAGTGCCCCTTGACCCCCCCCCCTAGAATTCTAGGTTTTCCGTTTTAAGCATTTAAGGTTGTAAGTTTTTCCGGTTCCATTTTGAGCAGATTTGCTACTATGGAAACGGAAAAAATAAAGCGCGTAAAAAACGGGTCGGTTTTATTGTGTTGCCATTTTTTTTTCTACCCTCCGGTGCCCTCTTTTTTTTTGTTACCGTTCCTTATATAAAACGTTTCACTTAACGAGCAGTTAGTTTAGTAACGTCCAAAATTTAGTGTTATTTTTTTCCCCTTATTTCGTTGCCCCCCCCCTCCGTCTCCTATTTTTACTTTTTTTGGTGTTTCGTTTACATTTGTCATATTCGGCGGAAAAGCTTTTGTGCACGAGCCACAGTTTTATTTCAGATTAATTTTATTGTGTTTTTTGGTGGGGGGGGGGTGAAGAGGCAAATAAAACGGAGCGCAATGAAATTTCGTGGTTAATTAGAGGGGTGTATTTTTGGACGTGACTTGAAAATCGTATTTTAATTAATGTTCATTACGAATAAAATGATAAATATTATAATATAAATTTAACGTAATAAAATGCGTTTCATTGATAAATCTAATTATTTGTTTAATCAAAATTATTTTATATAATTTATAAAAAAAATTGCGATTTAATTATGCATATTTTTTATATGAATAATTTTGGATGAAATGTTTAGATTGTATCGATTTCAATCAAAAATGAAAAATAGCTTCCATGGAAAATCTTTTAAGAATATGATATATTTTGTCGAACTGTAATTCAATCATATATAAATTTTTGTTAATTAGTGATAAAAATATTTTATTTAAAAATTGCGGAAAATCTTGGAAAACTCTATTGTATTGATTTGATATATAAAAATACATCACAACAAAAAAGCATCTTACATAGAACCTTTTATTTTATTTCTAAAAAAAACATGTACACAAATACATGTTAAATATGTCACATAATATTTTACATATTGCTCAAGAAATTCGTTTTTTATCTTTCAATGTGAAAGGAAAGACAAATGGTTGAAGACCCTTGTTCTATTATACAATATATAAAAAAAATACATATTTTTTTAATATGAAAATAAATAAATAATTTTATATTAATTATATATACAATACTTAATTTCGACATAGAAACAATATAATATCAAACGTTTATTAATAATCATATATCGTAGTTAACACGTTTTTTATTGAGAAATATTTATTTTTAATTATCGATCGGCTTCTAAAAATAAAAAGTTTATCTATCACTGCATATATTAAGATTGTAATTTGTTAACATTAATGTAAAATATTCGAAGGTTAAAAGAGCTAGAAATCGTAATTTAAAACGTGTGCAATTACGTTTTGTAGCGAAATGTTAAATTAAGACGAGTTGCATTCGCGGGCGGAAAAGCTTTGTCAAAGTCCTTCGAGGTAAACGATTCGAATCCCTGTGGATTTTCCGACCTCCTTCCCCTCCCCATTAAACGTATTTACGACTGAATTAATTTTCTAAATATATATTAAAATTCAATATATTGCATACGAAATTCATTATCGTTTTATATTTATATATGTACGTATAAAGAATTTTGTATATCATATTTCATCAGAATTTTTTCATATTTCTATTATAAAATATTATTTACATACTTTAAATTAATCTATATTATATATATTTGTAAATATAATAAAATATAAAATCTTAAATTAAAAAAAATATAAACATTATATCTGTAAAATAGTATGTATGCCAACTATACAAAATTACATAATTTTATTTTTATTTTATAATTATTTATTGTAAATCAAATTTTTAATTAAATATATATATATATATATATATATATATATATATATATATATATATATATATATATATATATATATATATATATATATATATATATATATATATATATATATATTATAATATGACTAATAAAATAACTTTAAATCATTTTTTTGTGTATAAAAAAATATTCTAAATATAGAAAAATATAGTGAAGTATTATAATATTTATGAAAGTTTTCAGTATTATTAATAAAATGCTTGTGGATTATTTCAATTAATTATTTTATTATTAAAAAATATTTATTTATTTATATTTAATTCTTAATATATCAATTTTTCTAAATATACATTATTTTCTTTTTGATATATTTCAAACAAATTTATGTACAATTTTCATTTTATAAATTACACAAATGGAATTTTAAAACAATAATTTTTATATGTAAATTTATTTTTAATTTTAAAATAAACTAATTTTTATTGCTATTTTAAAATTAAATTATGATTGTGATAAATAATTAATACCGAATTAAAAAAAACAATTCTGAAATTAAATCTTCATTAATCCTCGTCTTGCACATAAATTAATAATATTTATTTAATAATACAAATATCGTTTAATATTTAAAAAAAAATATAACAATATTTAAAAATGTTACAATATAAAAATAAGAATTTATTATTTTTTATTATTTTTAATATTAATTCAAGAAATAAATCGATAACGAAATACTTAAAACTAAACAATTGTTATGAGATAACGTTTATTGCGGTTTATTAGAAACTATCTACGATCACAAGTGGTTATATAACGCAATAACCACTTAAATTTTGATTCGACGTCTTGCCTATAATATATATATATATATAATATGAATGAACCACTCATTCTCAAACGGTTCATTGTGAGAGCGTCAAGCGAGAGTTTCTCGAGAAATTGAAAGCTACCAATTTTTTTCTTCTCTCGTCTGCGAAAATGAATTATTTTATATATAGAAGGGGGGCTCTTAGAGTTTTTTTTGCCGTTTTATTATTACAATTTTTTTTATTAATTTTTGTATTAATATATATACATAGTGCGATCACGTTTTATATATCTATATATAAATATTTTTTTAATTAATATTAAAAACGTATCAAATCTTTCAATTATCATATATATATATATATATATATGATTAATAAGTGTGAAATTTTGATTATAAATTAAATTAAAAAAATATATAATAATTTAACAATAAAATTAAAAAATATTATTTTGATCATTATGTGTTTGTTATGTTATTTATTTAATTATAAATTATAGTAAAAAAAAATATTTTTTTAATACTCATTAGTTTTCTATTGAAAAATATTATACATTACTTATCATTATATAGTAGATTTAAAGTATTGTTTTAAACGGGGCCGCACTGTATTTACGTATGTGATATTATATTTTATGATATATATATATATATATATATATATATATATATATATATATATATATATATTCCTATCGACTTCCATTGTCCGGTCACAAAAGCGAGTCCGTTCGCGAGTCGATAGCTGTTTGCCCTACAAACACAACTGCCACCCTTATTTTCTCCCATTTCCAAATTTCAATTTCAATTACTGACGGACGAGAACAGGGACCCCGACCCTGACGAGTGTCACGAGCAGACCTTACGAAAAAAAAATAATAATAAAAATAATAAAACAATTGTACGCGTAGAGGATGCAATATATATATATATATATATATATATATATATATATATATATATATATATATATATATATATATATATATATAATAACGTAGATAAAAATTTAAGGGTGCCGATGTGTGTTGAAAATTTCGTAATAAATTCGCGAAATTCAATTTATTCGTCTTGCGCAATCGTCGAAAAGGACGGTCGTTAAAAATGTGACATTTCGTCCTTTTTTTTTCGGCATTGAATTGATGTGGGCTACTCGTTGATTGCTTTGTTGTTGTGGATAGATTAATTTTTCACTTTATGTTGTTGATTTATTATTATTTTTTTATTCTTCTTATTTTTTTTTATGTATATATGTTATTTTACATATTAACTCTTTGCGCTCGAAATGTGACGTTTGATCACCATTCGGATTAATGCGAAAATTCGATGCAATATAATGAATATTAAAATTAATTTATTAATAATAAATTTTCATACTCTTTCTGTATAAAATCATTATGAAGTCAAGTAACAACGAATCGAACTGCATTTTAGATATTGAAGCTTTAAATTTTTTTTTTTTGGTTCAAACTAGACAATTTTGTCAAAAGGATTACAAAATAAAAAAATTTCAATCCTTATAAATATACAATGATAAAACGATCGTGTAGATAAGTATGTATTATTGTATTAATTTAAAAAAATATATACATTAATATAATAATTTTAAATTAGGAGTAAAAAATTATCAAACATGTTACAAAACGTATCGAGTACTAAGAATTAATCACAAAGAAATTATTAAATCGTATTGAAAAAAAAATTTTTCTAATGAAAATCGCTTTATATATAATATATAATTTGATACAAATATTAATAACGAAAACATATATCATATTTATTTTCGATGATTAAAGTGAAATTTTGAACAAACAAGATCGTAAATTTGGATGTAATTTATTTTGACAAATACACGTTTACTATATATATATATATATATATATATATATATATATATATATATATATATATATATATATATATATATATATATATATATATACGTTCGATAAATGTAAAGTAAATATTTATCGTTACTTTATTATGTCAAAATATTATTATATTGTTACGGCTAATGAAGTATTCTAGATAAATAATGCTTCATAACGTTCAATTTATAAATAATTCTGAAAATTGACATTCAATTTCTTATATATAATTTATTTATTTTTGGGAGTGTTTTTAAATATTACGTACTTTTTTTTCAATTCGTAATGTTAAAAATTAATTGATGTTATTAAATGTAAAATACACGATTCAATTAGAACAGAGGTTATCTGAATTATTTCGGCGTTGTTTAGAAAAATGTGTTAAAAAGTTGTTTTTTTTCGCGTATAATTCGTACTCGTTTATGTTAATTCAAAATAATAATAATAAAAATAATAATACAAGTTAATTGTTTTCATTTGGCATTTGGTTATATTTCGTTGTTGAGGATGGCTTCAAACCGTACTCAAAATATTTTTTTGATGGGCGAGAGCAGAAGTTTTCCGAAACTTTGCTTGCGAAACGTGAGGAAAATGCTAAAATATGTTGTTTTCCGCGTTAAATCTCGGTGAAAATCTGAAAGAATTGTTTGACGCAATTATATAAATAAATTCGCGTTGAAAATTTGCATCGTATTTCAATATATCATCGCTTGATTTATTTATCAAATTTATATATATATATATATATATATATATATATATATATATTGTGATCATTTTAAATTATTTAAATATAAATCATAAATGAAGAAAATGTTTTGTCAGTAAAATTTTTATTTAATAAAAAACTATTTGATAATTTTAATCGTTTTTTATTTGTCAAAAAAGATCTTATTTTTTTCGATGTAAATATTCATTATTTATTTTGGAAATAGAAATTACTAAATTTGTTTTGCCATTTTTCTTTTTTTTCCGATAAATAATATTTATTATTTATTTTAGAAATATAAATTATTTTATTTTGCTATCAGACGTCTTCTAAATTTTTATATCATTAATACATCAAATTTATATATATATATATTTTTTTTCATATCTAAAATATCAATCGATGATTAAGATTTATTATATATTTTTCACGCTAGACCAAGTTTCAAGATTCAAAACTTTTGATTATAAATCGAGCTGCCATTATCTAATGAATATACATTTATATATAACCGTATAAAATATATATGTTATTTGAACAATTATGCAGTATTGTATATTATATAAATATAGATAAGAATTGTTATAAATTTTACATTTATACATCAAACAATTGCGTACACGTTTCGCACTGTCACAAAATATTTCGAAACCTTCACCGATGTAATATTAAAACGTGAACGCATTCGTGAAATACCACGTATTCGTATTTATAAATATACATATATATATATATATATATATATATATTTATATATATAATGTATAAACGCACGTACTCTAAAAGGGGGGGTCGGCATGGGATGAAAGGGGGGGGAGGGCGGCGGTGTGTTTGTGTGAAAGCTCGGCTCAAAGCTTTTCCCGTTAAAATGGCGCTCGGTCCACTTCCGTTTTTCATATCGCTTTTCCGTTTGAAATCCGCCGCGCACAGAAAATGATTTCAGCTCGCGTACGCGCGCATATGCAATTGTGTACGACAGGTGTGGTCAACCGGCGACATCCGAGCCGTGTTGTAACGTTGTTTATTCGGGCGATATAACTTTCTATGGCTAGCTTAAAAGTTAAAATTATTCGGTTAACGTGTCGTCCATTTTTATTATATGTATTTTTTTTAAATATTATCTTGTTTAACATGCAAAATACAACGCCTAATATATAAATATATATATATATATATATATATATATATATATATATATATAATAATTATTTTATTATTATTATTGTATTTAAAATCTTTAGACGTTGCCTTAAAACATTAATATTAATTAATTCTGCAGTGAAAATGATTAACGCTACTGAGTTTTTTTCAATCAATTAAAAAATAATAATATTAAAAAAATGTGTAATTCTGAATTTTGATTTGCTAGTGGATTTATTTTAGATTATCAATTGTCAGTAATTTATATATAATATGTGTGTGTGTAAATTTAATATGTAAATTTTAAAATTTTATTTCAATATTTATTATGTTTATATTAAAATAATAAAAACGTATTTGAGTTAAAATTTTGAAGTTTTTTTTTATAAAATTACATATTTAAAGGATTTTAATCCGCAATCTAAAAATGGAAAATTAGTTTCCTTCCTCTTTTAAATACGTTTTATATATACATATGTTTTTAATTTAAAATTTACTTTTAATAATGTATAATTTAAGACTTGATACTGAAAGTTTTTAACTTCAAACCATTAATTATTGAATATTTTTATTATCGATATGTATTTGATTTTTTTTGTGTTTCTTTATGTATTTTGTGTTCGTGTTTGATTTTGTCCGTACATTTAATTGGAATGTATTTACACCGTTATCAAAATCAAATATTGAATATTTATTGATTTATCATTATTTTTGTTGTATAAAAAGAACACAATTTACTCTTCAATCATCGTAAAAAAAAAATTAAAATGACATCGTTATTGATTAAAAATATATATACACATAATAAATGCTTCCGTTTTACTAATTTTTATTTACATTTTATTTAAAAAATAAAAATAAATAAATTCATGTGATAAAATTAAATATATATGTTAATATTATAAAAATGTGCAAAAATAAATGTAAACATTGTATATGTTTAATTAGTATTATTGATTGAACTGTCGCATAATGAATATTCATTATGTGATAATATAATAATATAATTCATACTAGTATATTATTAAATATATATATTATATAATTAAAGGTTTTAAAATTTATCCATAGAATATTTTCATTGGAAAAATCTTTCTGTGTGAAGAAAAAAAATAATGAAAGAACACAAATTAACAATGGAAAGCTTGTTGTAATAGTTAAAGACAACATTTTTAAATTCGTTATAAATATTTAACAATTATAAATCAGAGTTTAAATATGACAAAAAAATTGCAGATTCAGACGTTTTAAATTAAAGGAATATTTTAACTGAAAGTTTTGCCAGTCGCACGTAAAAATATTGTTAAAAACAGAGTTGAATGCAAATTTAAACTCTTTTTGAAATTTCGCGCCAAGGACTGTCGCATCATTTTGAATAATAAACGTCATAAATATTTATGCGACGATGCAAATTAATATTTTTTTTCATTAATCTGATACGATTTATTTATTCAATGGAGCCAATTTGAGATTGCTTTGTGATTTTACTTATTGCATGAAATATTCAGACGATATTGAAGAAAATATTTTTTTATATAAAATTTTATACTACTATTGTAAAAAATAAATATTTTTATATTATTAAAATATAAAAAAAATCAGTGGATTTTTATCATTTTAATGTCATAAAATACAATACTATTTAAGTATATTTTTAGGATTGATAAAAAATTAAAGATTACACATTTATATTACATTCTAGATCAAAATGTTCTTTTGTCAACGCTTTTTTCAGTCCTCAAAACAATCGTAATAGTCTTTTTCCGTTATAGCCTTCTAGACCTTCTTCGATTCGGTTTCTATCTCTTCATTTGTGTCAAGACGACGTCTCTATATTGGCCTTTTGAGTTTGCCGAATAGCCAGAAATCGCACGGAGCCAAATCAGGCGAATACGGTGGTTGCGAAAGTCACGAAGAATCAATGCAGTACGACACTGTGCATTATCGTGATGAAGAAATCAAGAGTTGTAAAATCACATATAACTCGGATATAATTAATCCTTTTGACATACAGTCAAATATTATAGACAGTCCTACCAACCTAGGAAAAAATACGATTTACCCACCTTTCTAATGCTCGGGAGTTTTAAATGATAATTTCACCTTATTTTTGATTACATTAGTATAATTAGATCGTAATTAGAATAGAAGAAGATTTATTAAATCGTCAGCTATCTCTATAAATATTTACATAGTCAAAAAAAAAATCGATCGTAAGAAAAGCTAATAAAACCTTTTTATTTTTGTCTAGATAGTGGAAAAAAAATAACACAAATATATATATATTAAATATATGTTGTATATCAGAATTATTGTAAAATTTTATATTTTGAAGGTGGCAATGAGGATTTTATCGCGCTTAAAATTGGATTATAAAATCGCTGTTTACGAGTATATTCCTCTTTTTATATATCGTTTTGCGTATAAAATGACGACGGTAAAAATTTTAATATTAAACTGAAATATCTGACGTACATTTTCATTATATTTATATTATTTTATACACACATATTTATATATTATATATCGAAAATAATGCGTTTAAAAAAAAAATCATACACCCACAATACGAGCGAACGGTATATATATAAAAAATATTGTATATTTAATAATTTTCATGTGTAAATAATTAAATTAATTTTATCAACGTTTAATTTTGTGTCGGTAGATAATTTAATGTGTACGTGTTTTATTAAATCGTTCGCAAAATTAAAAATAAAAATCTCGATTATGTCAAATTTATAATAATATAATATAAAATGTCATAGTAAAAATATTACATATAGAATTTTTATTTCGAAAAATAAAAAAAAATTAAAAAAAAAACGGATCAAAGTGGATAAAAACGAAATTGTTCCGGTTCAATGTTTCCATTCCATTTCGTGATTACAAAATAAACTAGTCAAATGTTTGTTTGTTATTTTTTTTTTTAAATCACAAAGAAAAAAAAAACACTAATGCAATTGTGCGAATAATAAAAAAAAACAGTAAATAAATAGTAAATTTATTGTAGACAAAAAAAAAACGCTTTTCAATTCGAATAATTGATTATATTTGCTTTGAAATCGATTTGATTCCGTTGTATTTTATTGTGAAAAAAAAAATAGTTAATATATTTAAAATTTTTCATCGCATCATATTTTTATTATATAATTTTGTATAATCAAAATGTGAATTTTATGATGAAAAAAATCTCTCTTTTAAACACGTGATAATCGCATAATTCACATGACATTCGTTAGGTTTAAAAACGAGGAAAACCAGGAAAAATGTATAAAATATCTTTTTGTGTCATTTCAAAAAAGCTATATGAGATATTATATAAAAATAACGAGAATCTCAATTTTTCTCAATAAATCCTTTTTTAATGGTAAATATTAACTTTATCTTATTGAAGGTAATCTTTCTAACAATACATTTATTTCAGCATTTTTTTCCAATTTTCAAATAACTTTTAAAGGATATCATTTTTCGATTTCGCGCACAGTTTTTTCAGTTAATTTATTTTTATCACTTAATTTTGGCAAAATTGTGTCCTTATATGATTCTCTTGTGCATCAAAAATAGAGAAAAATCTCTTAAGAATTATCTATGATATTTTTGGATAAATTTTTAATTTCATTAATTTCAGTAATTGTCCAAAATAATTTTAATCCATTATTTTATATTATCGTTGCTAATCGGTGTTCCAAAAATATAATAATAATTAAATTCATTAAAATATATAAAATCTTTTCAATTTTCAATTGAACAAAATAAATCCATTATTAACTAAATAAAATATACTACATATGGTATATTAAATATTTTCATCTGTATGATATATTATATATATATATGATGAAAGAATAAGACAACGTCAAACGATTTAAGAGTGAGGTCAGATTCTGTATTATTATCAATATATATATATATATTTATATATATATATATATATATATATATATATATATATATATATATGTATATATATATACGAAGCGCATACATATTTATATAAAACGATACGGTTTATCACAGAAAAAAAAACGCAGAAATAGAAATGACCGAAAAAAAATGGAGGCAAAAAGAAAAAGAAGAAGAAAAAGGAGAAAAAAAGAGCACAGAAAAAAGGATACGATCAGAAATGACACGCACAGAAATATATGGACCACGTCCTGCGTTGAATTACCGTCATCTGAACGGGGGAAATAACCGGGCGGGGTTCATAAGCACAACTTCAGTAGGAAAACGGTATCATAACTTAAGAACATTACAAAAATATATATATATATATATATATATATATATATATATATATATATATGTGTGTGTGTGTGTGCACAGTTGGACTACGCTTTTTGTCTATTATCATGTGTTGAATCGATTCGAAAATTGACTTTTTACAATGTATTTATGAAGAAAATGCTAAGAACGACCTTGATTTTTGACCAATTTCGACTCATTTTTAGTACATTATTAGCTAGATTATCGAATAGTTTTTTTTTTGTCACATTCATAAACATTTTTGGTATTGGATTTCTATCAGACATGAAGGAAAGTGCCTCATATCCCAAATATCAATATTAATATATGAAATCGATTCATAAAAAATGTTGAGATCCTCTAATATATCTTTAATTCTAATTTGATGATTTTTAATCACAATTTATTTCACTTTTTTTGATGTTATCGTTATTAGTATAAAATTTTAAACGTTGATAGAAAATGATGAGCATCATCTTAATTTGCTTTTGACTCATTTTTTAGCATTCTATTTAACGTGACTCATTTCTATTTAACGTGTTTTTTTTAGTACTTGACCTCTATCAGACATATGGAATCAAGACTCATATTCCAAACATCACAGTATATCTTTGAAAAAAAATTTCTGACTAAATTGAACCATTTTGGGTCAAATTTGATTACGTGACATTATTATTTTTCTTTTTTTCATAACATCTACTACAGAAAAAAATGTTTTAACATCAGTTATGATATTTTTTCTTATATATCATAATCATGATATCATTTTTATGTCGATTTTTATCTTTTCTACAGATAATTTGTTGTAATATTTTATCGTATATTCACCGTGATATATGTTTCAGATATGCAATTTTATGAACCTATAAAATTCTTTCTCTTCTTTTTTTTTTAGATTTATATCGATCGAAAAATTTGTTGTCTACAATATTCAATATATTATTTTAAATAACTGTATGCAAAAAAATTAAAAAATAAATATTCTTAATATTTTTAAAATATTATTAATATCAAAAAATATATTAAATATTATATCAGATTTAAAATTCATTATTTGATACAGAAAAATAAATTTATATATTTTATAAAAATATTAAATAAAATACAATATTATTAAAATATAATAATATTTCATATAAATAATTTAATTTTCTGTATATTTGTTACACGTAACACTGTACATAATACGCGTAACAAGGGTAAGTGTACATTACAAACTAGAAGCACATATTTGCCCAAACAAATAGAGGGACTTTTGTTTGTATTCAAAACTTATTTGAAGTTCAAAGTCTTTGTCCTAGATTATTTTCGATGTATTTCGAATATATATTGTAAAAAGTACAGTATAGAAACTTTAAAATTAGAAAAGACACCGTAATTATCCATACTATAAAAATATTATAATATATATTTTTAGATATTATATTATGATCGACAGCGGTATCCCACTGTACAATAAATATATTTGAGTATATTATATATATATGTATATTGTATAAAAATGACCGAAAGAAAGGTCCAAATGAAGTCCGACGATACACGTGCGTGCTACATATGAACTCGAAATATGAAATAAATCTATGTTAGATTCATTTTATATACAGACCGGCTGTTTTCTATCTTATTGTCTGTTCAACTGTCGCACTATAATATACTATTATAGAATTTAATATTTATAAATGTCTATTTTTTTTTATTATATATGTGAATATATAGTTAAATATTCTTAATCTATATCGTTTATTTATAAAGATATAATCGTCTATCTTATTTGAATCATCCTGTATATATATATGTTTGTGTGTGTGTGATTATATAGAAATACTATGCTGTAAAATTCGAGTAGTAAACTGCACCGTTGGGTGCTATTTTTTTTCCCGTGAAAGAAAGTCGGAAAAGCTCCGGTCGACCGCTTCGAACATTTATTTATGAGGATATTCGGTTGCATTTTGTTACCGGAGGTTTTTCCGGTATTCTTTTCCGATATCGGATCGGTAGAACCGTTCGGAAAATATGTCACGATTTTCGCTTTGCTCCCCCCCCCTCTCGAATCGGATTAAGAGAGACCTTTCCCCCTCTCAGAGTTCTTAAATTCGTATTTGTAATTCGGCTACAAATAAAGATATTTTATTTATTTTTATATTGTGGTTTAGTATTGTTTATATATATATATATATATATATATATATATATATATATATATATATATATATATATATATATATATATAAAGTTAAGACAGTGGCGTTATTAGGATTCGTGTTATTTAGGGTAAAAATCTGAAAAATTATTGTGAATACATATTGTAATTCATATCGAAGAATCGTGTAGTTTATTCAGTTATTAAAGGATAGTAAATTATTAAATTTTTATTAAAAATATTGATATTTTTTTATTATTTTATAATTATAGATAAATTTTCATTACTTTAGATCACATCTTAAGGCTATCAATTTTATTATTTAATAACTTCTATATGTGTAATACAAAAAAATTTCAATAATATTTTTAGATTCGTAGTAACCGGTATATAAATAAAAAAAAATATTAAATTTATTTTATTACCGTTTCATGTCATTTAAAAAAGAAAATGATGAATTAAAAAAAAATTAGGTACCGACAATTTAATAACATTTCTTTGAAAGCAAAGTATGAGAAATGAATAAAAAAAAAAGGAGGAAAATGCCATAGCAACAAATAAAAGGTAAAAGCGAAAGCCGCGCAATATTTTCTCATTAAATCGTCGCTTATAGCGTTTCGACCGCGTTATATATAATAATTAAATTTAACCGGAAAATAAAAATATAATACCAACCTTCGTTTAGCGCGCAACGAGAAACAAAAACCCAAAAAATATATAATAAATAAATAAATAATAAAAAATAAGTCGGAAAATTGCGTGTGCGCTCGAAGAAAATTGGACGAGTTTTACGCGTTTTGATATACCGACGTAGTCTAGTCGTCGTGGAAAAATCGAAGATTTTCCACGTTTCGGTCAATAAAAATCGGGATCACTCGAATGTTTATACACCAAAAAGGAAGAGAGAAAGGTTAGATATCCTGGAGAGTATAAATTTGCCTTCGCCTCGCAGTATGTCGATTTTTCTCGAAAAACTGAACCCTTTTTTTTTTCTTTCTCCACGAGGTTCGGAAGCTCTTTTATGGCTCCATTTCGACCGTTGGCTTTTGCTTCCCAGCGAGTTTGATTTTTCCACGCCGACGCTCATTCGAACGTAAGCCTTCGGGAAAATCGACTATAAACAAAAAATATATAAAGACGGTGCGCGAAAAGCGGAGTCGTAACGGCGAAGGGGTTAACGATTTTTTACAGTGCAAAAAAATAAAGGAAAGAATGAAAAGGAATAAAAGAAATATATATATATATATATATATATTGAGGAAAATATCTCCATGGAGAAAACTGGCGCACGTGTTCTGGACTGCCTTTAACCAGGTGAGTTATTGTAATGATTCTCTTGCAAATACACATTTGCAATTTGATCAATGGCATTTTCGCATTTTCTTAGATTTTACGATCTTTTTTTCCATTTTCTTTTTATTATTATATACGTAAAACTGAACGAAAAGTTCTTTTTTATGCTGTGATAATGTTTAAACAGTATAGTAATTTAAAAAAAAATACAACGAAACGTGTTTTCCTTTAACACGTCTAGAAGGCAATATCTGACTAAAGTTTTTATATTTTTTTAACGCAAAAAATACAAATATCTATATAATATATGAAAATAGAAAACAAAAATTTATTTTCAATATTTAGAATAAAATTTAATCTTATTTCACTTTTTTTTCTAAATACAATATAAAATATACACAATAAAAAATAACGAACATTATTTGTTATAAAAGTGGAAAATTAGCTATGATTTTTTAAGTCGTCAATAGTTAACGACGAAACGGTATTTAATTTAATATATGAATAAATTTAACACTTCAACAATTTTATATTAAAAAAAATAGATGAATTATTTGAAATTTAATTGAAAAAAAAATGTAAACAGTAAAAATATTTAATAACTCATTATAAATTTTAAACTTTTATTATGATTTACTGAATTTAACTTTCAAAATTATTAATGAAAATAAATGTAACAGACATTAAATAATAAGAATATTAAATAGTTTATGTTGATATTGTTATTTTATATATTTTTTTATATATATGGTATATTATATATATAAAAATCAATGTGTATATAAAATACATATTTTGCATATAGTAAGAAAATCCCGTTCGTGTCAAAAAAGGATTATAGACTATCGCTTAATTTTTTTTTATATAAATTTTTTCTATATATTACACGGAAGCGTCGTCGGATTTATGTAAATTTTCCACTTTATCCCGTCGAGTTTTTCCGCCGGTGGAAAGTTTTCAATTTTTTTTCCTTCAGCTCGCTCCACCTTTCGACTTATCGTATTGAAGTCAACTGAGCTGCAGAGCGAAATAGAAAGAAAGAAAAAGAACAGAAAAAAAAGAAGGAAAACATGCGGCACAATATTGAGAAAATTCTCTTTTCACGTCGGAAAACAACTCGCGATCGTCGTAAATACTTCAAAATATTTTCGGACGATCGTAGGAACGGTTTTACGACGAAACGAGACCGGAATTGTTTCCAGATTTCGATATATTCTATGGAATTTTTCCATTTACAAAGTCCATCTTGTATCTCATGAGATACATTTGCTTTCGAATATTATATTTATATGATAAAGTATAAAGAAAACGTCGAAATATAATATTTCTATAAATATTATAAAATATTTAATAAATCATATTTATTAATTAGAATAAAAATATATTTGAAGATAGATTGTATAAAATTATGAAACTATTTTAAAATGTGGTTTCTTAAGAGCACATATCATAAATTTTTCATGTATTTTATTTTACTACGGAAAAGTCAGGAAAATTCGCTGTTAATTAATAAGTTATGAACGATACAATTTTGAGATATAGCTTCGAAATATTTCAGTTATTATAAAGGTAACTTATTTTGATGGTATTTGGAAAATTATGAGTGTAATCGAGGGTCTAATTACGAGTTGCCTTTTCGATTTAGAGAATTTTCTATTCGAAAATTAATTTTTCATAATATAATTAACGCAAATCTGATTTTGAATTCGTTTTAAAATATGAATAAACGGAATAAAAAAAAATATGATGTTTTTTATCTAAAATTATAATTTTATTTATTTACGTTTTGATTAAATATTAAAAAATAATAATAATATGTAGGTGACTAATATTGTTTATTTTTTACGTTAAATTGAAAAATTGAGTGAGATTTTTCATTTCAGTAAAAATTTTTGTACATCATTATATTATATAATATTAAAAAGTCCTTTAACATTTTTATATTAATCTTTCGTTTAATTTACGTTCTAATATGGCTTATTTTGTATTAAAATTGCGATCGTAAGTCTTGGTTTTTTTTCTGCATTATATATATATATATATATATATATATATATATATATATATATATATATATTTATATAATATAAAATGTGGCCATAGTGAATGTTATTATTAAAATGCGTTCGTCGTTCGTAAAAAAATGAGAAGAAAAAGAAGAAAAAAAAAAGAAATTAAGTGAGAAAAATGATCGTGCAAAATTTATATTATGAACGATATAAATTCTATTTATTCCGCTGGCATACTTTAGAAAAAGTGAAGAATATATAAGAACAGTATTATAAAGTATGAGAGCGCTGTTCAAAGTGTGGGACGAGCGCGAAAATTCGAAGATTTCCGCGACGCTTTAAAAATATTTACAGATGTTTTCTTTTCATTTTCAATAACCATTCTTGATCGTGAAATTCCTTCGATGCCTGAAAATTTTCCGATATGGAATTCTTTTTTCTTTTTCCTTTTTGACGTACAGTTTGACACAAAATATTGATTTTAATTTAAAAATTTTACGAATTTTTTAAATATATATATATATATATATATATATATATATATATAAATTTGTCAGATTTTCAATTTATTAATGTAGTAAATAAAATTGTATGATATGAAATGATAAATATGTATATATTTATTACAAAGTTAAGTATTTTAAAAGGAAAAAATTAAAAAAAAAACGAAAAAAAGTAATTTTATGAAAATAGTAAAAAAATATTTTAATTAATTTTTATTACAGAAAGGTATAGTTTTTAATTGACTTAACTTCAAGGAAAATAAATATTATTATATAATAGAATCTAGAATAATTTATTTTTATTTAAAAAAATATATGAAGAAAGTTTGGTTAATAAATATCTACAAAAAATACTTAAATAATTGCATAAAAGATTAAATTTTATTTTTTGAGTCTATTAAAAAAATATTATTTTTTGCATTTTAAATATGATTGTACTTTTGAATCGCAATGTATTTTTTTTATATTTTGGTTAAATATTGATTTTAGATTATATAGAATATAATATGCATGAAAAAAAAACGTTTTCACTTTACCTTTTTTTTCCATGTTATTTTTAAACTAAAAATGAATTATTAAATATTCAAAAGATGAAATCTTGCGGTGAATAATATTAAATTAAAATATAATTACTACCTTCAAGCGTTGTAATTATTATATAGAATTTTATTAAAAAATAGCTAATTCATCAGATTCGTCGGTTAGTTTATATTTTTAATGTCAAAATAACAAAGAATAACATTTAAAATTAAATCAATTTTTTTTTAATTATAATTATTTTTGATATATTTGATAAACTTATATTGAAATAAAAAATATATTCTGCTTTATTTACTCTATCCGTATTATTTTTAAATTTATATATTATCAATATACATATATTTTTTATGAAAAATTTTCATTTATATAAAATTTATATATTTTTAATAATATTTATTTTTTGACTGATATTGACGATATTTAGATACTGTCATTTTTTAGAAATATTTCGAATTACTTGAAATCGCAATATTTCATTCAACAATATTGACTTAAATTAAATATTTGACAACACTTTATCAAATGAGTGTAAAAAAAATATGTATAATATATAATATAATGTAATGAAAAAAATTGAGAAGCACTGTACTAAATGAAAATTTTAACCTGCTCTCACGTTTATAGAAAAGATCAGATATAACGTCGTATATATATTATATATATCGAACGTCGAAGTCGTGTGATATTTTCACGCGCTTTTCCCTCGCCGGAAAATTGTTTTATAAGCGTTTTCAAAACCAGGTCACACATCCCTTTTTTTTCTACGACTACTTCGTTCACAAAAAAAAATAAAATAAAAATAATAATAAAATATATATAAAAAAAACCGCAAACAATTTCAAACCGCGTACGATGAAAAGAAACGAAAGAAAACCGACGCGACGTCGAAAAAGAAAAAAAAAATAGGAAAGAAAGAAAAGTGTAAAGCGATGACGTACCACGATTGAGGAGCGAATTCGCGATGGCCAGTTTGTCTTGCCCGTCACGTGTTGTGGAGGCTTCGAGAGTTAAAGTCGAAACGTGTTCCCGTCGTCCTAAACTCACATTCATAACACTCACGAAAATATGACTGAAAAAAAAAATTATATATTTATTTATACGTACTCGTATATCATATAAATGCACATATATCATTCATACGTGTTTTTCTACGGTTCTAAATAAAATATATATATTATTTATATATAAATATATTAACATTGGTCTGTGGTGAATTTAAGCGCTTCATTATACTTTCGTATATTTATTTTTATATAACATGATAAATATAATATAAATGAAAAATATAAAATTTATTATATCGACATTTTTATAGAGATATTTGTAATAAAAATATAGTATATTCTCGTAATTTATATTTTTATCGATGAATTTTATCGAAATATACGAATATCGTATTACAATATTAATGTCTATCATTTAATACTAATACATCATAGCAATTTAATTATGTTTATGAAAATATCGATTTCTTTATCATTATATATATATATATATATATATATATATATATATATATATATATATATATATATATATGTATGTGTGTGTGTATGTAATTATAAATATAAAATAATATTTTTTATGTACTATATAAAAATATATATTCTATGAATTTACAGTGAAACATTCATTTAATAATCTGTTTTTTTTAGTTAGTATGGTTTAATATTTTTTTTTAATATTTTTTAAGTTTTAATAAATTGCCGAGAAAAATTAAATTTCTAAACATATTAAATATAAACCCAGAACGTTACTTAAAAACAAACATCAAATCTAATTCAACGACAATTAAATTAAATCCCGTATAATTGTTTAAAATACATATATTTTTAAATAAATATAACCGTATTTTAAAAAAAAAAAAAATAATAATTTTTGACATTTATTATATATATATATATATATATATATATATATATATATATATATATATATAAATATAACGAAATTTATCGGTTAATTTCGTTATACATACAAATTATAGCGTGCATTTTTGAATGTCGTGCGATTGATAAACGTTAATTTAATTTTAATAATTGAAAACGTTTATATATTTCAATGCGAGTACAAATGTCGTCGTTTTATTCGCATTATAATTAATATACGAATGAATATAAATATTTGCGCGAATTTGCATTAAAATTATGTCGTTTATGAATTCCAAATTTCGCATCCTCGATTCAAGTGAAAGCTATACGAATTTTCTTATATAATTTCACGATTACGTAATTTGACAATTACACAAATATAAATATAAACGTTTATAAATATAAAATATAATCAATGTACTACTGTGATCAAAAAGTAAGGTGAAATTGACATTTGTAATTTTTTTTTCCTAGGTTAGTAGGACTGTCTATAAAATTTGTCAAGCGTCTGTTCGTCAAAAGATTTAATTATATCCGAGTTTTTACAACTTTTGATTCCTTCATTACGATTATACACCATGTAATATTGCATTGGTTCTTCGCGACTTTTTTATCACAAATTCGACTCATATCGTTCCGCAACCAACGTATTCGCCTGATTTGGCTCCGTGCGACTTTTGGCTATTCCGAAAATTCAATGACCAATGCAAAGACGCCGTTTTGACAAAATTAAGGAGATATAAACCGATTCGGAATATCGGAATAAGACTATTCCGACTGTTTCGAGGACTAGATTAAAAGCGTTGGCAATGATTTGAATGAATAAATAAATAATTTATATTTAAAAAAAAATCACCTTTCTTTTTGATCACAGTGTTATATATATTTGTGTTAATTTTAATTTTTTTTATATATATTGAAAACGTCATTTTCTTGAGAGCAAAAATTCATATAGTAATATTCTTTATAATGTAGACGTTTCATAAATTCGAATTTCACTCACGGCAATGAGTTACTTGTTCTTTAGTCGGTTTTTCCTCTCGACAAGTTTTCCTATTCGATCGTTTTTCTCTCTCGCATTTGACTATAAAACAGGATATAACCTGACCATAAATGTATCGCACGACTTTGTAGCAAATTGAAAATATTTAAGTGGCACTCTCTAGACACGTAATGCAATCGTAAAAAAAAGTCACTTTTGCATTTTACATGCGTAATTTTTCCATTTTCGTTTTTGTGCGATTTTTTTTTGTTTGTTTGTGAACGTTTCGTATTTTTTAGATGAAATTAAAATATTGACTATAGTTCGTTTAATTCATTCTTCTATTATATAAATAAAAATATGACTTTTTTAATAGCTTTCTCCATGTCGAAGAAGACTACAGTGAGGTTAAACCTTCTCACACGGAGTAGCATAATTTGAGGTTTCAGTGCTGCTCATGATCCTCAGGTTATTGGACTGTCTTAACTTTTTGAACGTCAGTTTCTTTTCTTTGACGTTTCCTTTTTCTTCCACCAGATTTCCTTATCGAAGTAACGTTTTACAAATTTTGTCATTTCATATATGATATTAAAGACGTCTTCGTTCTCAATGGTCTCAATTACTTTGAAGGTGGACATGTCGTCCATGAATTGGACTTTTTGCTAGTGTAAATGATGCTACTTAATCCACTTTGGTCCTGTCTTCTCTGGTCTTGGCGAAGGTCAACAGTGAGTAATCGATATTAAATGACAGCGTTATTCGATTGGAAAACTTTGACTTGTTCACGAAATTCAGTTCATAGATCCTTACTCGAACTGGTAATTAAATGATTAGTCCTCTTTTTAAAATATGTATTGATATTGATTTCGTCTCTATATATGGATTTTCAGATTGCCATTAATTAGTAGAACTTTCTCTTCCTGAAATAACCGAATGTTTATTTTTAGGCTAATTCAGAATTCATCCTTATCATTGGTGCCAAATTACTAGATATTATTAAAAGTATTGTTTCACTTATCATTTTGACTGATATGAATCGATCAGATACTCGGTGAACTTTAACACCACAGACTAATTTTATAAATAAATATTGATTTTATTATTTGTAAAATAAACATACAAAAATTAAAGTTTTTTTATAATGGAATAATATTTTTTTCTCATACGAATCGAACCAATAATCATCAATTCAACCAAAAAAAAAAAATGAGCACGAAATTTATTCAACGTTCGAGAATTATGCTCGAATATCAGTTTTCTTTGGTAATGAGAAAATAATAGAAAATCTCGATTCAAGGAAAATTGCCTCTTTTTTATATATATTATTATCACAGAGCGATTCAATCGTGAACATAAACGCCAACGAAGAGATTTATTTTATCCGAGTAGTTCTCATAATGGTTCTGAGCAGTGATAATCGCACGTTTAATCTCACCCTTATGCCGTCGTCGTTTTAAATAGAACAAACCCCCCCCCCCATTATTCTGAATGAAAAAAAAAGTTATATAAATGTCTTTTTGTATATTATAATAATTTATGAAATTCACTTCGACGACATATCGTTTTTTTTCTATGTTAAATTAATATTCGTCGAACGAACGGCTCGATGCCGTTTTACAGTAACGCATATAATATTGACGACGATAAAATATATATATATATATAATATAATATAATATAAAACGGGCAAAATTGTCTGTCCAAAAAAAAAAATGAAAAAAAATAATATAAAAAAAACCGCGGCCGGTGCCCCGAGAAAACTGTCGAGCAAGAGAAATTTCTCAGAGACAGATGGGAGCTCATATATTATTTTATTTCTTCTTATATAATATATATTTGAGTGTGTGTGTGTTTTTCTGTTTTCCGATGAAATAGTATTGCTCTTGCAGTAAAGTCTCCTTTTACGCTATTTATTATTTATTACGAGTTCCGTGATTGATCCGTCGTAAAATATCTTATGTGTGTGTACAATATGAATATGTTACGATTTTTATTTATTTATTACGTACGAGTAATATTTTATGTGAATAGTGAAGGAATGGTTTAGATTTTTATGTATTTTTTTTTTTGAAAAATAATAAAATATTTTAAGTAAACATACATTCAGTAAAAATTATCCAAATTATTATTATATAAAAAAAATAAAATTTATATATTGTTATTTTGTGACTGAATTAAATAAATTATGACTTGGGTAGTTTTATTTATTTGTATATAAAAATTAAATCTATTTATTATATGAAAAATCAGTTAAATATTAAATGTAAAAGTTTTTGTGTTATTTGATTTAATTTTAATTTTTCATGTTGATTATGAAAAAAAAATCATTTTGATAATTGATTTTGTCTTCATACGAGTCGGCAGCTTGTAATCAAATCATTTTTTTTATATGATTATTATCACTTATAAGTAGCGATAAAAATCATTAAAAAAAAGTAGATAAAAAAGTTAATTGTTAATTATATATTAGTATAAATATTTGTCTATTATATATGTATAATTAAACTATATGTAATATTAAAAATATAAAATGATAATTAATTTTAAAATTAACAAAGAAAACAAATGAAAAAAATAATTTCGTACTGAATTTCATTTTACGTTGATATATAAGGAATTGAAAATTGAATTATAATATAATTAAAAACAAATTCAATTATTTTTATTTTTTTAAATAAAAATAATAATATTTATTTTAAAAAACAAAATCAGAAAAATTTAATTAATATTATTTTGTTATCATTTTTCTTTAATAATACCTATATATATATATATATATATATATATATATATATATATATATATTTCAATAGAAATTTTTATTGAACAATTGATTATTTCCATTATATAAAAATTAATATATTCGTTTTTAATTTATTCTATAAATAAATTATATACAATATGATAATGAAATAAAATTAATTTCACTCTAAAACTGACGAGATTTCTAATAAATTATGTATCAAAAATTTAATGAATATATAATACAATATTTATTATAACTGATCGAACACAAATGATTTTTATTATTAATATTTATTCAAAAAATAATTTCATTCGTATTTTATTCACAATTTTAATATTAAATTATATTCAATCTACTAATATATTAATATTTTTTTTAATATATACAGTATTTTTTTTTGTCATTTCTATACAAAATTATTTTTAATATTATATCAGTGATACTCAATTTTTTTTCTTAATTGCATCAAAAAAAAATTTACAATCTAAGAAAATTTTTTTCCTGAAATTTAATTTTAGATTTTGATACATATTAAAATTCTAATAGTCTTCGATGGGAACGATTTCTTTTAGACATCCTGTATATCGCATTATATCGCACGTCACCGTCGAATAATTTGATATAATATGACACATAAGACGTGTATATCGGTATCGAGACAAGGAAAAAAAGGTATTTTATTTTAAAAAAATATTATATATATATATATATATATATATATATATATATATATATATATAATATTTTTTTTTGAAACATGTTATCTGTCGTTGGTTAACATGAAGGTGTATGATAAATATGTCTAGCGTGCGTCGGAAAAATCGCACGATGATAAATCACGTTTTTGCGATTTATTTATTGCGAAATCAAAACGTACCGCATGCATCATCACCCTTTTTTCCGGAAAAGCATTCCCTTTTTTCCCGGAAAAGCATCCCCCTTTAGGTCGTATTTTTTTTTCATTTCATTATTTATTTATCTACGCGAAAACTCCGTGAAAATAATGTATATATGTTATGCGCACATTATGCTCCTTGAAAATTTTACTACATATTATAATATTAAGTTGATATCCGTACATTAATTATAAGATTTTTTTATTATATTAAAATTTTTATAATTAAAATCGATATTAATTTTTATTATTAAATTATAAATTTAATCATTATTTATATATTATATATAAATAATAATAACAAAATAAATATTCTGAATTATTATGTTAGTATTTATTGCTCATTTAATAATTTATAATATGAACATTATTTTTAACCGAAATATAAAATAATTGCATCTACGTATTGAAAAATTGAAAAAGCCTAAATTTATATGATTATTTCATGATGTTTTTTTATAAATAAAAAAAAAATATATTTTATCTATTGTTGAATTTTATTATGAATAATATATTCGATAAAATATTAAAATATATAATTTACGTCTAATATTTGCGGTTATTTTTATAAGACAAAGAATAAATATGAGCAATTTTGTTTGTGCGTTGAAAAGTCTGTCAGAAATCTTGTTTTTATTAACCCTAAAAGACGGAAGAGAGAAACAAGGTCAAAGATGGTTTGATTTATTTATACGTTCACTTATTGCTCTATTTTTGACCTAGAAAATTGAGAAAGTTTCGCCAAGAATCTAGATTCAATATGAAATATATGTTATAATAGAAAAAAAAATTTAAATATTTATTTGTATACTATAGAAAGTTTCAAGAATCAGCTGATTTAAAAAAATATAAATAAAATACAATTGTAATAATAAAATTATATATACATTCCGTTTAAAATGTAAATGTTGTTAAATATAATATATGACATGACAAATTTCCGCGAAATAATTTAAAAATTTTCCGGAAAATTCCATATTTATATTATAATATATATCGTCGACGTTATAGCGGCGCTAAATCGGGGGAAAATGTGTTCGCGGCGGCCGTCGTTGAATTTTTAATGTTTTTCCCGCGGAAAATTCGTCGGTAATTGCGTTTAGTGCGCGACGGTTTTAATGAAAATTTTCGCAAACAATTTCCCGCGCCTTTTATAATTGATTGCGTTTGTTTTGGTTGTGAAATTTCGACGTTCGTACGGATCGCGTGATTTACGACGGTGTAAATTTTAAATTTCGCTTCATTGTGTTAAATTTGCCCCCCCCTCGCGCTTTCGTATATTTATGAGAAAATTTTTTTTTCACGTTAATATATTAAAAACTTCAAATATTCCGTTTGCCATTTATGTATTTTGCAGCGGTTTCTATCATCGTTTATTTTTTTTTCAATATTAAATTAGAGAGAATTATTTTTATTTTAAAACATATAAAATATTACTGAATAATTTTCCTTCGGTTTGTAGAATATTTTTTTATTATAAAATTGAATTTTAAATGTATCATTGAAATTTTAACTTTGTAATTTTAAACTAATTTTTGTATTAAATATTATTAATATAATTTATTTATTTGAAAAACATATTAATAAAAAAAAAAAACACTTGAATTAATCGTGAAAGTAGTTTTAATTAGATATTAGAAAAAAATATGAAATTTATCTTCATGTCTAGTATTCAGAAATAAGCTAGCGTAATATTAGAACATATAAAATAATGAAAATAAATAATTACAGTATAATTAAATAATGTAAGAAACCTTTCGGCTTATTTATTTTTATTGCTGTAATATATTGTTCTTATATTGTGTCAAGAAAAAACATGTGTGATATTTTATGTTTGTTTTTAATACGGAAAATAAAATTATGGCGGAAAGTACTCGCCAATCTCCATTCATTTTGTTTTCATAAAAGGAACAAGAAGCGAAAATACTCGCTTATTACAAGAAAAATAGAAAAACACACATATACATACATATATATAAATACATACATATATACAGTATGAGAGGAAAAAGCTCGAATAAGTTCGTAAACTTTCAGAATGCATTGCGCGTTCACATTCTTATTACAAGCTTTGACCAAAAATCTCCACATTAGTTTGTTGTACGGCACTTCCTAAACACGAAGAATAAATGTTAGAACGGGAAAGTTGTATAAAATGAGAGAGAGAAAGCCATACAACTCTTTATCCCGGTCGTCCAGAACTTTTCCAGTTACTATTTAGAGATTTTTTCTTCCCCGGGCACGGATTTTCCTAGAGCGCGTCTCTCTCATACGTTTTTTATGACCGTACCGATTATTCCCACATATTTTTCTTCTCGCCCTCTCGAAATTTTCTTTTTTTTTTATATTATTATTTTTATTTTGAACTCCTTCGACGACTCTACTTATCCCGTCGATATATTCTAGGACAGGTTTATATCCGATAAACATATTCGTCAGATAAATGGGCGGCTTTGAGCTCTTATTTATGTATAAAGTGGAAAGGCCTAAGAGAGAAAGATGTAAAAGGCGGAATCGATCGCAAGTGCTTTTTTTTTATATATACACGTCGCACTTTTGCCGAATTTGTGACTTTACTGTCAATTTGACTTTGAGTATATTGGAAAAGTTTTTGGCAACATTTCACCGTAGCGGATATTACTCGAGGCCCACATAAAATATTCGTCTCGAATGTAAGTCGAAAATAGCGGGGATGAAAGGTGAGGGGGTGATTGTTGGCGGGGGTTACTTGGGAAAAGTAGGGGGGAGGTGATCGGTGGTGGGGGTTATTTGGAAAAAGTGGGAGGGGGGGTGATTGGCCTTTGCATTATTATTATAATAATATCGGAGCAAATCAATAAGCAGCGGCAGCGACGATCTGCTCATAAAATTTAATAAGATTAATGGAAAAACTTGTAAATATGCCTGGTTTATTGGAAACGTTTTTTTATATATTGAGAAAATTGAGTGACTATTTTATAAAACGCTTTTTTATTTTTTATATATTATATAATTTTTAATTATTTATTTTATATATATATACATTATCAAGAAAATGATCTTAAAATAAGAATTTTTAATAGGATTATTTCGATCAATAAGGTATTTTTTAAAATTTTATAAATTAATCCATTTTATTAAATATTATAAATTATAATTACTCTTCATTAATAAATAAGATGTTTCAAAAAAGTTTTCAAAGAAATTGCAACTTTTTTATACTCCTTTATCGAAAATTTTGACTTTCTTTAAAATCAATGTTTCTAAATAATAATAATGTTATGATATAAAAAAATTGACGATTATTACTAGATAAATTTGAGGTGTATTTTTTATTTTAATAATATTTTATATTTTTTTATATTAAAAACATAGTTTTTTTATTGAGTATACAAAACTTTCTCGATTCATGTTTTAATAACAGTTACATTAAATTAGCTATAAATGAATTAATAGCGTGAAATCTTTTTTTATTTTTTTTACTCAAATTTTATATACATTAAAAATATAATTTCACTTAAAAAATACATTTTATAAATATAAATTCTAACCAATTTATTGATCAGAATATAAAATGCATGTATGTATGTATATATAGAAGAATATTCTTTAATTTATATATAATTTGATTCAATAGCTTATTGCGTATTAAATATATATTCGAATAAAAAAATTGCAATACGGAAACAATATTTTATTACATTTGGAAAATATATAATATTAAGACATTCAAACCACAATAATATTACATAAATTGGATATTGAAAAAAATCGTAAATTTGACATTTATATAGTAAAGGATTTAATAATGAGTATAGATTATATTTTTACGAGTAATTTTTTTTTATCATAAACAGATATGAAAAAAAAGACAATGATAATAATATATATATATATATATATATATATATATATATATATATATATATATATATATATATATATATATATATATATATGTTTATATACAAAAAAAAATGAAAAATGGAAAAGCAGCAAAAATCCCCGTTTTATGCATGACGTTATTTGTAAAACGATATGACGCCTAGTCAGAATCGTTTTTCGGACGACGCTTAAAGCGTTTTTCCCTTCGATTCCGTACGTATATTTGTATTCCATTTTTTTTCCCGCGTTTTCCCATTTTATTTTTCCGCGTCTATTTTTTTCCCCCACCCGTTCCGAGAGCGAACAGCACGGATATATTCGGTTCGAACGGACGAAAGAACCGAAAGAAATGGATGTGGGAGGCGAAGGGAGAAGAGGGGGGGGGCAAAAAAAAAAAGAAAAATATGACCTTCGTAACGAAAACGCAGATGAAATATTCACGTGCAAAAAGGAGATCTGATCTGACAAAAGCAATAAGAAGCCAAAAGCAGCAACGCAAAACCAAGAAATGCTCGATTGGGATCGATACTGGAATTTTTCGGTAAATGGTTTGGGTGAGTAAAAGGTTTTATTTCCCGCTCGACGAAAAATTGGATACGAGATGGCCTCGGGCAACCAATTTTATGGACGTTCAATATACTATACATATATATATATATATATATATATATATATATATATATATATATATATATATATATAAAAGTGCGCATTCGCTCATAATGTATATAATATATGTATGTATGTATGAAAGAGAGAGAGATAGAGAGTCAGGGTTCGCCAACAATTTACATCCGATCCTTAAAGTCCGGATAAAGAATCGTACGTGGGTCATAAAAGGTATTAAGAGTATTCGCAATGATGCAAGCGGATGAGGTGCTTCGTCTCGTCCTGTACCCATGAAGTCCTTGCGTCTTTTTTTTCTCATTTTTACGTTTGTAACGCTGCGAAATGAAAAACGCTAATGGAAATGGGAAATTTTTTCTTTATATTTTTTTTCTCAACCAATTTTCAAACGTGGCTAATATTGAATCAATTCGAATTCTATCGTTTTGTAAACACATTTTTTTAACACTAAATCTATCACTATTTAAACTCATCACTATACGCATTATAATGATTTTTTTTATTTATTAATTAATTTATTTAAAAACAAATTGACTATTATCTACGTTTAATTATAAAAATAATAATTACTTTATAGACCGGTCATTTTGACAGCGTACGGTAGGAATATGTTTATAAAAAGTGTCGGTAAATTTAGTGTTAAATCGAATCGATAATTTTTATTTTTTTTATATTATTTATTATAATATTTTTCATTCTTAAAATAATTATTATATATATATATATATATATATATATATAAATATATATATTATTTTAATAATGAATATTTTTTTATGATGATAAATTAATAATACTATATTAATTTATGATTTAATTTCATCTTGTACGATAGCTTTTATTTATGATAATTGTAAACTTTTTACATATTCGATATATTGTCCAAATTTTCTTTTTTTGAACCGTTTTCATTCTATTAAACATTATTTTTATTGCTTTAATTTTATATTCTCTTTATATTTTTATATATGCGTTAATTGTACATAAAAATAATTTATTCTTATTTTTATTGAACGTTTCGAATTTTTGAACGATATTCGTTTTAGTGCACATAAATAATTTATATCTCAAGTAAATGGAATTCGATATAATTTATATTAATAATCTATATATGAGGAATAATATTATTGCAAAGTTTCCATATCCATATATTTTTTTTTTGCACAAGACTTTTTTATTATATATATTATATATATATGTATATATAAATTGTTATAGAGTAAAATGGTGGGTTAAATTGATTTATAGAATTTGGAGCCATTCCGAAAAGGTAGTTCTCTCTGTGTAATGTTACATTGATTTATATTGCTTTCTATGTTCAACTTCCAGCACGATTATTTACCTGACAAACTAATTTCAATTTGTTTTGGCGCCAAAAAAAAAAAAAATATTCGAATCGACGAAAATTATTATTATTATTATTAACGATGGCGATAAAATGAGTGCGCGAATTTATCAATTGCACTGTTTAATTGCGCGGTTTCGTTGCGTAATTAATGTACGATCGAATTAATTTGTTATTATTTTTATTTATTTATTTTTTATTCTAAATATATTACGATATATTCTCAATCGACGTTATTTTTTATTCATTAATATATAAATATATTAATAAAATATGATATATATATATATATATATATATATATATAGAAAAAAATTAATAATAAAATATTTCTCAAAATTAAAAATATATTATTTAATACTTTTATTAAAAATAAAATAAATTAATACATAAAATTAGTTATTTTAATTTAAAATAATTGTTTTTTATTAATAAATGTACAATTTTTGATTGATACAATTTTTTACAAATTTTATTTATAATACAAAAATTAATTTCATAAAGAAAAAAATATATATATATATATATATATAAAGTAATAAATATTCTTTCGATTTTTCAATTAGATATGTAATATTAATATAATGATATACAAAATATCCTTTTATAACGTTACATATATACACCTCTTGGGTTTTCTCATTCGAAATTACCAATATCTAAACTAATAATTCATATTATATAATAAAAAATATATATATCACAATAATGTATTTGTATTATAATTTACGATTTCGATTAAATCTTCGTATATTAATGCGTAAAAGCGAGTTTGTATTAGAATTATCGTTATATTTCTGCAAAAATATTCCCTTAAGATTCTATAATATATATATATATATATATATATATATATATATATATATATATATATATTATATCTTACATATATATATGAATGTTACGATCGAATATTTTCGACTTTTTTCATACTAAAAACATAATTGGGAACATACATCACGAAATATCCTTGGGGAGAACTCGAAAAATTCCCATTCCCTTTAACATATAAGCATAAATGTAATAATATTGAAGAAGGGTAAGAATTGTGATGTATCTTTGAATCCTTATGAAGTACGCGCTAAGTATTTTCCAATATTAACCCATCAATCAATCCGAGTCTTTCTATCAATTTATATATACGTTTTTTTTTTTTTTTGATATTATCGAGTATTATATTTTTATTATCGGCGTACGTTTTTTTCGTTTCACCCTTGTGATATTTAGTGTGTTTCGTGGGCGTTTCTGAGTGTATTTTAAGTTTGTTCATACAAAGGACTAATATATTTTTTTTATTGCCATGAATTCGTTTTCCATATATACATACATCTTTTTTCCGAAAATATATCAGAATTTTTTTATATATATTTTTAGAGTTTGTACTTTATTTTATACGAATATATTATACAAGGATGTATATTTTGAGTTGTAAAAATCATTTAATATTAATTTGTAGAAGTAAGGTTTGAGTGCTACATCAGCGGCGGCGGCGGCAGAATCTAAAATTATATATATATATATATATATATATATATATATATATATATATATATATATATATATATATATATATATATATATATATATAATTTTAGACTTTGGATCTTTGATTTATCTAAATTATATAAATTAATTTGAAAAATAATAATATTTATCGCTCATTTATTGTTTAAAATATGTTTTTTTTTTCATATAACAAGAAATTTAAATATTTTTAATTTATTTTAAATACAAAAATTGTATGATTTTCTAATATAAAAAAAATATTTTTATATATTTATAATTAATAGAAATATTTCTTTCATATTTTTATTTGAAGTGTATAAAATGTAGATCTTTTAAAATATAATATATTGTAAAATTTTTATAAAGAAATAATGACT
This sequence comes from Leptonema lineaticorne, assembly GCA_024500535.1. Lineage (NCBI taxonomy): Eukaryota > Metazoa > Arthropoda > Insecta > Trichoptera > Hydropsychidae > Leptonema > Leptonema lineaticorne. The sequence continues at coordinate 12,591,003 of JANIJI010000021.1, forward strand.
TAAATTGATAAAAAAAGATGAGATATTTTCTACTGATATGTGAAATTAATCAAGAAAAATATTGATCTTTAAATTGATATTATTAATATCATTTTTTTAATCATTATGTAAATTTTTGGATCACTCGATATTTTTATATTTCTATATAGATATTTCGATCTCTCCACCCCCCCCCTCTCTCTCTCTCTATATATATATATATATATATATATATATATATATATATATATATATATAATTGATAATATTAATATATTTTTTGGATCACTATGTATATTATTTTACAGCAGTGCGAAATTTAACGTTTAAAACGTGTAATTCCGTTATTGAAATAAGACATAATAAAATAATCGAATGCAAATATATTCTAGTACGATAAATATTAACCGTTAACAATATAACGGGTCCGTTACGTTTTATTATTATTAACGAAACAAACAAAATTGATAAGTGCCACGTTTAATTATCGACGAGCGCAAGTCTAATCCCTTTCGTTTTCCAAGGTATGAAAAGGTTTTAGTGGTTTTATGTCGAATCGGGATGGGGGATGGGGGTGGGGGAAAATTTGACCCCGAAGGCGCGAAGAAAAACCGTGTCGATTTTCAATACACGATTTATGGACGAGGAAAAGCGAACTGCCTCATAAATAAAAATCGAATAATGACGATATCTAGGTGAGAAAAACTGCTGATTTATTGATATTATCATAATATTTTTGTAGATAACTGTTTTATTTTTGTATATTATAATATGATTAAAAATATTTTTATAGAAAAAAAAATTATTGTAATTATTTTTTTAACCGTTGTATAAATTAAAAAATATTTTAAAATATTATAATTAGAATTACTTATGATTTATTAGTGTAATAGAAATGAGATAATATTTGTATTACTAAATATTTTACGCGATTATTTATTAATATAATATTTATGTATATATATATATATATATATATATATATATATATATATATATATATATATATATATATATATATATATATATATATATATATATATATAATATGTATACTTGTAAGTAGACGTGAACACGAAAACTTTTCCGGAAAAGCCTAGAGGAAATATGAAAAATAAAATAAAAACCAAGACGTTCGAAAGCGGTTGCGTTTTCTTTCGGTTTCGACGACTTCAGACGCTGAAGCCTGAAAAAAAAGTCATGAATAAAACAAAACAGCAGATATTCAAACAGCATCCCCGGCGAGAAAGTGAAGAAAGTTACGACCGAAACAAAAGGATAACTACATCTCACATTTCATATACGTTATGTATTATATTGTATATATATATATATAATTTTTTTTTCACTCACGTAGGATAATGAAAGAGTCGTTGAATTTCGGTAATATCTATGATATTACCATTTGTATTCTATTATATATATATATATATATATATATATATATATATATATATATATATATATATATATATATATTCACTATATTCCGACATATATACGGTGAAAAAATATTAGAACCACTGAATAAAATTAGTATATAACATGAAAACGATAGCAATTTTTTCCGCGGAAAACTGCCTCTAAAACGGTACACTTTTAACGCCCTAGATGCGAAAATTCCCCTAAGAGTTTCTCATATGAAGTTATTCTAAATAAAAAAAAAGTAAAGAATAAGAGTACATTTTGCTCTTCATTGCCTTTATATTGTGCTCTCGCTATAAAAATATAATATTGTAGTTTTTTTTTTTTTTGAAAATAAACTAAGTGCGCATATCTCGTAATTTTTCGTTGAACACAATAGAAGAGCAATTGTTTATCTTGTAAAAAGTTTTTAAAATATTCATTGTAGAAAATCTCAATATTTATTGTATAATTTTATTAAAAAAAATATATGAGAATTTAAAGTCAAATATATTTATAATAAATTTCTTAAAAATAAAATTTTCAATATTTTGTAAAACAATATATTAATAGTAATTTTTATGGTATTAAAAAATATTTTTTAATGATAATTTTAATATTTAAAATATAATACATTAAATTATACGATATGCGTAATATATTATACGTTTATGTATGCAAAAAATAGAATAAAAAACGTTGGAAAATGTTGGAAAAACTCGGTGAAAATTCCTTTCATATCAGTCGATAGAACAATTTCAACAATAATCCTACGATAAATTTCGAGCATTCAGAGCACGGAAACAAAATTCTCTATTATTTCCAAATGTGACACAGAGTCAGATATTTTCATATTATACTTTAGTGCACACACACACACACACACATATATATATATATATATATATATATATATATATATATATAATTTATATTTGTGTGTGTAAGAGAACAATCTCAAAGACAAAAGAATTGAAATTCCTCCTCGACGCTCGGCGTTTGAAGCAATGTCTCTAACCGGTTTTACAGCGCCGATTGGTCTTTTTAACATTTTTCACCGTTCTAATATATATGTATGTATGTAAATATTTTGTATATACAACGGTATTCTAAAATTGAAATAGTTTGTTGCTCGTGGAAAAATCGAAAAATAAAAATTTTCACCCACCCGTTTTTACGATAAACACTAGTTTTCATTGACAGTTAATACGGGAAAACGTACATCGCGAAAATACTATTTATTTTACGAAATGTGTTTTTGAACATTATTGCAACATCTAAAAACGTAAATATTCAAAGCTTTTCCGTTTACTATATTTAACTGTTTTATGTATATATAAATATTTGTTTATCATAGTTTTCTTAGTAATAAAAACCGATAACCCTTTCAAACATAAATTGTGTATATATTAGTAAATTGAGCATATATATATAGAAATTTTCATAATCTACTGTGATAAAAAAAATAAGGTGAAATTGTCATTTAAAACACTCGGATATTAGGAAGGCAGGTAAATTATATATTTTTTCTAGATTGGTAGGACTGTTTCTAATATTTTCCAAGCGACTGTTTGTCAAAAAGTTTAAGTATTTCTAAGTTACACGCGTTTTTACAACTCTTGATTCTTTCATCACAATAATGCACCATGTAATACTGCATTGGTTCTTCGTGAATTTTTTGCCAAAAACTCGACTCATATCGTTCCGCAACCATCGTATTTGCCTGATTTGGCTCCGTGCGACTTCTGGCTATTCAGAAAACTTAAAAGGCTAATTACGGTGACGCCGTTTTGACACGATTGAGGAGATAAAAATCGAATCAAAGAATTTCTTGAAGACTATATCGGAAAAAGACTATTCCGACTATTTCGAGGGATGTAAAAAGCGTTGATAAAAGTGCGTTTTATCGGACGGGGATTACTTGGAAGGAAATGAAATTAATTTAGAAGAATAAATAAATAATTTAATTTTTTATAAAAAAAATCACAGTGTTAAATATTAATTTATATATGTGAAAGAATTTATAGTCTTGCGTTTGACGTATAATAAGATGAATTTAACGATTTCAAAAAGAGATTTAAAAAGTTTCAATCGAAAATATACGACGATTATTATTTTGTGCGATAAAATTTCGCCGTAAAGCCTACTCTTTTTTTCATTATTATTATTGAAAATGAATTATGAAATAAATACAAGAGAGAATATTAGATTATTATGACGCGTTTATAATCCCATTATATATATATATATATATATATATATATATATATATATATATATATATATATATATATATATATATATATATATATATAAAGTTGGTCTCAGGTGCGAGTTTTGCACATATAAATTACTTATATATGCATATTCATGCGGCTAAACATTATTGTGGATTATAAAGGCTTTTGTTTAATTGCTTCGTAATATTCGCAAAAACGATTTCCACGCTGCGAAGGAAAAGATTTTTCCGTCCCGTCCACAATGACAAAATTTTTGCATTGATTTTTTTTTTTGATAATGAAAAAAGAAATAATATAATAACCGTAGTAGCATATTTTATATACAGGTTAAATGAAAACGGGGTGGAAATGGTAAAAAAGAAACGAGTGAGGGGAAATTTGAGGGTGGAGTGATTAAAAAAAATATTGAATTCGTCGGACGCCGATGAAAATAATACCGCGAATTGCGAAAATTTTCCAAATCAAGACGTTTAATTCTCCGTGCGCAGAAATTTAATTAACTGGCAATCTTTCTTTTTTTTTTTGTCTTTCTTTCTTCTCTTTTTATTCTTCTCGTTTGCTCTATTCGAGCAAGATTTTCTCTTTCTTTGTCTCGCGTAAAATATCTCTCTTTCGCTCTGTTTGTTCCGTTTTTCCGCGGAAGAGAAAATTTTCGATGGAAAAGTAGCGACAATCATCGTTACCAGAGTGAAAAACGAAAGAAACTCATTAAGCGAACTTTCCGCTAATTGGTCGGTCTATGCGATTCGAAAATTTTCTTTTCCAATTCGATATAAAAAATCTACAGTTTTCTTTTCGAAAAAAAAATGTATATAATGGAAAAGCATATTTAAGAGACTTTTTATCTTTACTAAAAGTGATTTATATATTATTTTTAATTATTTTAAACTTTATTTATATTCATTTTTCAAGTTTTTTTAATAAAAAAAATATTTTTCGTATTAAAAAATAATGTTAAAAATATTTTAAGAATATTATTTATAAATTAATTATTAATATGCAATAAAAATATTATGATTTTTGAAGATTAAATTAAAATTTAAACAACATTAAATTTTATTATAAACATACATATATTATATTTAACATTAAATATTCAATAGTTTTTTTTTTGTGACTAATAATATAATATAAATTTAAACCAATTGTGACGATTTATATTATTCGATTTTTGTCCAATAATTATAATTTTATACGAATTATCATGTAATATAATGAAAATATTCGCATGAAACGCGATGCATTTTATTCGAGGGTCGATATTGAATTTGTTTAATATTTACGATCCGTTAAATTCATTAATTATAATAATGTTATTGGAAATTTTGAGAATCGATACGAATATATATATTTCCGGAAAATAACGGATATTCTACCAAAATTAACGGCATTGTTGTCAAAGTCTATTTATGGCAGATTTTCTATATTCCGATGTTATTTCGGGTTCGGTTTTAGAATTAGTTTTTTTCCAAGAAGTCTTCAATTTATTATTATTTAATAATTGATTACTTGAAAATTATTAATAGAGTATTAATTAAATATTTTAAAGTTAATTTTTTTCATCTAAATCAGAGGTTTTTAATAATTTTGACGTACGAAATTTTTCTTTTTTTTCCCACTCAGTACTTTATTCGCTCCTTCGTATATATTAAATTATTTATATAGTTGGTTATAATAGGCAGCTTTTATATATGCAATAATTAATAAAATTGTAGAATTATTATGAATAAATGGGAATAAAAAAATCATAATCAGAAATCGTATCAAAAAACATTTCAATATTATATATTTATATATAAAAAATGCTTTGTACAATTTGTGCTTTATCGGTGATGGAAAGTACATAGAAAAAAATAGAGAGATGGGTGATTTCGATTGGTATGTGTACAAATCGACGTTCATCCGAAAGTAATTTCTCGTGAATTTTCAGCTGTTTCATTAAGCATTCGACGAGCGAAGTCACCTTTTTTACGGATCAACGATCACGCTTGATGATCGGCCCCAAAGTCGACCGTCGAACCGTCTCAGATTCACTGAAACAACAAAGTTTTACGACAAGACCGGAAAAGCGCCGGAAAAACGAACCTATACAAACGGAGACCGAGGTGAGGGAGGGAGGGAGGAAGGGAGGGGTTAAAAAAAATCTGATGTACTTTCATAGATTCCCGTAAATATGATAACGGAATATATATATATATATATATATATATATATATATATATATAGTATTTAAAATATATAAGGTGTTTTTTATAAGTATATAAAACTTTAAATTAAAATAAAATATAGATAAATGATGTTATATACCATAAATTTGAATTTATTTGAAAGATAATTCTATTTCATTTTACATGAATATGATTTCCGGTATGTGGCTTACATTATTGATTTGGAGGAAGTCTAAATAGAAGTCCAATTTTCGATCACAATTCAAGCAAATATCGTCTTCCAAGGTATCAATTGTTTTCAACTAATTAGAGAATTTGCATAGTTCCAAAAAAATTGTCAAGCGATCTTGAAGACCAATTCACAAATCCATTTTTACCAGTAACTTTATTTTGAACCTTTTTACCAAATATACGACGACCTAATAGTCATGTGGATTCAATTTTACACAAGTTGAATTTTGTACACCTAGTAAAGTGGATGAATATAGTTCCAATTGTCGAATAATATGCTGAATGGACTCATTGGAGTCTTCTTTAATACTACGCTCTAAAATAGCTATAGCTTCTTCGGTTCGCATTGTATGACATCTCTGACGATGCGTGTTTTCCTGTAGAGTAAAATTAGTGCACAATCGATCCATGGTTATTCGAATTAATTGCTCCGACGGACATTTATGTCAACCATAAAATGTACTGAACCATAGTTTTCATTAAAAAAATGCACAATTTATAGGTATTGTTCAGGTGTTAGTCGATACATGATATATATATATATATATATATATATATATATATATATATATATATAATATCCTATATAAACGATTTAAACTAATGCAATTAAATGGATTACGATCGTTTATCTGACGTTCAACGATGAAAAATCACTTGTATCCATCGGACTGTGAGAGATCGAAATGAAAAACGAAAGAGTCTGAGATGTAAGGGTCAGAGGTAGGAAAGGGTCTGACGAAGGGTCCGAGGGAAAGTTACGGTAAAATTGTGCGTGCGTACGTGCGGTTTTGGCACGCAGCGTTTTATTTTATTTTATTTTTTTTGTGCGAACTCGGTGAACCGACGAACCAATTATTTGCGGTCAAAAGAGTGAATTTTCGCGGTTCAAAAACCGCACTATTGAAATGGAAACCGCGTCGAAAATGACGACACGTATTTTCCAACGACGATATTGCCTTCGGTGGGGTGGAAAGTTGGAGGGTCTAGAGAGCTTCCGTGAAAACTTCATCGCAGAGCGTTGACTGACTACTTTGCATTTTCGCAGTTTTCCCATTTCACATTTCTATAGTAATTTGTACGCGTTGAAAACCATTAGTATTTAGCATAAAGTCATAATTAAAACAAATATTCGATAGAAATATTCAAAATATATAAGAGATAATTTAATTATTTAGTGGATAAAATAGTCAACAATAGGAAAAGACGAATTTTATGAAAACTTTCAGATTAAAAATATAGTCAAATGTAAGCTTTAATACAGTGAATCAATAATTGTAAAATAATTACGTAATATTTAAGATTAAATTATGGTTTTATATACAAATTTTCATTTCTTTTTAATTGCAATAAAATTATTTCATTTGATTTATATAAAATATCATTGAATATACATCTTTATTTATGAATTTAATAATATTCAAATTCATGGAAAAAAATGGATAAATTGGAGTTTTTTTATTTGTTAAGTAAATTTATAGGTAATATTTTATCTGATTTAAATTTATAATATAAACATTCAAAATTGTTTAAAGAAATAATTTTATGAATATTTTTATAATTGATTGGATAAATAGAAAACTTATCTTATATATCAAAAACAATATTGATTTTATTTGAACGAAAGTAAAATATTGTATATAAAATAATAATACAACATTACGTATAATAATAATATATTAAGCTATATATAAGATTAATAGGAACAAATATTTCGAGATAACAATAAACGAATGTAGGACAATAGAGAAAGAACACACATACACACACACAAACACATATTTGTTACTCATTATTTTTCAGTCGTTATTCCAAAAAAAGGATCCAGAAGAATGAACAAAAAAAAACATGTCTGCGCAATTTCCCATTTGCAAACCGTGAAAAGCGTTCGGGAAAAACTGGAACGGCGAATCTGTATTGGGCATTTCGCGTCTTTTTTTTTATTATTATTTCGCTCTCCTGCAAACCTAAAAATTACACTCACACACTTATATATACGTGTTATACGTAAATCTAACATATATGTTACACACACATGTATGCGAATTTTCCAATTCAAATACAATTTACCCGTCTGGTTTATTCGCAAACTGCTACCGCGTCGAATTTCCCACCGTAGCAGCGCTTTTCCAAATATTGAAATAGGGATATTCGTTTTCGGTGTGTCGATTTCGATGTATTTTAACCATATATATATATATATAGGGACGCGACCCGCGGTTTGACAAGCGCGGTCTGAATAAAATCCTTCAAATACTTGAGTAATGTAATACACCGAAGGGAAATACATCTGCGTCTCGTAACTGTACAACAAAACATCGTACAATTTACAATATATCGGTTATTTGCAATACAAGTTTATATTATATATATATATATATATATATATCGAATTAGTTTTTCCTTGAGAAAAATATACGATATTTCCACGGTTGAATCGCTTTTATTATCGTTTTCCGCGATGCGATTCGCATTTGTGACAGAAATCTAATTTTAGTCCGTCAAGAAAGTTATTTAATTAAAAGTCAAGGCAAAACGTTCGAATTATATCATTTGAATAATCTCACACTGACAGCTTTTAATGATTATATATATATATATATATATATATATATATATATATATATATATATATATATATATATATATATTGTCATTTTAATTTTAAATAAATTTAAAAAATAAATATTATTTTAAATAATTTCAATTTTCAACACACATTATTATAGAAGTGAATATAATATATATGAAAAATAATTTTTGAAAGATTATCGGTAAGAGATAAATTAATTTTAATATAATTTATATATTTTTTCACATCAATCTCATCTTATTATAACATATATAATTAAGAATCATAAAGTTTAAATCGTATATTATTTTATGGTATATAGAATATGGATGCTTTTCACTCGTTTTCTATTTTTTTAATATTTTATAAATTTTATTTTTTTATTATAAAAAAAATAAAAATTCATTAAAAATAGAATTATATTAAGAAGACTGATCATTTCTGATATGTTCAATGAATTTAGAAATATGTGATAATAAAATTCACTTGAAAAAAAAATATATAACGATAATTTAGTGTCGTTTTATGTATTTGAAAAACGACATTATTCCAAAATAATAATAAAAGTATAAGAAATACTAAAATTTAATAATTAAATATTATTAATTTATAAAAATATCACACAAAAAAATTTTTTTTTTTTTTAATAATCTTTGATAGAAATCTGACAAAAAATAATATTCGTCATAATATTGTATTTAATATAAAATAATGTTATATTTTACAGATCACAGAGTTTAATTTGACGTATCTGAAATCGTACATATATGAAGGTTGGCGAAAATAGAAAAAAAAAAGAGTTTCGATCAGGAAATTGACTTGCTTCGTAATTTCCTCATGTTTTTTTTTCTCGTGTTAGTAACGGATTTTTATTGCAATATACGCAATTTTTTACGTTACGAAAAATTCGCAATATTAAAAATAAACAACAAAGACAACAAATATATATATATATATATATATATATATATATATCCTTCAATATAACACAACAAAATATCTCACAAAACACACACACACGCGGATATTCATTTATGATATACATATTCGTATATGCGAGTGCGGATTATATTGTGGATCAAAAAAAATTTTTTTTTATTATTCATAAAATAATTTAAAAATCCTTTGATATAATATATAATATTTTATTATATTGTATGAATTTTAATTTCTTTTGTAGTATAAATATGTTTAAAATATAAACCGTTGTTATTTTATACAATCTAAAACTGTCTAGCATTTGATAAATAATAATGTAAGCTGATATTTTTCTTTAGTCTATAAGATATATTTTTAAAAATAATTCTTAGTATTGAATTGTTAATATACAATTTTTTGTTATTTTATTGAAGAATTTTTATGATAAAAATTCATATATTATAAAAAAAAATAAAGAAAAATAAACAATAAAAATATATATTATAATATACAATATATATGGAGATATAAGAGTATTTAAAAAAAATAAGCATAGTAGTTTTCTACGATTGAGGCTAGTTGTTCAAAATTTCAAAAACTCAAAATGAAAAAAGAAAGTGCATTAACTAAAAATATAGATGACATTAGATTACTCTATTTTCGGTGTGGGCAATTAAAAATAAATAGTCCAAAAAAGAAGAATATGAAAATGGAGAATGTCAAGACTCACTTTATATAGGATTGATGATGACTCTTAAATTAACTTTCAAGATGAACTATTTAGTATATATATATATATATATATATATATATATATATATATATATATATATATAAGGTATGTGGTAAGGGTCTGCGGTGTACCCTATTGACCGACATGTGCCCTTAAGTTTAAATCTGCGATTTCACCGACACGAAAAGATAAAAGTTTCATGCGGGTCTCGTGTGTGAGGGTCATACGATAAGTTAACGTCCCTCTTAATCTGTCTCGGCTGATTGCGGTCTTAACCAACTATTAGACGGCCATATGCGATTGCTTAATTCAAACGACTAACCTTCCCAATTCAAACGTTTAATTCGCAGCTTTGCTACAATTTACTCGCTTTTACCTAGGATCGTCTTAATCGTTATATGTGCCCCGAGGTTCGTTCCCGAAGCGTCATTGCTCGATTTATAGCCGTTGGGTTTAATGTTGGTAAAAAAAAAAAAATTACCGAGTGCTGCACTACGACGATAAGAGGGCGATTATTGTGCGACTCGTCGAATTATGGTAGTTTAATTATGTTATTGCACATTATTATCGCCTTATTACGGATTTAATAGTCGATTAGAAATGTTATAATTAATATTAAAATTATTTTATTATATAATAATAATATTTTTTTTTGTATTTGTTTCAGGTAAGTCAACTGAAATCATGACATCCGGTCAGGTATTAAATCATATAAATTATGATATAAAATATAAACTAAAAATTACACGTGTTAACATGTATATATTATTTAGTAGACATATAGAATATATAGATATGACAGATTAAAGCAGGAGTAGAAAACCTTTTTATTCGAAAGGGCCATTTTTCAACAATAATTTATCATGGAAACTGCATTAAACAATATATATATATATATTGTTTGACTGAAAATTTACATATAAAATACCAAAAAAGATTGAAAAAATACACTATATAATGATATAAAAGATCACATGCGGCCTTTAATGCCTTATTCTTTAACTTTAAATCGAATTATTATTTTTTTAAATATATAAATAATTAAAAAGAAATATGAAATATATATATTTGAACCTTAGAATAAGATTAAATACAAAAAAATATAATATTGAAATAAATATCGAGATATTCGAACAAGACGTTCTTCGTTCACTTGTAATGCGGCAAAATCAATTAAACCGCGTTAAACGAGACACAAGTTTAACGCGACAATATAAATTGTATCGCATATATGTCGCAAGAATTGTACGCCGGAATGACTTTTGTAAAATGGCAAAACTTATAACAAGATTGAGTGAACTCCGCAGTTCAAATTATAATAATACTACTGTATAGTTTTAGTGAATAACATACTTCGACTTTGGCGTAGAGTGAGCGAATTTCAAGAATATATAAGTGAAATTTACGCTTTTATAATTAATAAAATCTATGAATAGAGTCATTGTTTTTCTACTGGTAATAATATAATATTATTATATATAATATATTCAAAAGAAATGTATTGTTTATGTATGAAATGTTGACAAGTTTCATTTATCGATGTACTTATAAATTATAATATTATTTCACGAACTGTATTTTATATTAAATTTTCAATATATTTTTGTTAATTAATATATATACGGTGTTCAAAAAGTAATGAAAAAAAATTTTGTTTTTGGTATGAAATGTCTCAAAATAAAGATCTTTTGTTCAAAATTTTATAGCGCCGTTTCATTTTTTTCGGAATCGAGTTATTAACTTTACTCTATCTTTAAATATTATTCATATTAGTTATAAATTAATTGTATTAAATATTTTTTTATATTTTATATTTAGATGATAGATTTATATTTTAATATTCATTAAATATGTACAAATTTTAATTAAATTTCAAGCGATATAAACAAGCTTTTTTTCAAAATAATAATTCTAAAAATATATTTAACACTTATAGCGCGGGTGAACGGCGCTTCATTTCACTGTTGAATGTGGATATTTTAAATTAATATTTTATACGATAAATCTATATTTTTTTTTAAACGATATAAACTAAATGCATATATATATATATCATATTTACACATATTTTTACATGTACCGCGTTTCACCATCAGCCAAATAAGGATAACGCCTTAATACGCGATCCGCGCACAATGTGTTAAGAATAATATTAAAATCTATTATGGAATAATTGAACGTTACTTAGAAATAATGTTATAAATGAAATGAAAAAAAAATATACTAAAAATGTATATTTTTTTTTTTTTTGTAGACGGTAATTAAAAGTGCGTCTACCGTTAAAACGTAAAGTTTTCCCGGGAATTAAACGTGATTCACGTTGAAAATTCTTAGGGCACACATATTATTCGGGCTTATTTCGCGTCGTGCGCTAATTGCGACGAGATTATTTCACGGCTGCAAAGTAATTACATTAAATTTATATTATTGTCGTGTGAAATTCAACCGACGTGATATTTGCTATGTTTAATTTTCGACCGACGCTCACAAAATACGCCATTCGTTATTCTATAATATGTTTATAACAGCGTTTCGGTTTTATTCTAATTTTAGACGATTTTAATGTTCATTAGTTTATATGTGTTGTGCAAAAAAATTTTGAATATTCTATATAAAATGTTGCTAGTTAAAATGTGAAATACGTTATTATGACGTATTATCAATTTTCTTGCTCTTATTATATAATATATAAATAGCAATATATATGTTGGAGATTAATATTACTAACACTTGTAATGTGATAAAATTAAAAAAAAAAGATTTTTAAATATTTAGTTTATTTTTGTTTGTAAAAAAACGCTATTAAACGTCTTTCATAGAAAAAAAAATATGTTAATGAAAATTCAAAAATATTTAGATATATAAACTTAATTTTAAAATTATATATTTCATATATAAAATACCAGAAAAAAAATATAGCAAAATCTCAATATACAAGAACATAAAAAGCAGTATTTTTAAATCATTTTAAATGCATAGACCAAATGCAGTCTTAAGGCCAAATTTTCAAATACCAAATATTGGTAGATTTTTACCAAAAATTGGTATATTTGTACCAAATATATATTAAGAAATCTTAACTATTTTTTGATCATTTGCAAATATTTCATTTAATATATATTTCTCTATGAATTTTTATCTATTCATTTATTTTACATAGAAATTCATTAATTTTTCTATACAATAATTGGTATACGTTGGTTTGTTCCAATATTACTTAAGTTATTTGGCACAAAACCAATTTCTGCACTTTAACGGCACAATATACATTAATATATATATATATATATATATATATATATATATATATATATATATATATATATGTATGTATTAAAATAGTTTATTACACATATTTAATAGTTATATTCCTTGTAATAACACTAGATAGTCGATATACTATATATTACACTACCAATATCGAGTGAATTTCACCATTTCCTCTTGTATTGTAATAATAAAATATCAACAGAAGAATCTCATATCAAAACTGTTACATAATTATTTCGTTAATTAATAATATTGACACAGATATTTTAAGAACATATTGCATTATTCCTTTTAAATCATATTTGAAAAATTGAAAATTTTTCATATATGATTTCTAGGAATAGCCAAAAACTTTTCATTGCATTCTCAAAATTTTAAATGACTTTTTCACTTTCACACAATTTTTATTTATTTATTTATTTTTATTTTTAAATAAACTTCACCGATCACACGTCCCTCATTATTCTTTTTAAAACGAATTCCAAATTTACCCTTGTTTAGTTTTCTATAGGGAAACTTTGAAACGTCTCTTGGATTTTTTTTTATTTAACCTTTAAAGTTACTTTTTGACTCGAAACGTAAAAGATATATAGAATCGTTATAATATAGTCATACTTTATAAGTATAATAATAATAAAAAATAAACAAATTTCAATAATTCATTATTATTAGTCGGAAAAAGTTGACTTTAACATAGAAAATCGACTTAATTTAGAACGATGCAATACTATTCTATTATATTATATTATACACGACAGGAAATGTTTTCTTTACATGCTACAATCTTTCTTCAAAATGACATTGTAAATTTGTTTATTATGTAATATAAATAAATTTTATATAAAAAAACGGTAATTGTTTGTAACAAGTCATGCATATATTAGCAATGTGTCATCCGGTTAGAATTTCCGATGAAAAGCGGAGGTTGAACACGCAATATTTTAATCCACATTTTCAGCATTTTATATTAATATATACGTTAACAATAAATAATAATTATTTTTGTTTATAACATATTATAATTTTATTTATTCGCGAATTATCCAAAATGAATTTGTTGATATATATGAGTTGTGTATATCATACAGAACTATGGACACGTTTCATTCATCAGACTATTTTTTTTTGCCTTCAGAAATCCCAAGGGGAATTTAAGCTGAAAAACACTAGAAAATCTCGTGTATGTATATAAAAACTGGTATATAGAGCGCGTCGAATTTTCTGGACTCGTCTAGCTTACTCGATACAGTGCGTCCCCGAAGTAAATTGTACCTATTCATCCTCTTTTGCGCAACTTGTATATATATATAATACTATACGTGATTCAATCTAACCCTCTCGCTTCGTCGTTCAACACTTCCATCGTCGGGTTCGTTCTCCATTACTTTCTTTTTATACACCCTGTGAAAGTCTTGAAAGGAAAATAAACAACTTTTTCATTCTCGTGGGGGGTTCCAATCAATCGTTCCGAACGGGCTTTGAGCCATGCGGTGTTTTTCCCGGTTTTTCCTTTCTTCGACGCGGTCGTCACTTCTTCAGCAGGAAATCGAAGGGATGAAGGCGAGGTGAAGTGAGAAAGGGAGAGAGAAAAACTAATTTTGACCGGGCAATGGGCCGAAGAAAATGGACTTTTCCCGTGGAAAAGCTCGTGAGTGTGGAAATCAACGTTGAAAAGCGTTACCCGCATTTATTCTTTGTTTAGCGAAATACATCGGCGATTATAAAGGCTCAGTTATAGCTCATTTTATATAATAGATTCCGTATATATAATAAAACAGTTTACTTTTATTATGTAAACATATAAAAGAATAAATAACGGATCTTCATGAGGTTCTTTTGCATTTTAATAAAAATTTATTTACATTTTGTATTTATACCCTCAGTTAAAATAAACCATCTAACAAAAGCTCTAAAAATTTTGATTCAATTTAATTGAATTTTATATTACATAAAAATGAAAATTATTAATCATTAATTTAGAATTAATCCAAAGTCTTAATCAGGAATAACCTTGAATTGGACTAAAATATTATATGATTATATAACATTTTTCCATTGATTTTCATACTTTTCTTAAGTTTTCAATATTATAGCATTAAAATATATAGTTTTTTTTAATAATGTTATATTACATTTATATAAATATTTTCATAGAATTCCAGAGAAAAATATATACGATATAAAAAATATGTATATATTCAGTAAATAGCTATTCAAAAAGAATCTATTTGATAAAGAGAAATTTCTTCGCGTATAAATATTCTTATATAGTCATTCCTTTTGTATGAAAAAGTTTTCTTTTTTTTTATTTATTTATATGTATATCTAAAAGGTCACATGAATTAACTAAAATGTATAATTGTACAATGTAATAATAATAATATAAAATGAACGCTACTCCATAAAGGAAAATGTAAGACGTCGTGTACGGATTGTATAGGATTAATTCTTGAAGAAAATAACCCTAGGAATGAGATCAAACAGAAAATAGAGAAAATTGAACACAAGACAAACATACGAGTCGGATCAATAAGATTATAGTGATATATATATATATCCAATATGGATTCCTGAAAGTAGATCTGTGGATTTATTCACAGTTGATCTGTTTAATACTGATGAAAAGTTAATCTTATTGTTAATGCTTCGAATGATTCTTTTATTACCTTAAAAATGTATATCTTTCGAATGAATAATAGAAAAAATATAGTTCGTATATGTAAAATACTACTGTGATCAAAAAGTAAGGTGAAATTGTCATTTAAAACTCCCGGTATATTGTAATTTTTTTCCTAGGTTGGTAGGACTGTCTATAATATAATATGTTTGTCAAAAGGTTTAATTATCTCCGAATTACATGTACAACTCATGGTTCCTTGAGTTGTACGTGTTGGTTCTCTGCAACTTTTTTCGCCAAAAAATCGATTCATATCTTTCCGCAACCACTGCATTTGCCTGATTTAGCTCCGTGCGATTTCTGGCTATTTAGCAAAACTTAAAAGACAAATGCGGGGACGCCGTTTTGACACGATCGAGAAGATAAAAATCGAATCGAAGAAGGTCATGAAGGCTATATATCGGAAAAAGGCTATTTCGACTGTTTCGAAGACTGGAAAATGCATTGACAAAAGTGCGTTTTATCAGACCGGAATTACTTTGAAAGGAATAAAATTGATTTGGAAGAATAAATAAAAAAATTACATTTTACAAAAAAATTCATATTACTTTTTAATCACAGTGTTATATTCGGATATATGAAAAATTAGAAAATCCAAAGGCGGTAGTTAATATTTTATTACATTTTAATCGATTCATTGCAGCTCTACATTTTGCCGCAACGTGCAATTTCTATTATGTTATGATTGTACGCTATTTCGTTTATTGGAAAAGCGTTGAATTATTAATTTTCTTAATGAAATTTTCAACCGGAACGTTTGTGCGATTATCACAGACCGGAAAATTGCAAGCGAAAAGTCGTGCGTTCGTTTTGAAAATTTAATTTTTCTCAAAATTATACGAATTAATAATAATTTTTACGTATAATAATAGACATCGTAAAACGATCGATGTTTATAAAGTGTATACATTTTTTTCTCTCTTTCAGTTGGGATGAATTTTTTTTTCATGACGCGACGCGCTGAAAATATCGAATATTTGACAGTATTAATTTATTTATGAAAAAAAGGTGTCAAATTAAATTTTGTACATTTTTTGTACGTCGATATAAAAATTTGATGCGTTTTGACGTTGTTTTTTTTTTGTTTTCCTAATGAAATTTACGTATAAAACGCTTATTTTGAACGTCGATTCAATATAAACGATTGATTTTTCACGCGCGAAAACAATATAAACGGCTGAAATCTTGCCAAAAATTTTCAGATCTGAAAATTTGCAACGTCATCAGTTTGTTTCAGAAGTGTAGTTGTTGAAATTATATATGTCTGCGTAAAATAATGAAAATTTTTATCATATAGAAAAAAAAAAATGTAAATATTTTTCTATTAATATTTATTATGATTAAATGAATTTTTCACTATATATAAATATATTGTATAATATTTATATATTGTAATTAAAAATATATTAAATTCAAATATATACAAAAGTCGATTGAAATCAATATCGATACGGAAATCGAAGTTACGAATGCATATTTTTTTCCATCGGATTGAATCGGTTTTTTTTTCGGATACAAAGCGGTTTTCACGGAAGCGTAAAATTCATTATTAATATCGCCTTTCCCTTTTTTTACGCGAAAAGTGATATTTGAATATCTGGAGCGAGAAATCCGGTCACTGAAATAATAATAATGTATATATATATATATATATATATATATATATAAAACATTCAAAAATGCTTCAGAACCGCGGGACTATTTAAAAAAGCTGAATAATTTAGCATAAAATGGAAAAAAGGACTCGTCATGTCTGTTTATGACAGTTTTTTTTTTATTCATCATTATTATTTCGCGCATGCAAATGAAAACAGTGAAAATAATAATTCTAGTCTTCGTGTATATAATATTTATTATTATTATATTTGTCTGAAAATAAAAAGATATCTTTCTATATGTAAAAAAAAAGAAAAATTCGATCATATTTCAAATTTACGTTCTGAGATTTTTTTCTACTTTTTTAGTGTTGATTCGATTTGATTTATTGCGCTGAACGTAATTAATTTTAATAATTTATAGCGGTTTTTTTATATTAGCATATGTCATTAAATTATGATAATTAATGATTTACCATAATATTATAATGAATATCGTGTATATAAATGTAGAATATGATTTTTTTTTTGAATAAAAACAATGTAATTTATAATAATTTGTGTCAAATATATTTTGAAATATTAAAATCTAATCAATGTTATAATTAATTCATTATTTGATAATGCTTGATATTTTGATTAAAAATAAATTATGTTGGCATTTATTATTTAAAAATTAATATACAAACTTTTTAAATTGTGATTGACTTATAATATTAATTTTGTGTTCTCGTTAATAATTTAATAATTCATTAATGAATGAAATAATGTTTTAAAAATATATTAAATTATTTTTTTATGAAAATATCGTTTAGGAATATTGAAAATTTTCTTTGTTATTTTAAGAATAACATTGCAAAATTAGAAGAATAAAATCTAAATTATTATAAAATAAATTTTGATTTCATCTTATTTCTTTGAAATTGAATATTATTTATTCAGGAATATATTAAATATTATTCTTATTATTTTATATTTTCATTCTAATTATAATTTTTCAAATTTCATAATTTTCAATACATAGTTACATTATTATCAGTTGATTTCTTCATTTTATATATATCATAAAATTATTCTATAATTGCTTCATTAGAAAAAATAAATTTTAATTTTCAAAATTCGTTTACAATAATATAAAATTAAAAATTAGTATAGTTTTAAAAAATATTGAAAACGTTTCTTTTTATACAAAATTATTATTCATATTACATCAAAACGTACGAATTTTGAAATATATATATATATATATATATATATATATATATATATATATATATATATATATAAAATAAACAAGATAACTCGATATAAATTATCCACATCTCAAAAATATATATATAAATTATGAAAAAAAAACTTTTTTTTATTTCAACCCTTAAAAAGACGATCTCACGGAATGAAGTTTCGTTAGCTGCGCCTAAATGGGGGCGGGGTGAGGTGAAGGGGAGGTTTGGGAGGGGGAAGGTATAATAATATACTATATTATAATAATAATATATCGCGAAACATACGAAATTCGGTTTCGCTTTTCAAAAGTTGCGTATTGAACTTAACACACGTATATAAATATTATGGTACTCGCGGCACACGTCTCGGAAAATAAGTTTCCCTCTTAACTGTTCTACATTTCATTCCGCGTGATTTATGAACGTTTCCCCGTATGTAAGGGAGATGATTTATGAAGGCAAATTTAGCGAGTTCGAACTTGTCTTTCCTTTTTTATATATATATATATATATATATATATATATATATATATATATATATATTCTCTAGACCGGGTTGTTAGCCCCTTTGCGTTCGTCTTCTTTCTCTTTTTCTTTCGTATACGAATAGGGTATGGTCGGCGGTGCGGTTCATTCATCGTTTCCGGCGCGCGAAAGCCTTCGATTTTCGCGGATTTCGGTTCCGGTCTCGAGTTTCAATTCATCAAACGCCACACGAAACCTTCGCAAAATAACCCCTTCGTTGAAATTGCGCCATATTCAATGCTGCTGCCCCCCCCGCCTACTTCTCTTTTCGTTTTATATTAGTTGAGTACGATTTATATATATTTATATAAAAAAAATATATCATTCAGATTTATATAAAATTTTATTTTTTTTATATTATATCTAATAGTAGTTTATTTGTGAATATACCATATAAAACAGGCGTGTTAAATTCGTATCATACCGCAATCTTAAAAAAATAAGCTTGACAATCAAAATATTGCAAACTACAAGTGTATTATACGAAATCACAAACAAATAAAAAAAAATCAAAATTTACTTTTAAATATTATTTTTTTATCAAAAACAGAACAATTTGGCAGGCCGTAATTTTTGTATTGGCAGGCCCACGAACCTGGTGTTTAACACACCTGATATAAAAGAAACTGTAAATAAAATAAAAATTAATTTTTGTTGTGACAATCCTGTAATAATTAATCTATTTATTGAGTCAACAGTTCTATGTTTAATTTTTAAATTTCATAGAACTATTTGAAAATTTTGATATATCATCTCATTTTGTAATATATAATATTTAAAATTAATATATACATATATTAAAAAAATATTTAATATATATATATATATATATATATATATATAATATTTAATAATAAAATAAAAAACATTTTTATTATAATAATATATAAATATTATTGTACAAAAATAATACAGATTTGAACGTTGAATTTTAAATAATTTTATATATAATAAAAACGTAATTCTTTTGTTTATAAAAAATCGTCATTTTTTATTTATTTTTTTTAAATTAAAAACATAAAATAAAATAATTGGAAAAATAGATTTATTATATTTTAACACCTTGTGTAACATAAAATTTTATTTTTTTTCTCATTAAATATATATATATATATATATATATATATATATATATATATATATATATATATATATATATATATATATATATATATATATTTAGTTGATAATCCTATTTTTTATACAAAACATTTACATATAAATATTGATAAAAAAAATATTTTTACATACAAAAAAAAACACGAAAAACATTTTAATCCATATTCTATATATTGTTTACGTCAATTTGACCGACTTTTTTTATTTATATACATAATAATAATATCGTTTTATTTTGATCCGGAATTTTCACAGAACTTTTCTCGTGTTTTTCTTTCGGGGAATGGGGGGTGGGGAGGTATTTTTTTTTATTTCTCCACCTCCTTCCCGTTTCCTTCCTTATTATTTTGATAGACTCGAAAATTACTTCGGATTTTCCACTTTTGCCTCCAGTTTTCCACTCTTTATCTCGTCCCTTCTGAGTATAATTAAGTCTCTGTAAACTTGTTTACCGACGAATATTGGATTATTTCGCGATAAATATGATAATGCAATTTACAACATGTAAATCGATTTTTGTAAATCTGTTTAACTGCATATAATAATGTTTTCAAAATAAGAAAAAAAAGATTGTTTTTCTAACTAAAAAAAAATCAATTTTATTAATATATTCAATATTGAAAACGACTGTTTATAAAGGATAAAATTAAAATATTCATCAATGAAAATCTATATATTTAAAAATCAATCGTAAATATTTATGTTTTTCTTCCTAGTAAAAAATATTTTAATTTAAAATGAATTTTAAACATTAGCTAAAATATTATATAATAGAAAATAAACATGTAAAGATGAATCATCTTTTGTGATGTCGAATTTTTGCTTACAACAATTTTGTATTTTTATATTTATACAAGTTCATGGAAAGCTAGTTGCTTTTTCAGTAAAATTGCTATAAACTAACGGTTTTTTGCATATTTTAATACATTCTAAGTATCAAAAAGGAATACAATATCTTTGTCACAGAGGTGAATGTAAAAGGGAATATCTGCGAAAATCTCAAAGGCGATGACCCAGTTTTACGCGGATGCTCCCGTTGGAATTCAATATAGTGAATATTCACTTTATTGTGGCATTAAATGAATTCAAGTTTTATGAATACTATGATATAATATAAATTTTTAGATTATAAAATAATATTTATATTAAGCTATTATATACACTTATAACATTTCATTTTGTTGGAAACAAATTACCTGTTAGATAGTATTAAATATTCTGATTTTATACTCCCTAAAAACTACAGAGAGATTATCAATATTTTAAGAATGTTTCTTGAAATATTTCTAGATTAAATTCATTTATCTACATTAAACTATTCAAAATGCAAGAATTCCAAATCCAAGGAATCCAAAGATGTTATTAAATATAAAATATTTTAAAAATCTACACATAAATGTTTTAAATACGAATATGTTTAAATTTTGAAAATAGAGCTGACGACTCGATATTTTTAATAGTATAATAAATTCATATTATTTAATATCGTTATTTTTTAATATTATATAAAGCAGTTTTACTACTAATTTATTATTTATCTGTCGTCTTCATCTTCTAAAAATACTATAGATATTGGAGATTTTGGGTCTAATTCTATAAACTCTTCTAATCATCCCTGTTTATATAATAATTATTATGAATAATTATCTTTAGAATGCTTACATAGTTTTATTTTCTATTTTTTTTTTAGAAATAATCGTTAATTATTATTATTATTTCAAAATTTTGACGAATTATAATTAAATGAATAATAGATAAAAGCTCTTGGTATTTTCAGTATTATATTTACCATATATAAATTATCTCATATAATGATAATCCAAAAAATTACAAACATATAAAAAATATCGAAGCTTTTTGAACTATATGTCATACTGCATCGATTATTCACAACTTTTTTGTCAATAACTCGACTCATATCGTTTTGCAACCACCATATTCGCCTGATTTGACTCCGTGCAACTCTTGGCTATTCAGCAAACGCAGAAGGCCAATGTGAGGGATACCGTTTTGACACAATTTAGAAGATAAAAATCGAATCGAAGAAGTTCTTGAAGGCTATACCAGAAAAAGACTATTCAGACTGTTTCGAGGACTGGAAACTTTTGAAGGGGATAAAATTGATTTGGAAGTATAAATCAATAATTTACATTTTATAAACAAATTCACCTTATTTTTCGTTCGCAGTGTTGTAACAAAGATTTGTTAATATAATAAAATTTTCACTGTAATCTGTAACGATTTGATAATTTATATGCTAAACAACAAATCAAATCAACTCGTCATATTATATAGAGACATAGGTAAACCGGTATCAGACCATTATATAAATTGTCAACGCCGCCGATTATAATATTGTTTATGAATATATTTATATATATATATATATATATATATATATATATATATATATATATATGTGTATAAAGGTATGAAAATATACGGTCACAGAATAAATGTAAACAATCGTTTTGTGAACGCCACTGAGAAGTCTTTGTATTCGTTTTTGCGACAGTAATTACTAGTCGTTCCCCTGTGGGAATATTTATAAACGCAGAGACGGGCAAAAGCAAACTTTGGCATTTAAAACTGCCTCAGGGCTTTCAGATGCTTGTCGGTCGGCAAAAAGCGAATAAAGAATGTTTTTTTCTATTTTTTTTTAATTTTTTTTTTTTTTTGAGAGAGAAATATGAAAGGATGAGGCAAAAATAATGCGAAAACGTTCGGTTTCAAAGCACTTTTATCTCTCTTACTCTCTCTCTCTCTCTCTCTCTCTCTCTCTCTCTCTCTTTTACGAATGGTTCGATATTAGAGAAATTATTCTGAAATCAGCTTTGATTTTCGAAATGATAAATATTTATGATTTTTAGTATTAATGTATGTTATGTATAGTTCTATTATAGATCCTCAAAACATTCTTATCTATTGATGATATTTTATACAGTATTTTTTACTACGTTTTAAAACTATATTAAGAATAAATAATAAGAAGTAAAACTCTAAACTTTAAATTATTTTTTTTATATGTATTATTAAAAAATAAATTATTTATCAGAATCTAAATTTAAATATAATTTATAATTTGATTTTATAAAATTAAATTAGCGTCTAGAAACTACGTAAGATTCAAACATAAAAATTGTATAATCCTTCCATTTTAATGAGAAAACTTTCAAGAATATAAATCAAAATGTTTTATTTTAGTTTAAATTATATTTTTAGCGCTACTTTGCAACATCTCAATACAATTAATTTGTTACTATTTTTAAAAATTATAATGCAATATATTTTTTTAACCTTATATAAAAATCGCTGGGAGTCAAATTTGGCAAAAACGGTGGACGTTTAATTCACTGAATTTCATTTATATATATATATATATATATATATATATATATATATGAGAAAAAACAGATACCATATACCTTTCTTTATACGCTTTGTTATTTTAGTCCATATAAGGCTTTCAGGCTATCGATTCATATATCCATTTATAAATAATAAATAAGAAAAAGCCAATCATTCGTTCTAAACAAAGAAAACGGAACGCAATTTGAGAATATATATATATATATATATATATATATATATATATATATATAATAAACAAGTGTCTCAAAAACGTGTAAATACGATTACAAACGAAAATATTTTGATACGAATTCAAATTCGGATAATGGCACTTTGTACTCAAAATAACTTTGTCCGTATTTTTTTTTAATATTTTGTATCTGTGTTCATTTCTCGATTGGTTTCGATCGAATTCGTCGCTCGATTTAATTAAATTTTCCACTCTGGAAAATTTCGGAAAAATTTTATTTCATTTTATAATACGTCTGTGGTCCTCTTTTGCGTTTTCGATACACTCTTCAATCGAATGTTTATCCGAAGGATTCAGGATAAAGAATGGACATTTATTATTGAATTCATTCTTGCCGTATCGCGGCTAAATATATCGTGAAAAATTGTTTATTTTCGCGTCTTTGATCTAAACGCTTTATCTTATCTAACCCATATCTAATAATATATAATTAATTATATACGAATAAAATTTGATTTTATACAATAAATAAATTTTATATGTTTTTATATAATGTTTTTAAAATTTAAAAAATGTGTAAATTATTACAGATTAATTTCATTTTTTATAATATTTTACAATTGATCATATATTTTTCATAACGATTGAAGTTTTTATTACTTAATATTTTACTTAAATTATTTTTGATATTTACAAAGTCAAAATTTTATTATGTTTATTATATATATATAAAAAAAACAAGTCGTATAAAAGTTAAAAGTTTATCGAACTATAATTTAATATTATTCTTTTTTTCATAAAAAAAATATTCTCTTAACAATTTTAATATGAATTAAAATTAATATATAAAATATTAAAATATACATATTTTTTTTATATAAAATATAAATCTCAACGATGAAATCGTATAATAATATTATATAATATATATTAAAAAAAATTGTATTGTTAAATTTATAGATTTCTATACGAATTTTACTTCATTTTATATATATTTATATAAAAATAAAAATAATATTTAACGAGCATATTATTAAAGATACGGAAAAGTAAAAGAAGCAAAGGGCAACTTCGTCAACAATACAGTGTTTTGTAAACGAGTCGTACAAAGCAAACAAATTTAATTTTAATTAACGACGCGAATGTTCAATTTGGCCACCCTTATTATGCTAGGCAGTTTTCAAAAAATAAAAAAAAAATACAAAAAAATAATTATACATTTTTTTTCTATTAATCTTTAGATACAATTTCTACGAATATACTAATAGTGTCTATCATATTATTATATTATATTGTTAAAATATATAGTAGAATTTACATTTTATTTTTTTTGCTCAAGGAGTTCATTATTTTTTTCTGAGATACCCCCTGTTTGTCGCCTTTGCATATATATATGTATTTTTATATATATATTTTTGCCTTACTTTTCTTTATTTTTAATTTTTAAACGGTTATCACGGTTAAACCGGAACGATCAGGGGGGGGGGGTTGGTTTTGCGAGTGAACGAAGTAAGGGGAGCCAAGTTATGCATTTTAATTTTCCGTTTATGCCGCTGGAAAATGGGAATTTTCATTTAGTATCCTTTGGGATGAGTACACTGTATCGTCTGGATAAAAATTATGTATATATATATGTGTGTGTATATACGAAAAAAAAAATAAACACAAAAACCGGAAAAGAAAATTCAATAAATACAGAATGAATAAGAAAAAAAAAATAAACGCGTTCCAATTTAAAGTAAGAAAATCGAAGATTCTTATCTGGCTATCTTAGAATTAAATCTGTTTATTAAGTATGGAGAGATTTTAGATTATTCTAAAAAACTATTTTCGCGTTGAACTTTATTTTTTTAAGCGTTTTTCTATTACAGTTTCAGCGCTAAGCTTTCGACTTTAACATTAATCTCTAGAAAGATTGACTTATTAGTTTTACTTAGCGTTCAGAATATTAAAATTGTTTTCTAATTATCTATATTATTAAAAATAGATTTATAATAAATTAATTATTTTAACAATGTTACAATTATATATTGAAGGTTATTTATTTATATATTAAAATATATAAAAATAAATTAATTCTGAAAAGAAAACATTATAAAAATTTATATTCATTATATAATTTATTTAAAAATGTTTTTTTTTAATAATTTCTTAAAAATAATAATATAAAAATACATTAAAAAAATATTTTAGAATACGTTTGCTATTTTATACTAAGAACCGCGATATTTTAAAAGATTATTGCCTTTAAGACGTCACGTCGGCAAATTTTAAACGCTGACTATTTTATAATGTTGTATAATGTTTACTATTTAGCGACATGAATTTATATATATGTATATTATATATGTAACGTTATTATCAATATTTACATTACTAATTTACGTTGTTGGTAGATACATTAAATTTCATAATTAATGGGCATAAAGGTATTTGGAAATATAAGCAGTTTTTGTGTAAACGCAAACCCCTTAACGTTCGCATGACAGAATAAAATTTATTTATTATTATATGAAAATAATATTATTTATTATAAATTAAAGTGTGCGAAAAGGTGATGCGATAAAAATAGAGAAAAAATTTTCAGGAAATTATGTATGATATAATTGTATTTGCATCGTTGCATTCGTTTATTAAGGGAATATTCTGAATATTTTAAATGACATTAGGCATTCTTGTTGTTCCCAAATCACACCATAAAACGTTTTAATGGGATGTGTGCCTTAAAGTTTAATGCTTTATATGAAATAACACGACTGTGTCGAGGAAATTAATGTTCTAAATTTACGCATCCCCCCCCCCTATTCTCGAAATGTTCACCATTTTAGACGTCTGCTAAACCACCGAATATTTCACTATTTTTATTCTTTTAATTTTAATTATGATTTTTTTTCATTGATATTATCCAATTTTTGTTTTGTATATATGGTATATATATATAAATAATAAATTTTGATGATAGAATGAAAGACAAATAATTCGACATATATCCGATTATTTCGGAAAAATAATATCATACTTTTATTTTGCGCAATAAAACTACATTAGTCCGAGTCAATAAAAATAATATTTTATATATTGTATAATATATACTACTGTGATCAAAAAGTAAGGTGAAATTGTCATTTAAAACTCTCGGGCATTAGGATGGCAGGTAAATTGTATTTTTTTTCCTAGATTGATAGAACTGTCTATTTTATTTTCTAAGCGTCTGTTTGTCAAAAGGTTTAATTATCCTTGAGTTACACGTGTTTTTACAACTCTTGATTTCTTCATCATGATAATGCAAAATGTCATACTGCATTAGTTTTTCGCGACTTTTTTTGCCAAAAACTCGACTCATATCGTTCCGCAACCATCGTATTCGCCAGATTTGGTTCCGTGTGATTTCTGGCTATTCACTAAACTCGAATGGTTAATATGCGGTGATGCCATTTTGACACGGTTGAAGAGATAAAAACCGAATTGAAGAAGATCTTTAAGACTAAAGACCATTATCCTTTTAAAAAAAATACAATACTAAAAAAATATATATACAAAAATATATTAAAATATATAATGTGTTATTTACTTCGATAATATCATTCTGAATACATGAAAATCGGTTGGAAAACACGGTTTTATAGAGGCTTATTTACTATAAGAGGGATGTCTTGTTTCGCAATGTCCTTGTAACTTTGAACAACTTATACTTTCATTTGCCAAATATTCATTATAAATTAAGCAGTCAAGTCCGTGTTTATTATTTGCAAGAACGAAAGTAAAGTTAACACGATAATCTTTACGTGATCCCTGAAGGGGTCTTAGCCTCTGCTTTTGTAAAGTTCCGCTTTAAATAATGTAAGAATACTTTACAGACGCACCGTTATATATATTTATTATATATATAAATAATTATCAATAAATAAACAACGAATATTAATTTTATTACTTATTATTGTATAACGAAAAGTTATAAAGAGTAATCGATGTTTTTCGTTTTGTTATACATTTTCATATATATATATATATATATATATATATATATATATATATATATATATATATATATATATATAGTATAAGTCGTAAAAGAAAATACGACTCTTTCAACGGTAATAAATGACATATATCCAGTTATAAAATCCTAACGTAATAACTAACCAAAAAAAAAAAAAAAGGAAAAAATGAATTGTGAAGAAAATTGTCTTTCCATAAGAAGAATTATGAGATCACACACACACACATAAAAGCCAATGTCTAAAACGGTTGAAAAGTCGTATAATATTTTCACGTAACACATTTCCGATTTGAGCGTCGATAATTTTACGATCGAACACAATTTTTATTTTATTTTCTGCCGGTTAACTCGTTCACTCTTATATATATATATCAATCCCGCTTTAGTTCGCTTGCATCGTTCTTTCTCTGAGCGCTTTTTCGGCTATTTTTTTTTATATTATTTTATTCCAAACGAACTATACATCATAGCGTAATGGCGAAAATAAAAACTCTCTGCTTTATATGAAACTTATGGACGGTCATAAAAATAATATAGAATGCCGAGTTACCGTTCCGCATTGACACTCATGCTCTATATAATATATACATGTAATGTATATATATATATATATATGTATATATATATAACAGTAAAAAGAGCGGTAAATAAGGGCGGTTTTTGAGTAAAGGGTGTAAAGTGGAACGAATTTTGTGTACTGAACATGCAAAAACTATTACTATATACGATGCATATAGTTTCATAACTTTGATTATAATTAGAAAAAAATATATATATATTATATTATATAAATAAACTATATACTCATTTTATAGCATGTAATATAAAAAAAAATTACTTTTTATTAATATGTAATATTCGAGTAAAATCATCTATCCATATAGAGTGATTAAAAAATAAGTGTCGAAATTTTATATTGCAAGTACTGTTTCTATTTGAAATGTAATAAAAATACGTCTATATCGGTGGTCGGCAACATGCGGCTCTTTGGATGTGAGACTGCGGCTTTTTAATTACATTTTTTCCACACGAATAACCATTCAAAGTCATCGATCGAATTGAATTTATCAGCTCAATTGTTTGTTATTGAAGTACAAATTAGTGTTGTTTGTAAATGTTTAATTGTTTTAATTTTTTATTTAAATAATAAGTGATTATCTAATAATACCATATATATTTTATTTAATTTGTTATTAAAAACACTACCTATATATAAATAAATACATATTTTTCTTACGAATAAATAGATTAGTTTTTTCATCAATAATTTTGTAATTTGTAATTTTGGATTCTTCCGACTCAAAAGGTTACTGACCCCTGCTCTTTATCAATATTTTTATAAAGATATAATATGTCTGAAAGTTAAATGTTGAGCTAACGACTAAAAAACGTATGAAATTAAATTATTATTTTGAATCTTTAAAAAATACTTTGGTCGAAATATAACTTAAATTATTAAAAATTCTAAAATAAAAAATATTTTTTAAATGTAAAACAAAATATTTAATAAATTGTTTTTTTATATATATTATATTATTTTTTGATATTGTATATAAAAATATAATATCATATATTTTGACGTATTATTAATTGTTAATTTTGTTTAATTAATATTAAAAAAACATATATATATATATATATATATATACTTTCTTTTACACACACTCACACATGATATTGATTATTTATATAACACAGAAAGAGAAGGACAGAGAAAACGTGTGTGTGTGTGTGTGAGAGAGAGAGAGAGAGAGAGAGAGAGAGAAAGAGAGAAACTTTGATAAATTTCAGTTTGTAGAGGATTAAATTCAGTTTGACATTCGCGTATTCAGACTATCGTTATTCTGTGTATGAAATTTTTTCGAAAGCGAACCGTTTGTTTGTCCGTTTGTTTATTTGTTTTTGTTGTGCAACAACTGCAATGGCGGCGATGCGGCACCAGATGCACAAACGGGGACAACGACGTGCAATAAATCCTTTTTGGCCAACAAAAACGATGCGCACGGCTATATCCATTTATATAAATATATATATATATATATATATATATATATATATAATGAAACAAAAATAAATGGCGGGAAAAAAAATTCGAAAATGAGAGCATTCGGTTCACCGGTGTACGAAACGCGAAACCATTTTTTCACGCTAAAATATAACACGATAGCGATGCTCAACATTTTTTTTTTCATTAATCTAGAACCGCATTCTAGAGATTATTTATTATTTATTTCGATACACTGTTTTCTAATAATAAAAAAAAATATATTATTTCATTTTCTTATATATTATAAGTTTTTTTTCATATATCAAATTCAGAAATTGACAGAATATTTTTTATTTCAAAAAAATAGGTGGAAATCTGAGAAGAAAAAAGTTTTTTTTTTATTATATAACTGGAATTATCGGTTGAATGTATTTGATAGAAAAATTTTATAGAATAGAGTTTCAAATAATAGATCATTTATAAGAAAAAAACTATTAATGTTTAAAAATAACTTAATGGATTAATTAAAAAAATGACAAACTTTTTCTATATATTGTTAATTCTGGATAACAATTCTTAACAAAAAATATTTTTTAGTATATTTAGCATATATTAGATAATATATGAATATCGAAACTGTTAATATAATAGATAAAAAGTATATTTAGGATATTCTAGACAGAAAAAAAATATATATATAATGCATTAAGAAAGGTCGTTATAAAAGTTTGAATATATCAAAAAAAGGTATTCGATTTTTTTGAAGATAAATTTTCTTCAAAAGAAAGCTCAGATCGAGAAGGTCATTTGATATCGGTAATAAAGTGTTATTCATTATGATTAAAATAAATTCTGTATTAATTTTCAAATGATAATGAAAGACTAATTCATATTCAAAAAAATATGTTTTCTATTCTAATAAATTCAAATAAGATAATAGTTTTAACTAACAAAGAATCTTAATTGAATTCCTTTGAAAAGAAAACATCGTAACTTTTCATTAAATTTAGATTTTTATTATATATTAATTACTAAAAATTCCATTATAAATATTCAACAAAATTTCAATAAAATCTATAATTGTGAATGTAGATAAATTTAAATTTATTATTTCATATGATTTTGATTAATATTTGCATATTTCATTGAAATTCACAATAACAATGAAGATAGATATTATATTTTTATATAGAATAGCGAGAATTATAATGAAAATAAAGTGCCTATATATTTAAAGTTAAAATAAGATATATTATATTTTACATATTATTATTATTATTATGTAAATGAAAATTTTCCATATATAATATATATTTTTAGAAAACAATCGCGTATAATTTTGTTTTCTATGAGTTAAATGATTTTTCGAAAATGCGTCATGTAAAATGCTTTGATATGCTAACGAGATAGTTTAATTTTGCGTGCAACGGTATCGTCGCGATAATAGATCAGGGATTTTCAACTCGACGGTGCCCGTAGTTAATTTTTAATTAGAATTAATTGTGCAATTCTCTCGAAACGCAATAATGGCCGCGGCGTGGCAATTAATTACGTATTTTGCGAAACATTAAACCGCACAAAACACAATAATATAACGGAAACCTATTTATTTATTATACATTTATAATATATTATAATATATTCTATTGAAAATTTATTCGTTTTCAATTCATAATTTTGTATAAAAATCGAAAGAGATGCGGAGGGGGAAATCGATTAAATTTTTATTTAATTGAGTTATATTAATGTAATAATTAAATTTCTAAATTTATATTTTATATAATAATATAAAAATAATCTTTAAAATATATATTTTTATATATACTCTTATATATTGAAAAAAAAAATGTTTGATGGTTTATTTTTAATTAAAATTATCGACATCGATTCGATAGAATTTCCTATTTAGAATTTATTTTTATTAATTGTATATTTATAATTAAAAATTGCAATAAAAACCTTCTAAAATATTTTTTTCTAAAATAATATTGTTTATATACGTATTTTATTTTAATATTAATATGTAGAATATTAAAAATATTTTTTTTATAAATATATATTTAAATTCTGAATAAAGAAACAATCAATCAAGTGTTTATTATATTCATATATTATACAATATATAATCGTAATTATTGAACGCATATTTTTACATCGTATCAAAAATTCGATTAAATGAAAAACGTCAATTTCGATTAAACATATTTTTTTTCAAATGAAAATATTACAGGTACACATCTTTTGTACCCTCTGGATCATTTTACACACACACACACAGTGTATTATTTCGTATAAAAAAAAGTTGTGCTATACGATCTGGGCACATTGTTATTTTTGAATACATATATATATATATATATATATATATATATATATATATATATATATATATATATTCGTTGTATGCGAGCAGGGATACGTTTTTGTCGGTCCGCTTTTTTTCTTGATTTTATTTCGTCGTTCGTTCGGCACGGGCACAAAATCAATATTTTCATAACGGCGAAAATACTTCTCGATGTAAATTTTTCCCAAAGCTAGCCCCCCCCGCCCTTCGTTCGCCTCCCCCCTACCCCCCCCCCCCGTTTGACGGTCTGTCATTTATCCGTATTTCCCGGTTTTAAGCGACGTTCAACCGAATGTTTTTCTGGAAAAGCGCGTTTAACAGACACACAAATACATACACACACACACATACATATACATATATTTAAAAAGTTTCCAGATTTATTTAGCCGTAGCTAAATCGCTTAAACTATTATATATACATCCCCTTAATGTATATTTTTAAATAAATATTTATTTTAGAATATATAACATAACTATATCTTACATATATATATAATATTCTAAAATTAAATATAAATCTATATTAAATTTCTTAAATAATTTTTAAATATTTATAAATGAATTAAATATAAAAAAGTCAATAATAATAATGATTTTTTTTAATGTAATATACTAAATTCAATAATAAATTAAAATTTATCGTGCTGATAATTAAAAAAAATATACAGTACAGAAAAAAATCTTAAAACAATAAAAAAAAACTTTTTCATATTTAATACATGCGAAAATTTTTATGCAACAAAAAAATTTTCACTATTTAAAACAAAATTTTTAATGCATATTTAATTTTAAATAATTGAATATATATTCGTATAAATCAACATCTATATATGCATTTATAGATATATAAATAAGAATCTCAAAAAAATCGATCAATAATCCATCACCGATATCGTTTGACCTCAGTGTTTTTTTTTTGTATAGTTTTCCGAAAAATTCCGGAAACTTTTTGATTTATACAAGTGTGGAAATACGCAAAAATATGTTTTGAAAGACGGAAACGTTTTCTTTTGATCATTGCTTCATTTACTTTCCAAACCGATGTCAATATTATACAGATATTAAATGTATATTTGTTGAAGCAATGTTAGAATCTTTCACATACATTATAATATATATATATATATATATATATATATATATATATATATATATATAAGGCAAAAAAAAATAAATATGAAAATTCTCTGAATATTTATGTTTCTCTGTAATATTTAACATACGTATGGATGTTGTACATTTTATATCTGATTTGTGGAACTGTTTCATATTCATGACTGAGATTTTCCACTATTGTGAAAATATATATATATATATATATATATATATATATATATATATATATATATATATATATATATATATATATATATATATATTTCTGTAAATTTATGAACGATAAGTTCTGAGATTTCTATGAATAATTAACTAGATATTCATTTCTATTGCTATATATATATATATATATAAATTTTAATTGAAATCAATTATCTCATAAGTTTAAAGTTTTAAATTTAGAAAAATGATATATATTTTTTAATATTTGTCGAGATGTCGTAAATTTTCCGACGTAATAACGAGGCAAACGTTTTCCACATTAAACTTGTTCATTGTTTAAATTGCACCAGTTGAACTTTCCACGTTGTATACGAGAAGATTACATGCTTTGGCTATAGCCATAAATTGAGCTATGTGGCAATTTTAATACGATATATATATATATATATATATATATATATATATATATATATATACAGTAATTTATTATTGTTTATGTGTGCGTTTCAAATGTCGGATGAATATTTGGAAAATTACATTTATTACTTACCATAAACGATGAGAAAATTTAAAAGTTTCCTCATTTTGTCTTTCATAATTGTGCTACGTATTAATTTTGATACGATTGTAATTTTTAATATTTTTTATTTTAAGGATTATTATATATATATATATATATATATATATATATATATATACACGTATAAAGCATTTAAAATATCGTTTTAACCTTTAGTTTTCCGGATACTAGATAACTTGTTATCTAGATAAAGTTTTGGCATGTGTGATCACTATATACAAAGTTTATGTGTTAAAACGACTCAATTTTGTAATTTTAAACTCTAATTAACAATTATATTTTTTTACAATCTTTTATTAACTAATATCAATGTTTTTTTTTCTTAATACTACAAAAAGTTTGTATATATATCTGAAACGATAGATTATCAAACTTAGAGATAGAACTCAACTAGAAGACTAAAATGTTATTTATTTATATATTTAAAAAAAAATTCTGTTTACTAATACAAACAATATTTCTAATAATGAGTGTTGATTATATAATTGATACAATAGAATCATAGATAATTATAAATAAAGCGTCAAAAGAATGATTATCAACATCTATAGTGCGATTGAGAGATAAAAATCGCATCACTATTTCTAACTATATTTAAATCATCTTTGTAGAATAATGAAGCTTTACAACTGATATAAGGTGACAATAAAATATTATTAAAAAAATATTTTATTCACTTGAACAGTGATACTACCATATATAATATAAAACGACTAGTATTTGACGATGATAAGACAGGTTATTATTGAAAAAAAAAATATGAAGAATTACAAAAAAAAAAGATTATCCACTTCGAAGAAGAACGATTGGTCACCCCTTAATTCATACTGCATCAAAGATTCGAAACATATGCACTTACATCCTTACAACCGGTACACGTTTTTTTTTTATTTTGTGCACTTTTCGAAGGTTTTCTTTTATTTTTTATTTATTTTTTTGGTCCACAAAACATCGGTTGTAATTAACGAGTAAAATGGTGCTCGTTTCAACGAATATCGTTGCGGTTCGTTTTAATATCGCCAACATGAATTTAAATATATTCGCATTAAAAACAGTACGGTATAATTTAATTTCTCGACGCGGGTCAGCGTTTGTTTCGCTTTATATATATATATATTTTTTTTTGTTCTCCACATATATTCATTGTATTTTTATATAAATGTGTGTGTGTGTGTAATTTTTTTTTCATTAATTTATCTTTTTTGTTCTTTCTGATGTGTTCCGCACAAAGGAAATTACTCTCGCTATATACATATATATTCATACATGTTTACTCTTTTTTAATTGTATATATATATATATATATATATATATATATATATATATATATATATTATTTTTTATTTTTCATTCTGTTTTGCGAGGAAAATGTATAATAAAATCGGAATTTTCTCGTTACAAAAGACTTTATAGTATTCGATCAAAGTTGTTTTTTTTTCCAAACTCGTAGCGATCGTTCTTTGTATTTCGATCGTTTTAAATAAAATAAAATAATAAAAATTCGCGCTATAAGAATCGTTGTTATCTAAAGTGAAATAAAATTTACTATATAAAAATGTGTACCAATAAGAAAACGTAGATTTTTCTTTGAAATCTATTCGACTAGTATTTTTATACAATACGATTTTATTAGTTTTATTACGAATATTTGTATCGTATGTGTTGTTTTAAATATTGTATTTTTCTCCAATGGTTATATTAAAAGATTCCTATTGTAATATTCATACTTTATATATTACGATTAAAAAAATAATAATACGTTAATTGAATTTCATCTGAAATTTATTAAGATTATAATAAACGAAACACTGAGCTATATCGTTTTATTGTGAAAATTGAAAAAGAAGCATTCGTAAAATGGACGGATAGGATTACGTTTTAATTGGAACATCAAATTCGTAAATTTGCAGATAATAATAGAAGGGAAATTCGTTAATTAGCAATTCATTTCCGGTACAATCATCAAATTATAGCGACTTCTTTTATCTATATATAAATATGTATATTATATTATTCATATTGAATAAAAATTTATATTTAACGAGTTATTTTACTTTACGGTTGTATTTTTCGTGCTTACGATTGCATCAATGTTATTTTTTAATTAATGAAAAAGCGATTTTCCGCATCTCTTTGAAAAAGCAATCGTACCAAATTTATATTATATCTATTGAATGAATTTTCAATATTATTATTTTTTCATAGAAGCGCTTAAATAAATAATGTCAAATATATTGAAAAAAAAATTTTTTTCTTATAAAATACTAAAAAATTATATATTATTATAAAATATAAAATACAAGAAAATCGTGTCAAATTCAATTGAAATTTATGATATATATATATATATATATATATATATATATATATATATATATATATATAATAAATTAAATTTTCATAGATTCATTAGCAATTCTCTGTTATTATCTCGTAAATTATTTTATTAGGGTGTTTTCTAGGGAATTGCCTTCGAACACAATCTATATGCAAATTCGTCTAATTGCAATATTATTAGAAAATGGAGATTTTTAACCGTTGAACAACTAAAATATACACTACGTAAACTTTTATTAAACCGTAAACGTTAACTCTGGCCTCGTTGTTTTATAATAATATACTTTATACAAAAGCAATTAACCCTTTAATTTATTACGCTTGCGTTTAATCTTAATCCTTTAATGTTATTTTAATTTAGATATTTATTTATTAAAATAATACGTGTCTTTTACTATTATATACATTATTATTATAGTATCTTAATATCTATTAAAGTTAAAAGTAACATAGAAAACTATCTTAACAAATTATGTAATGTTTGAAATAAGAAATGTATTTTATATTATCACATGAAAATGTTGTTTCAAAATTTATATCTAATAGTCAAAACGTAAAAGTTAATATATTGAACAGATAAATTATATTCATTTCTTATTATTTAATTAAAACATTAATTATGAGAATATGTAGAAATATATTTAAAAATGAAAAAAAAATTGGATTATTTTGTAATCAAATATTTATTGTATGGTTATATTCTATACTTTATTCGTTGAACTATAACGAAAACGGATCACTTTCTTACATATTTACACGGATAAAATGAATCTTAAGTAAAAAGAAATATAAAGTTACTTATTAAACGAAAAGTACGAAAAAAATTCGAACGAATGAAAAAAGAAAAAAGCTCGCAAGTAAAGTCGCATCAAACGCGCAATACACAGTAAATATTAAAACTTATTATCAACAGAGTTTTCTTTGCCGGCTAAGAAGAAGAAAAAAATGTTTCTTTTTTTCAGTGTTTCTTGCTTGTCGTTCGACTTGGCCAACGCGACCGGAATGACACGACCAAGACCGAGGCTAAGTCCATTTTAATAAGTATAAAAAGCGTTGCGTCGTAAAAAGCTCGCTTCTCTCTCTCTCTCTCTATCTCTCCCGCGGCGAAAACAGACTGCGGTTTTTGCGAGGATATCGTCTCGACGAAAGGACTGAAAAAAAAATACTCCTAAACGTTTCAGACGTGCTGAAAAAAAATTTCAGGTGCGTCCTGTGGAGTTTTTCCCATTTTTTTTATGTTGTTATCCGCACGAAATCGTAACGAAAATTGCCCTCAATTTTTTCCGGAAGGTAAACAGTTTTTAATCGAACATATTTGATGTAAAAGATTTAATACTTTAAAATTATTTTATTTACAGAAAAAAATGTATTATATATTATTAATATTAAAACGAAATTTATTTATTAATATAAATATATTTTTCTATTTTTTTTTTCGGGTAAGTAAAACATTAGCAATTTTTCTAACGAATCATAGTAAGTAAAAAAACAATATAAATTTTATAAATTATATTCATTTTTAACCAACAATATGTCATGAATATATATTTAAAAAAAATCAATATTTTTTAAACATTAATATGCTTAAATATATATATTTATATATATATATATATATATATATATATATATATATATATATTACGTGAAAAATACTGAAAACTAAACAATAAAATAATTTCATATGCTTGCGAACATTTTGGCCTAAATATGTCAAATTACCAACGTTTCCAAATTTTAATCAAGGAAATGGTTTTATGAGGTTTTTTTTGTAATTATCCGGTATCATAATAATTCATATTTTTATGTTGTGTTATATTGTACGAAATTTCGGTAATAATTGGATTCGTGGAAAATACACCGTTATTGTAAAACTGTATTTTTATATGTTTATATATAACATGTTTATATATTATAATAATACAATAAAAATATTAAAAGTGCACCGAGTGACTATTTTTTCTTAATGTTTCGCGCCGCATTTTCTACGTTTTGTTGCTTTAAAATATTCAAAAACTTTTCCAGTCATATTTTAGTTACGGAAAATTACTTTCATTTTCGTTATCGCTCTGCCCCTATTTCGACCTCCTCCATAATAATTTTACAAATAATTTCCAAGATTCGCAACCCCCCTCCCGTCTATTTTCGAACTCGAGTTTTTCAGCTGAAAAAACATTCGTTCACCGTTCGAAGCGTTCGCATTTTATCGAGAACAATTAAAACGCGACAAGAATCTTTTTACTTCAAATATTGCTGTAAATGAAGCGACATTTCATTTTAAACGTACATAAATTTCTTGTAAACGTAAATTTTATTTCTTCATATTAAATATTTTATTCGACGATATTATTACGATTTAAACATTTATTTTGACAGCTGAAAATTCTTACTTTTTTTTTGTACAAAATAATTTATAGATAAAAAATATTATTTATTTCTGAAAATATATATATATATATATATATATTTATACATTAATGCTTAAACGTATACGATATCGAACTATTATTATTCCCGTTAAGATAAAGGAGTATAAAAAAAAATACCGCGTTAAGGTTAAATTGAAATAACAACGGAGATAGCGCTTCGCAACGCTGATAACGATCATATTTTCAGCAATGGCCGGCTTAATGGCGCACGTTTTCCCGCAAATTTCCCTCGAATTTTCGCGCGAGTTTTCCCGCACGTTTTTCCGCACGAACGCTTTGTTTTGAAATCGAAGGCTCCATAATATTATTCGTACACACAATTATAACGGGGGAAAATCACTAACGAATGCGGTCTTCGTATGCATTATTTTCTTTATATTCATATTATATGTACAATTCGAATTCCGATTTTCAGTCTTTTATATTAATTATTATTATTATATTATAATTGTCAAATATTTTAAATTTAAATTTTATATAATATTTGATTTTATCATTTAGTTATACAAAAGAAAAATTTTATACTACAACAAAATAAAATTGATATTGAAAATGGATGTTTTTGAATGTTGAAAAAGAAATATATATATACATTAAATTATACATATATAAGTAACATATCCATTTAGTCTAAACTAGAGTAAATTGGATTTTATTACCGATAAGTTTAAATGAAACGCGAGGTTTTATAGAGTTTTCATCGAAATGGCGGGAAAAAAATGGCGAACACGTAGCTCGACTTACGTTGAAGAACGTAATTATTTCTTATTTTTTTTTACGTTTTTAATTAGAACGAAAGGACGGGGGGAGAGGCGGTGCGGACGGAAAATGAAACTCCTTGACCGTTTTTATTAATTTTTTTTAATGAACCGCGGAACGAGACACTTAAAAAATAATTTTATTTATAGACGAAAAACGAAACGTGAGGGTTAATGAAGTCGTTTCATTCAATGGTGAAACTTTTTTTTTTTTGTTTTCAAAAGCGAGTTTTCTTTTATATATTTTTATTTTATTCGTATACTGCTTACATACAATGTAGGGGAGTTTTGAGATTTGAAGTAAATTTTATATACAAATATATTGTACATATGTATCTGGAAATGAGAAGCGGATCGTGGAAAACTCTTCGTGATTTTCCTCGAGAGTAGTTCGCATACTTGTAACGATGGATTACGAGTACTGAGCAATGAAAAAAAAATGTTCATTTTTCATTCTGAATGTTTTATTCTAAATACCGACGAGAAAAAATGAAAAAAAAAACATATTGATATTATACACGTGTGTTTTATAATATTTTTTTACATGTATATATATATATATATAAATTTGTAAACGGAAAAACCATCCGATTTTCCATCCGCTTTGTTTTACGCAAATATTCATTACATTAAATCTCCATGTATTACGCGTGGAATTATTGATATATGTATTAGATTTTTTTCTTCATTAAAATGTATTAATTCTGAAAAAAACAACTCATATTAATACATTTCTTTTTTAACGTATATTTTGAATATATTTATTTTATAAAAATATATATAAAAAAAAACATCAAATGACAACGATGAACGCGATATTTTGCGGCGAAAATACTTTCATAAAGTAGAAAGAATCTTCAAAAATTAATGTAAACGACTGAACAGAGATACAACTCGAGGATTCAAGGATACTTTCGGGTTCAAAACTTTTTTTTAACATAATATATATTTATAAGTCAAAAAATTTTCACTCGTTGGATATTTTTAAAGCATAATTATACGGTTATGACTCTTTTCATTTGATCTAAAAAGTATATAAATAATTAATTATTTTATATTTGCAATAGTTTAACTGAAAAAATTTACAATATTTTTTTTTAGTTTCAGTTTCAGTTTTGTTCAACATTTTTAATGAACATTTGAAATTTTTTATTTAAATACGAATCGATATATCAACTTTTTGTTAAAAAAAAATATTTATATACTTTTAATTAATAAAGTGCAAAAGTCGTATAAAAAATATTTTTATGCGCGTAACGAAGTTAAGCATCAAATTAAAACTTTACCGGAAAATCGTCATTG
The DNA here is from genome assembly GCA_024500535.1 of Leptonema lineaticorne. Lineage (NCBI taxonomy): Eukaryota > Metazoa > Arthropoda > Insecta > Trichoptera > Hydropsychidae > Leptonema > Leptonema lineaticorne. The sequence goes on from JANIJI010000021.1 coordinate 12,632,218, forward strand.
GCTGTTTCTACCCCGTTATGATATAAGCGATAGACAACCCTTACTGATGCGAATTTAACGATGTGCTTATATAACGATATTGGAGCTTATATATATTCTCTGCTATATCGAAAAAAAAATATTTATATATCATTCTATGACATTTTTAGATAACTTTATACTTATTTAAAAAAAAATGTTATTAAGGGTAAGTTTATTCGACGAAAACTTCGCTTACAAAATTCGATGATTTTAACCCTTTATATATGTAAAAAAAACACGTACGAAATGTTTGTAAAATAAAAGATTTAAATATTACAAAAAAATATATATTGTTATTTATTATTTAAACAATTATTAAAAATGATTTCATTACTTAAAATATTTTTATATTATTTTCAAAAATTAAACGTGCGAAAAAATTGTTTAATTTCATATAAAATTGATTCGATAACTTTATGTTCAAACTTTAGACATTATTTATAGTAGAATGGTTTTAGAATATATAAAAACATTTAATTTAAATAATATTATTACATTAATATGTTAAAAATATTAATGTAACAACACTATTTAGTTCAAAACGAGTGTAATTGAATATTTTTTGCTAACGTTTAATAATCTGAAATGTAAAAATTTTAATCATTATTTAATTATTTATTTACAATCAACGCGTAATAAAAAAATATCTTTGATTACAAAATATACCTTTAAACAGTCTAAAACGAGTTTTTTCGTTGTTTTATTTATATATATCAATATAAATAATATCGATAAATTTTATTAATACTATTATTATTTTACTTTATAAATAAAATTAGTATGAAATTTTCAATTCAATATATTGTATATCACTGTGATCAAAAAGTATGGTGAATATAAAATATAAATTCTTTATTTATTCTTCCAAATCAATTTCATCCCCTTCAAAGTAATTCCGGTCCGATAAAACACACTTTTGTCAACGCTTTTTTCAGTCCTTGAAACAGTCGGAATAGTCTTTTTCCAGTATAGCCTTCAAGATCTTCGTTTCGGTTTTTATCTCATCAATCGTATCAAAACGGCGTCCCCGTATTGGTCTTTTAAGTTTGCCAAATAGCCAGAAGTCGTACGGTGCCAAATTAGGCGAATACGGTGGTTACGGAACGATATGAGTCGAGTTTTTGACAAAAATCGCGAAAAACTAATGCCATATGACATGCTGCAATATCATGATAAAGAATCAAGAGTTGTAAAAACATGCGTAACTCGAAAATAATTAAACTTTTTGACAAATTGACCCTTGAAGAATTTTATATACAGTCCTACCAATCTAGGGAAAAATACAATTTATCTGTCTTCCTAATGCCTGGGTGTTTTAAATAACAATTTCACCTTACATTTTGATTAAAGTAGTATATGTATAAAATTATATCAAAAACTCGCTGTTTTTTTAAGTACGAATATAGTTAATATAATATTAGTTTTTATATATATGGTATATATATATATATATATATATATATATATATATATATATATATATATATATATATATATATATATATATATAAAGTAATTCGTTTCAGTGATTATATTATATTACTTATATCCGTTTATTTTTGAGTTTTTCATATGTATATCTAGATATATTTAGGTGTCGGTTCACCGTAGCTAGAGACCCATTACAGAACACATTATCTCGAACAAGTCCTTATTATCTGAAGCACAATAGCATCCTGTAGCCTCGGGGAGACGAAAGGAATGCGTGAAAAAAGCTACAAGGGGTTCGGGAAAAAAAAAAGGTGGAAAAAGAGGACGAAAAAAAAAATAATAAAGGAAGCATCCCATAAAAAAGTGGAGAAACGCCGAATAAAATTAAATAAAAATAGAAACGGCAAGATACGCGTCCGAATCCTAATTTAATAATCCTTTTTTTTCCTCGTGGTCGTCGTCGTCCTTGTTTCGGAAGTGTGATTATTTATTTATTTATTTATTTTTTGTATCATATTTATCGTTTATTCATTATAATATAAATAGTATTTATTCGGTATGCGATTTAACACCGTAAAGACAAATCGACGTACGAAGGTTTAATGAAATGTCGGTTAATTTAGATTGATTTGCGAGGGCTCGTTTTATTTATTTACCAAACCCGCCCATCTTCCGCCTATCTTTCCCCCCCCCCCTTTTTTTTCACCGGTTTTGTCGACCGTGTTTTATTTCCGTTCGATTTGTTGAAAATTTCGTTTTTCGCGGCGGATTTTCCTCTCGCTTCCCTATTTTATTTTCTTTCCTTTTTATGTTTGGCGTTTCGAACGTTTTCCATTTATATGTATTTTTGTAAACCCCATTATTTGTTATGCGTGATAGTGGATGATTGTATTTTTTTCATACTGAAAAATATACCTTTTTACCGTTTAATATTGTATCTAAAATGACATTGAATCTGAAAATGTATTGTATATAAAATTGAGTATTATTTCAATGAATATTTTACTATAGAACAAATTAAATATTTTTATAACTCGAATAACGAAATTTTTTAAAAAAATATTTATTTTCAAATTATATTTATTAAAAATTCCGTAAAAAGTTAATGGTTACAAAATAAGCTATTTGAAAAGTTAATAGCTGGTTTAAGTAATTGAAATATTTTAATTTTAATTCAACATAATAATTGATTTAACTTTAAAAATATACAACTTAAATATTGTTTTATTCATATTATATATAAATAATTTATTGTAAAATTAAATCAATTATTATAAAATCAAAAAATAGTGAAATATTTCAATGTCCGTAAATTATAACTTATTATGCAGTTGTTAACTTTTTGTACAACTTATTTAATAACTGTTAACTTATTACGTAAATATTATGCCATAACTATGTTATATTACTGTATTGAATAATTTTTAATTTTCACACTTTATTTTTGCAATTACAACAGATTTTCATTATGAAAATACAATTTTCTTTCGAAAGCTATAATTTAAAAATTCATATATTGACAAAAATCATTTTTCACTCTTTATCGTCATAATTCTACATTTCTCAATCGTGAATTGTTCGAATATCGATAGCATTTTAATAAAAAAAAAAAAAAAAAACGATCAGAAATACGAGTTAAACGTCGACCGGTCGACGCTTTTCCGCATCGACGACATCACGGAAAATGTACGCGTAGAAAATAGTGTCGATTCGATCGCGCAGTTTTCCCGTAGAATTTAATAAATGCGAACAATTTCTATAGTATCTACATAGATGAAATGGTCGAATAGGGCGGTGTGGGCGGTGCGGGCGGAACGGGCGGTATTATGTATAAAACACTATGAACAACCAACGTCACCGATTCTAATAACGTCGGTCCATCGAGCCGTGATCTGATCGGTGGTTGTTCGCAAACGTTTCCTAGAAGCAAATTTCCTAGCTAGAAGACATTCAAAGCGATCGTCCCCAATCGGAAATTGTTAAACTATTCCATATAACCATGAGTGCTCTTGTTACCCTACAAACCGACTCATATTTAACTGTATCACAGTTACGACTATATATATTTTAATATATTATTTAACATTCATTGTATACTTTTTTTTAATATATACTGTATATATTATATATATATATATATATATATATATAAAAGTCTAGAAATATTTAATTATAAAAACAATACAAAACTTTATTCATATGCAAAATTGTTTGATTAATTAATAATGAATGATAGACAGTTGTATTTAAATTTTCTTATATATAAATATATTTCATATTACTATTTATTCTATTGTTACTCTTTAGAAAGTGAAAATTGTGGAGCTTTAAAAGAGATTAAAAAGAGTATTAAAAGAGATCCTATTTATTGATTTTAAAATAATATAATTTTATTTAAACAAAATATTCATTTTTATTTTATTTATAATTATTGTAGTACATTTTTATGTATAAAAATCGGGTAGTTTCAAATTCGAGATTAAAAATTTAATTTAGCTTATGTTTACATTAGTAAAAATTTTACATAAACAAACATAAAACTACATTAAAATCTTACATAGTTCTATGTTCAATCGTAATAATTTTTTTCTAAAAATAATTTTAATGAACTTTAATTTAAAAAATAACTATTATAATTTAATAATAATATATACATAAATGTTACATGATTATCATAAAATATCATTTATATAGGGCAAAAGATATAAAAAATAGTACTTATATATATATATATATATATATATATATATATATATATATATATATATATATATATATATATATATATATATATATATATATATATATATATATATATATATATATATATATATATATATATATATATATATTATTCATCAAATCTAATATTTGAACCATTTAGTTAAGTTATTCATGCGGTTCAACGGCGTTTAACAATTGCGCGCTTAAAGTGCAGCAATTAAATTCGTACGATACAATTGCACGTGAATGGAGACGATACTCGACGCGGCAAACGCATTCTTATCATTTCCCTTTTTTTCCTCTCTCTCTCTCTCTCTCTCTCTCTCTAATTTCACTTCGCTATTTTTTTTTTCATACTTCAGTATACTCGTGTATTGTTTAAGTGCGGTTATTGTCGTTACGACCTTTCATAGAAACGAAAAGGGTTGTGTGTGTTAACACCGCAACAATAAACATAGACATAACCGCTACTGTTAAGCTTTACAAAGTATAGGGTGATTTATGGATATCATTTTTTTTAATTATTTCAATTATAATTATTGATTTAAATTAATTTATTGCAAAATTTTCATTGTATTATAATCGCTAGAAACCATAAATTTTCTGCAATATTCTTCAAAATCGTTCATTCTATATTACAAACAATATATACTATTTATAATACTTTATAAATAGTATATATTGATCATACTGATATATAAATTATTTTAATTCACGTTTCAGATACAAATTATTTATATCAAAACCTATCAGATACGAGATATATTTGACTAATAGCTGAAAAAAAAATCTAGAAACCTATTTCATTATTTTTCTAAAAAAAAACATATTTACAGATCTCAAATTTAAACATTTATAAATAATGAGATCTATTGAAAAAAAAATTGGATGTAAAATATATGAAGAATATATAATATTAAACCTTAATCTGCTAGATACAAGATAACTTGGTTTTATTGTATGTAATTTATATTTTCACTTTAAAATGTAAATATAATATTTTTTCATTTTACTATTCTATGTATTATATAATTAAAAATTATATATCGGAATTTTATCATTACATTTAATATCTAGTAGAACAAAAGTTACAATAAATAATCGATAATTTTTTATACTTAACCGTGAAAGTACTACAAAATATTTCATATCGTTTTTGAACAATATTGGAGAATATATCGACAAATTACTTAATAATACAAATAAAAATCATAACAAAACATACGTATACGAGTGATAAAATATTTTCGGTTAATCCTGTAGACGTAAAACGTTGTACAAAAGTGCGATAAATATGAAGAAAAAGAAATGGTAGAGCTCGTTTTCAGTATTGCTAGAATTCAGCCCCCGAGCTGAACATTCCCACTCGGAGGCTAGCAATTAAAACAGCCTTTGTTTTCAGTACTTTTGACTCCGTTTTTAGTACACAAAACACAGATGACACACGCCTGGTCTTTATTATAATGCCTGCCGTTTTCATTCAACCGTATACTGATTTTATATCCGATATTATTAAACACCAACTATATTCACTTTGACAATGAAATCATTACTTACTATTCTTACCTCTATATATATATATATATATATATATATATATATATATATATATATATATATATATATATATATATGAGAAAATTTCGCATTTTATTATATAATAGATTTAATAGATGTTTTTCATTATAGATGCGAGAACAAAAAGAAAATATATTTCGCAAAAAAAAAAGGTTTACGTTTTCTTTCGAACCTTTTTCCGGATTTTCATCGCAAAAACAGCTGTCCGTGTTGCTTCAAAAGTGCGCGATTTTAATATATCTATTTCTAGACACGTGATTATCTTCCGCTCGTTTTGTTTTCTCTCTTTTCTGTATCAACTTTTAAGCGAAAAATAAAACTGCGTATCTAAAAATAAATTAGTGAAAGATAATTTTAGCAACTGTAATAATAATAATAATAATAATAATAATAGAAAAAATTCGATTCGATAAATAAATATATATATATAATAAAAAAATATATTTATATATTCCGAAATTTGTATAATATATTTATATAGAATATAAAGTGGAAATGTTAAAAAAAAAAAATAAATTCCACAATAAAGACCCTCATTAGTACAATCAATTAAAAAGAACGAGATCGTCGACAAAGAAAAAAAAAATACTCATAAAATATAGCATACCACTTTTAACAACCGCAAAAATCATCATCCGAAGAGAGTCAGTCATCTCATTTTCTCCGAAATACACTTTTTCCACGTTGATTTTCCTCTTGACTTTTCTTGCGGCCTCTCTCGTTTACTCGTTTTTCTTTTTTTTGGCCAACAACCACAGTTTGTCGTCCTCTCGGTTTATATATATATATATATATATATATATATATATATATATGGGTATATATTTTTTGTTTTACCCTCGCATTTTTATTTCCTTCTTTTCTTTTTTTTTTGTATTTTGTCCTTCAGAATTAGGGGGGCGGCGGTTTCGTTGAGACGGTGGATTTTCTTTGTTTCTCGCTAATCGTGTAGGCCTTTCATGTTTTACCCCAGGGAGGACTGCTCGCATGATTGTTCCTTAAACGTCCTTAATGCGAAGGGGAGGACAGCATTCAAATTTAACGTTTTTGACGGTACTCTTGATGGTATGCCGCAATTATGACGTGCATTTGTCTATCCATAAGAGCACGACAAAAGCATTCATTCATTCATTCACTATAAGAGTTTATATTTATTGTTTGTACGAAATCCACATTTATATTGTATACGTACGAACGATATGACAAAAAAATCGTTTAAATTCAACGATTTTTATTTTATGAAAAAAATCTTTGTTTTTTTTAAATATTAGTGCATTTCAATATTTAAAATTATTTAATAATCAATTTAATATAATTATATATAAATATATTTATATATATATTATGTCAAATCTGTATAAAATAAATGATAACTATGAAACGGGCGTTGAATAATAATGTTATATAAAAAAAAACAAAATATATATTTTTCTGTAGAAAAAGTGCAAAATATAGTAATAAATTTAAAATATTGATAAAATAGAAAATTATTGGTATAAAAATTACAAAATAAAATATATTTTTTAATATTACCGGTTATTTTGATCGTTTTCAAACTTTTATATAACTTTAACATATTTAAACGTTATCGTATCGCTATGAAAAATATCTATTATTATTTTATTTATTTATTGATTAATTAATTCAACAACAAAATGACTATTTAATTATAGAAATAATAACTACATTGTTGATCGGTCATTTTGATCGGACACGGCAGGAATAGATATATAAGAAATGTCGACAAGTTTAGTGTTAAAACTCAATTTAATATTATAAAATTCTGATTAATTTTATCAAATATATAAACACTACCCACAAATAAAAATTTTACAATACTTTTTCTTTAACTTGTTATAATTTAATATTTTAAAATTATATTATTTTCAATATTTTTTTTATATACTTCAAACGATTGCGCAAAAATTTTAAGATTTTTTTTATAATTGGAAAATTTTTATTAAAAAAAAAAATAAATAAATAAATGGAAAAAAATGAAAGCATTACAAATATTGATATAATAAAAGCGGTATCAATAGATTTGAAGAACATGAAGCGCTTCTCAAACAAACATGCCGATTGTGCGCAATATATAAATGGAAATTGCGCCACCACTCGACATCAATTTATTTCGGGGTGGGTCCATTTTCGCGCACATATTTGAATTATTTTTGAAAAGCGAATGACCCCCGCCCCGCCTCTTCCCCGTATTGCCCGGTCGAATTGCGCGGGAACTTAATTGAAATGTCGAGTGACGCTCGACCGGAACCAAAATATCAAAAGTTTATTATTGTAAAACATATTCCGAATTCGGCTGTCCCCGTTCGAACGAGAGGTCTGAGGGTCCCACTGTCTCTTACCCCCATCGACCCCTTACCCCTAATTACCATTCAAACTTTGAACATCGCTAGGGTACTTTTCTCTACTAGTGAAACTGCTAGAGATAATTGGACGAAGCGACGAAAACTTCTGCGATGAAAACGTTTGTTCCGCGAAGGGTGTCCTTTTTTTTTCTTATTTACTACTACATCGTTTCAAACTCTATATAAGCAATATGAAAAACAAAAGAAAAAAGAGCAGAGGTCTATTGAAGGGATGCTATTTGAAATATTCACGAAAAACAATCAGAACGACCTCTTATAAAAGTCGATTTCAAGTGACAAAGTTGTAATAACAATTACTCGTTAATCGATTATTATATAATACATAGGCCTGTTTTTCATAAGTATATAAAATTTGAAATTAAAATAAAAATAGATGGATGATGTTATTGAAGGTAAATTTGACTTTATTTGATAGATAATTCTTTGCCATTTTACTTAAATATGATTTCTATTTGTAGACTACCTTGGAGGAAGTCCTATTTTCGTGAAGTCCTATTTTCAATCACTTTTTGCAGAAAATTGAGGTTGTATTGTTAGTAATAACGTGGTAATTATTGTCTTTCAAGTTATCGATTGTTTAGACGTAGCCCATAAAATTCACGTAGTCCTAGAAAAAATAACCCAGAGGTGTTAAAGCCCTTAAACTAAAATCTTTTATGGATGGACACAGTTCCAATTGTCGAGCACCATATCGAATAGGCAAAAAGTATAATCAACATTAAGTTTTATATCTTTATTAAAAAAAAAACACTCTATATAAATCATTGCTATAGAAAAACAAACCAAAATTATTAAAAAATATATATAATATATAACACATATGGACGATTATCGTTTTAGGTCAAGTTTTTGGACAAAGTTGACTGTCGTTTTTCTCTAGTGTCTGAGTGCTCTTTTAGAAATATCTATAATAATGGAGAATTTTATCTAGAAGCTGAAAAGCACTTTTGTTTGTCGGGGAAAACATGTTCAAACACCGAAAAGCGATAACTTTGATGTACTTCGTTAACTTTATAAGGAGAGCTATCTATTTATTGCAAACGATTGTCACCGAACCGAAGCAAACATAGATTAAATTTAGCCTTGTTTTTGCATTCAATATTTACATACACACCATAGTATATTATATAATATTTACTAGTGAAATTTTGACAAATTTATAGAAGAATTTTTGATTAATTTTGTATATAAAAATATATATTTTCATTCTTAAAAAATATATCGTTTAATTCGTTTCTTATTACTTCATCTATTTGACCATTTATTTTTTTTTAATTCAAATTTTTATATTTTATATATATTTTAATTTGTTTCTTCAAAGCCGTAATTTGGTCACTCCTAATATATATTTTATTTCAATTTTAACCCCTTACCGAATGACTTTTTTATTAATAAATATATTTAAATACACGCTTATTTTTTATTTTTACATAAAATTTATTTTTCATATAGGAAATTAAAAAAGAAACATTTTTAGAAATGATAACAAAAATATTTTGAATCATATATGATCCACTATGCAGTAAGGCAACGATTCTTAACCCATGATGTGCATACCTCTTAGGAGTACAAAAAAAATTGATATAATTAAATACCATATATATATATATATATATATATATATATATATATATATATATATATATATATATGTGTGTGTGTGTGTGTGTGTGTGTGTGTGTGTGTGTGTGTGTGTGTGTGTGTTAGGGGTACACACTGAGGGGACAATCAGATAAAAGGGTACACTAATGAAAAAAATTGGATACTACTGCAGTACAAGGTTAAATGCATATTTTTATATAATAAATATATAATTTTTGTAATAGAAAATTTAAAATAAATAAAAATTGAAACGTTGCAATAACTACAACAATCGAACACAATACAACGGATGCTCGAATACGAATCCTCCACTATCAATCGAATCGAGCATTCATCCATTCATCCACTCATATTTTTGATATTGTTAGTACATAAATTCGAAAAGAAATACGATAGGTAAAAATGAATCGTAACCACCCCTTCGTTTCCACCCTATATATTTTATCGTTATATATATATATATATATATATATATATATATATATTGAGGGGGTTGAGGTCGAGGTACTCGTGTGTCGTCCACTTTAGAATATTTCCTTATCGGATCGGCGACCATTCCGACAACAGTTCTCAGACCTTTGCTTACACACTCGCCAACCCTCGACTACAATTGAGATTCTGATAGAAATCTACGAGTGCTCTTGACCGGGTCCCGGGTTTTCATCCCTCAACCCCTTTTTGACGTTTTTCAAACCCCGTCTCTCGTTATTTGCGACGCGGATTTCACTCGGGGAAAAAATCGACGACAACTTCTGTTCTTATTCTTCCGTCAGAATAAACAACGCACGACAATTTTTTATTAAGTTCATTCGAGTGTTTCCTATTTTTTTTTTTTTTGAATATTTATTATTATGGACGTATTTATTATATATAATAATCTTATACTAATTCTTATTCTTCACGTTTAAAATAATCTTAAAAAAAAGTACGGACGGTTGGGGTATGCTCTGACCCCAAAATTAAATGTTTGCATATTTTTTTAATTTAATTTATTTTTTTAATAAATAAAATTATTTAATACTGAAAAAAACGATAAAAATTTATTTTAAAGTTTTTCTTTAAATTCATCAAAGGAGTTGTCCAATTATTTTTAATGATTACGAAAGACAACAATTAATGACTTGTTATTTTCAATTCGATTTTTTTAATTATTTTATATAATGTATACATGTTGATTTGAAAATTACAATTAAATTTCTTTCTATTGCATTAAATATTTATTATTGCTTTCTTTTGTATTTATATTTTATATAATTTTTGATATAAAAAATGATTTTTTTTATAAAAAAAACTAGAAGCACAATGGAAAAAAATTGAGATTTTATATTTTAAATTTCAGTTAATTTTATTAGTAAAAATAATTACAATATATATAATATTTTAAAATTTTGACAAACTTTAATACATTTTTTTTTTCATTTTTGATAGAAGACTCGTAATCACTATACATTTTTTATAATAATATTTCACTCCAAAAAAAATCACAAATTCTCTCATAAATCCATGTATTTAAAATTTATGAAAATCGTAATCATTAAAAATGACAATAATATTTAAAAAAAAAATATATAATTTAATATATTTATATATTTAGAAAAAAACATCTCATAAAATGTGACGATATATCAAATATCATATACTTCATTAAAATTATAAAAAATGTATATATAATCGATAAAAAAAATATATAAATAAATCGATTTATCGATTATTAACGATATAAATATTCGTTACATTGATGTGATATTTTCTATAATTAAATATTGTACATGTGATAAAATTTCGTACATACAAAAGTTTTAATCAACAACAACTAGTTCAATAGTGAATAAAACGAACGTGTTAATTGTCACGCGTTTGGTTCGATTCACTTGCATTTCCGTTTTTGCAATGTCAAATTGCTCGCATTTTATATTATAATTACATACACACATATTTTTCATGTGTGACATATTCAGTTCGTTTCAATTTTCATCCACATATAAAATATATAAATTTATATACAATTAAAAAATATATATTTTGTCTCAATTGTATTGTATGAAAAATTTTATATTATATTTTTAATAGATGAAAATTTTTCTTTCACATTTGTGAATACATTTTATAATAGAATGAAAATTGATATATAATCGTTCAAGCATAGAAATATTCCGCTATGAAATTTAAACGTCAGATATATTTGTGGTTATTTTTTTCTATAAAAAAAATATTATTCAATCATTTGAAAATTTTATTAATATATTAAATATGTCGTTTTACATTAATATAAATATATATGATCACATATATTTCAATTATTTTGTATTCAGTTGCGGTTTATTTTATTATAATTTTTATTTTAAAAAAATAAAATAAAATAAATCGATCCGTTATTAAAATTAGTATAGTTCATTATAAAGTGGATAGTTAATAGTTTTAATATGTGCACATAAATCTATTTCAAAACTAGTTGCTATAATTGCTAAGATGTCTGCATCGTTAAAATATAAAGGAGTACTTGTAACATTAAATTGTAAGCCGAAGTTTACAATGCGCTTTCGGTAGAGAATTTGTTCGTTTCATCCCTTATTAATATATATATATATATATATATATATATATATATATATATATATATATATATATATGTATATATATATATATATATATATTATTTGTTCTCAATCGAGGTGTGTTTAAATAATATTTTAAATATTAAAAATTGATATTTTTATAAATTGAGAAACACCGAAGAGAAAAATACGAAATATTTACAGAAGAATGTCGAGGAAAATTTCAACCCCTACAAGAAAATTTGCCATAGTAATGCAGTATTGTTATTTTTTTAATATTTACTTGAAAATATATACAAATATTTATTTGTTTTTTTTCTTTTGAAATCACATAAATAAAACGTAGAAAATATTCAATAGTTTAAATCGTTTCGTTTAAGCATTTAAAATAAATAAATAGACAAACGTGAAATAATGCACGATTTAATTATGAATATTATTTTAATTAATATCGAAATAATTAGACGTCGTTAGTAGAAAAGTTTTTATGAAAATCAATTATTATTTTTGTACGATATAAAATAATATTATTTATATATTAAATGAAATGGCCAAAATTATTATATATTAAAGATATTTAGATGACTATATAAATGATAAATTTTCTGTTATCTAATTTCAAAGAACGTATTTAGTTAACAAATTATATTGAGATAATATTACGTATATTTCGATGAATAATAATTATTATTGTTAATATTGCTTATTTTCAACGAAATGTTAATATAAATTTATTCATAAATATTTTAATATAAATATTAAATATTCTTCAAAGACCATTTTCTTTGTTTGACTATCTTTTTATAATTAATACTTATAAATTACTCGTATTAAAGAACGTTTTAAATATCATTTTTATCAAAATTTTATTTATATATCTTTATAAATATGCGTTAAAAATTAAAACATATTTTTTATACTAGGAGTCGCTTTAAAATTTTAATAGATTAATTATTATTTATTTACAAATTGATTGATAAATCTAATAAATTATTTATTTATTGTCATTAAAAATGAGTAATTTAAAAAAAATCTGCTTAATTAAATATTGAAAAATAGTTGAAATATTAATTGCAAGATTTGTACCAGAAAAACAAACAGTTTAAAAATGTGTAATAAAAAATGTGTAAAAATTCTCTTAAATAGATTGTAAAAATTCTCTTATAAAGATTCTCAATATATTAATTATATAAAAAGTTGGCGAAATGTAAAAATTCTCTCATGAAAAATATATAATATATTCAGGTTTTAAAATAAACATTCTAACGTTAAATAAAAATTTCTCTTCATATATATTCCTGTCGGTTTTATTTTTATTTTTCTACGACATCAAACTTCAATATAAACATTTTTCTTTTTAATAACAATTTTCAAATGTAGCACATTTTATAATATATCTTCGAGTCGCATCAACTCAGAAACACTACTATAAACTACAAATCCTCTTAAATTTTAATATCTTCTTATTTTCCCTTATATCAAAGTATATTATTAAAATATTCCACTATCGAGTTTATTTACAATAAATGTATTTCGATATTATATCATAAAACTTAACAGTGATGTATTTTTATACGTATATGAATATCGATCTATCTGATATAAAATTCATACGTTTCTACCAGAAAATTGTTCTTACAATATATATATGTATATATAAAATATTAATATTATATATCCGTTTACATTCTGATTGACGGATTATGAATTATTTCACATTCATTAAAATGAAAATGTAACGAGCGTTTCTCAGAGATGAAAATTATTATGTATGGATGATTCGTATTGTTTTTCTTCATATTCACGTTTATATCGTATTTTCATTATTCTTCATTACATATTTCAGCTCTCATATTATATATTTCTACTGAAAAAATAATTATTTGAATTTAAATTATGAATATTTATATTTTTTCTATTGAATATGTGATAATGAAAATGATCGAATAATTATAATACTGTGTATTATGATTAAAATAAGGTGAATTTGTTTATAAAATATGAATTCTTTATTTATTATTGCTCGTCCGATAAAACGCACATTTGCCAATGCTTTTTCCAGGCCTCAAAACAGTCGAAATACTCTTTTTCCGGTATATATAATCTTCAGAACCTTCATCGATTCAGTTTTTATCTTCTCAATCGTGTCAAAACGACGTCTCCACATTGGACTTTTGAATTTGCCGAATAATCAAAAGTCGCACGGAACAAAATCAAACGAATACGGTGATTGCGGAACGATATGAGTCGAATTTTTGACATAAAAGTCGCGAAGTACCAATTCAGTATGACATGATGAATGCATCACGTGATGAACGAATCAAAAGTTGTAAAAACACGTATAACAAACGCTTCTCAAATGTTATATACAGTCCTAACAACTGTGAAAAAAAATTACAATTTACCTGCCTTCCTAATGCCCGGGAGTTTTAAATGACAATTTCACCTTACTTTTTGATCGCATTACTATAATATACCATATTCATTATATTATAAGAAATAAAATTTATATTGTTAAATTTTCATCAATTAATTACAAACGATACTATAATAATATTTACGATATGAAAATATTATAGTAAATCGCACAATTGATTCTCACAAATATCGTAATTAACGAAACCGTAACAATTAATTGTTCGAAGCAATAATAATAAACGGTGAATGTTATTAAATTCGCACGCGTTCCATATTTTGCCAAATTGAAATATTCGTCGTTTTTACGAGGGGCCAACTGCAAGTTTCGACCTACACTTTATTGTTTTAAACGTCGATTTTCGAAACGACCCTCGCCCCCCCCCCTTTCCACACTCCCATTTCCCCGCTGACGCCCCCCCCCTCTATCCGAATAAAATTCATTAATTATAATTATTGCCGAATCAATGCGAATTGCTTGCGGCCGCACAAACATACTGGGGATTAAATTTCCACGGTCATATTTAGAAATTTGTATAGAAGTCCGATATATAAATATACATATATATTTATATATTCATATAAAGCTCTAATATTATATATTATTATAGTGCGGTTCAAAGTTATATTTTTTTTAAACCGAAATATGTCAATTAAAATTTAATTATACGAAACAATCATTACGTCGGATAACTTATATATCAATTTTATTGATTGTATTCATATATATATATATATATATATATATATATATATATATATATATATATATATATACTAAATTTTGTATTGCAAATAATTTATTTCATTTAAATTATTTTAATATGAATTTTAGAAATAAGTTACATTTTTTGGATTACAGTGTATTTATAGTGAACAAGGATCGGCGCATAGACATACATACATACATACACACATACATAATATATTTTAATTAAACGTCGAAGGGCTCGTATAGTTGTTTCGTAGACCGTTTAAGGGAGAGTCGAACCTTTCGCGGCAGAGGTTTACTTATTAAATTTCATTCACGCAGAAGCAAACACTTCAAAATGATTGATTGAAATATTTATTTGGCACGAAGGCTGTGCGGTTTTCCAGACGGTGCCTATCGATTATCGGAAAATTAATCAATTTCCCGCGACCCTTAATAAGGCCGAACGTATAAAACTACGCACATCTTCATCCCTTACCTCTCCCTCTAACGCCTATGCATTTTTTTAATCATAAATACTTAAATATTGGATGCTGTGATCAAAAAGTAAGGTGAAATTGTTATTTAAAACTTCCGAACATTAGAAAGGCATGTAAATTTTTTTCTTTGGTTGGTAGGACTGTTTATAACATTTACCAAGCGTCTGTTTGTCAAAAGGTTTAATTTTTCTGTTTTTAAAACTCTCGGTTATTTCATCACGATAATGCACTATGTCATACTGTATTGGTACTTAGCGATTTTTTTGCCAAAAACTCGATTCATATCGTTCCGCAACCACCGTATTCGTCTGATTTGGCTCCGTGCGATTTCTGACTATTTAGCAAACTCAAAAGGTCAATGCGGAGACGCCGTTTTGTCACGATTTAGGAGATAAAAACCGAATCGAAGAGGATCTTGAAGGCTTTAACGGAAAAAGAATATTCCAACTGTTTTGAGGACGGGATAAAAAGTGCGTTTTATCGAACGGGGATTAATTTGAAGGGGATAAAATTGATTTGGAAGAATAAATAAAAAAAATATATTTTATAAACAGATTCACTTTACTTTTTGATCATAGAGTTATATACCATATATTCAAAGTAAAATTATTATGATTAGTTTCATATTAAAAAGTAAATTATTTGTTATAATAAAATAATCGACAATTTAAT
Organism: Leptonema lineaticorne; assembly: GCA_024500535.1. Classification (NCBI taxonomy): domain Eukaryota; kingdom Metazoa; phylum Arthropoda; class Insecta; order Trichoptera; family Hydropsychidae; genus Leptonema; species Leptonema lineaticorne. Next base: position 12,648,791 of record JANIJI010000021.1, read on the forward strand.
AAATAATTATTTTTTAAATTTAAACATAAATACGATATTATATAAAACTTAATTAAATTAAAAATATAAAATTTATGCTTTGTATTTGAGTAAATCTCGAAAGTAGTAAAACAAAATATATAACATTTTTATTATTTCAATTAACTTATTAGTCATGAATTATTTTAGAGATCGTCAAACCGATCTACGATTCAGTATAACATATTCAATCATTATTTTTACCGTCATAAATCTTATCCTTCTTCTGCATAATGTCCTTATTACTGAAAATTACGAGTCCTTTGGGTTTTCACGAGAAATTCGTTCAGTAATATTTTTCCTTTTGCATCTCATTACTGGACTTATTTTCAATGCTACATCATTTTAACTCATTCATTTTAAACTGATAATTCAGTTAAAAATATATCTCGATATATTTAATTCGAATTTCTATTTCAAGTTTTGCATAATAAATAAGAAAAGTCTGTTTAATTGGAAAACTTATTGTTTTCTAATTAATATACCATTTCAAAAACAGAACGTCATATTTTAATCCCACTTACAATAAAATAATATTACTCGAACGAAATATATTATATTGTATATCATTGTTTAAAATAGTATTTAATGTTAACTTTTGAGTACATTTAACGTAAAACGGTTAACTGCTTTCGTTTAAAATGAGCGCTTTTAAAGTTTGACTTTCATAAAGGGGAGGGGGGGGATGTAATCGTAAAATTCAACAATAAAACTTATTTAAATAATGACGCCCGTTACACTTGTATGTATATTTATATATATATATATATATATGTATATACAGAGTGCTTCGTAATTTTCCGTTGCCTTTTTATAGTATTCTATAAAATTTAATAAGATCGTCGTTGATAAGAAATTTAATCGTGAATCTGATTAATTCATTATTTTGATACATTTATATGAAATATTCAACAAAAAACGTAAACTAGTTGTTCGTTATTAATTTAAATGTTTGCAACACCATATATATATATATATATATATATATATATATATATATATATATATATATATATATATATATATATATATATAATGATAAAATATGTTAGAGAATTTCATAATCTTTCTAAATTGTAGTTGAAAAGTTTTCTCGCTCGCCGTTAAAACTTTATCTATATTAAATATATTTTCTAAGAATTTTGCGCGTCGAAATTTTACCGTTGTAAACGATAAATGTAATTTATTTTTTAATTTGAAAGAAATACTTTCGAAACAAGATTTATATAGAAATCAATTTGTAATAGTATTAATAATTAATTGCGTTGATTTTAGACGTCTAATCTTTTTATTTTATATTTTGATTAATCATAAATACGATATTATTTTTAGAATGCAGATTTAACAAAAAAAATATATATACCATATATATAATATTTTTTATTACTACAAATTATTAATATACATATAACTTGATATATTTCATAATTATTACAATGAAAATATGTTCTTATTTAAATAAAACATGACAACATCTTCTAGTTAAAATTATCAATTTATTCATAAAATTATATAAAACAAAACGTAATGAAAATTTTTAATATACTATAAATATTATTATTTAAACAAATTCAAATTAAATTTCATGTTAAAATATAGAATTCGTACTTTATTTACAAAGTAAATTATAATTAAAAATTATATATATAATATATATCTAAATTGCCTGAAATATTAATAATATTTACTTTTCATCATAACTTATTCAACATTAATTGTATCAAAATATAAATATAATACTTCTTGTGTTTCTTTTCGATTTAATTATTTTCATTCTAAGAAATATTAAATAATAAATTATATATTAAAAATATGCAGGTTTTCTAAAATTGAAAAGCTTATAATAGACTTTATATTTTTTATAAAATAAAAATAATTTGTTTAAATATGTAGTTTAAATTTTTTGATCTTATTATTTAATATTAATATGTCAAACTGCAATATAAATATTCATTTAAAGAATAAATATTTTATATGTTATGATTGCAATTATTCTATAAAAAAAAATATTATAAATATATCCTAGTAGATTTATTTTTTAATACAATAAGAATATAAAATCACGATGAAAATGTGATATTTTCAGATTGTGGTCGCCTTTCATATTACCGCATAAATAATTTCTTTGAATCGTTGAATTATTTCGTTAGAAAGAGTATGAAAAATATGAAAAACGAAAATGGACGTTATTTTTTCGTGTTAGCAAAGGTCTAAAATTTTTCCTCTAGTTTCGCTTTGTTGAATCAAAAAAAATATATATATATTTATATATAAATATGTGAAAGTGGCAGCTTTACAGTGCATCGGACCATTTGCATTATCGTCCAAAAGCTTTTCCCGTGCAGCGAAAGCTCTCGACTGGACCCGCAAAGAAATCAAAAACGAACGCACCATTTCAAACCAATATTTTTCATATATTAATATAATAATAATAATAATAATCGATTTTCTCTCACATATAATTATTCAATTCATATTTAATATTTTTTTATCATTTATTTTTTCGATAAAATCTAATATATTAATTTTTATGTCAAATATATAAAATTAAATTTATACGAAAATTATAAAAAAAAATATTAAAATTAATTTTAATTATTTATTTATTATTATCACTTTTTCAATTTTATAAATACTAAAAATACATATTCGTTGATATCTTTTATACTAAACTAATTTTTATAAATATAAAATATTATAAAGCATGGTCGTTAAATGAGTCACTTTTGTTCATTATTACGTTACTTTTAAAATGTTTTATTTAATTTAAAATTTTATAAATTTAATATATATATATATATATATATATATATATATATATATATATATATATTAAAAAGTAGTACTTCTAATAAACTAACACACATGTAATAGTGATGCTATATATTAAATTAAATGTATAAAAATATTAATTTCATACAAATTTATATAAAAAACTATGAAAAAAATAAATTAAAAAAATAATCGATTATATCAAATGTATGAATATAGATTTGAATTTTCAGATTTTTATATAATTTAAACCGTTGTAATGTAAAAACAAGGGATGTAACTATTCTGTCGCGTTAATTACAGTTTTCTTAGAAAGCCACTAAAACCAAAAGACATAGCTATTATCATTCCTAGGCCACTTTCGCCACGTCTCATAGTCGTTGTCCTTGCGAAACCTCATTATTTAAGACGATGGTTCTCAAACTGTAGACGCTCGAGAGCGCAGTGCGAAAATTCACCGTGGACACCGCAGGATATTTTAATATATTTTAAATTTATGTATATTAATCACAACGGTCTATCCACATATAACATCGTAAATAATTTACAATATTGTTGACGCGTTAATTGTGAAAATAACATATATTTTATTTTATTTAGAAAATTATTAATTAAATAAATAGTTGAAGTAAAAATGGATATTTTTACGGTATAAAAATTTGGAAAATTTTTATGTGAAAAGGTTTTTTTTATGTTGAAAAAAAAATAGTATTGAAAAATGATTTTAGTTTAAAAGTTTTTCCGACGACATTTTTTTCCGTTCATTCTTTAAAAATAACAAGTCGTGTTTTTCCGATTAATTTTATAAATCATAATATAGAAAATTATTTAAACACAATATTATATCATAAGCTAGAATTTTAATATGTTATATATATATATATATATATATATATATATATAACATATTAAATTTTGTGTGTTTTAGTGGAACACCTCAAAGGAAGAATTTCACAATGTAAACACTAAACATTTTTATTTTTCCGAAAATATCTTTGAGAAAAACCCTATAGGGATTTTTTCCCGCCATTTTCCATTTCTTTTTTTTTACATTTAGGGTAGTAACAAACGCTCCCCCGTCCGATCACGTAATTAATTATTCTTTCCCATTTTACTGAATTATTTTTCTCGGAATAAATAACCGTCAGCGGGGCAAAAACAATTAAGTTCGAATAACCGTTTTTTTTTCTCTCTTTATTTTTCATTTTCACTTAAATATTTTTCTACTGCATGACATCGTAGACTTTGTCTTCAAAATACATTGTAATAAAAATTTCCTCGTTTTACATCAATAGTTTTCTTCAATCTATTCATGAATTTAAAAAGAAAAGCGTTATAAAATATTTCATTTTTATTTTTCTTCGATAGAGATTTTTTTCGATATCGTTTTATTATCATGAAATTTATAATGCTTTTAAAATTTTCGTTTGATAATCTTTATATATATATATATATATATATATATATATATATATATAAGTGATTTTATACAGAAATAAATTACTGTTATTTTCCTTTCTTAATTAATAACGTAAAATTATATTTTTCTTAAATATTAATTTCATTATTTTGTAAAATATTTTTATAACCTTGATACATTATTATTATCTTAAAGTGAAAATTATTTTAATGAATATTTTCATTAGAAAACTCTTTAACATAAAATTAATTGCCTGATTTTAATATTAAAATGTATGTTAAATTAATAAAATATTTTTTTGATATATAATATATTGATAAAAAATAATCTTTAAATATAATTTTATATTTAGAAACTTGAAAAAAGTTTATAGAGTTTGAAATTATTTTTTTCTAATAAGCTAGGATATTTTTTTCATATCTCAAAATAAAGATTTTATAAAATAATATTTATAATTTATGACAAAAAAATGATGCAAAAATAATGATAATCTACGAAGTTTTTTTATGGTTTTTAAATAGCCCATTTTTTTAAAAATACCAACATAAATTGTTTCTATTCGAACGATAATTGATTTTTACATTAAGTAATAAAAATGATAAAATGGAAATTCGGAAATCATATACAACTGTTTTTCAGTCATCAATTTTGACACACTTTACATAAAAACAATAAACACAATTTAAGAAGTGTTAATATTAAATTTTAACATTTTAATTAATATTACTGATTCAATTACAAATATATATATATATGTATATATATATATATATATATATATATATATATATATATATATATCAAAATTTTAAGTATATACATATTATAAAAAAATACATTTAAAATTTTGCACATAATTCTCAAATTAAATCCATATATTTTTTTATGTTCTCAGTAAAAAAAAATAACATTTTAATATTTAAACGAAGCACAGTCGTTAAGAAGAAAATATGATGACACTAAATTAAACTTTGCTAATAAACGAGCTTCGTTATTTATTCAAATTTCACTCAAAATATCAACTATTAAAGTATTTCTTATAACGTTTTTTTTTTCACTCTTCGCGCAATCGGATTTTCATTTGAATGCCTTTTTATCAAAAAAAATTATTCGGAACAATTTTTTTCAAAATTTAACGTGCATACTTTCATTTAATTTTATTTTTTCCGCATTTTGCGCGATTAGAATTTTAATTTGGGGGGTAGGGGGGGGCACGGCTGTTTGTCGAGTTTTAAGAATAATATTTAGAATTACAAGAGTGAAACTCTTTTTTAATATTTTATACGAGACGCGCGTCGATGCGGAAAAGTTTGCGCACATCTTGTAACTTTTCACAACAATTTGACAGTTTTGAAAGTCAGTCGGAAAACTTTTACGACTAAGTGAAAAGTAAAAATGTGTCATTGAAACGAATGTACTGTGTTAAACATAATTTATTTAACTTTTTTTATACATATAAAAAAGTGACTCGTAAAACATATATCTTCAACATTTTTTTTTCTATTTATTATATTCATATACTAGAAAATATTATATAACACTGTGATCAAAAAGTAAGGTGAATTTGTTTATAAAATGTAAATTATTTATTTATTATTGCTCGTGCGATAAAACGCACTATTGTCAATGCTTTTTCCAGTCCACGAAACAGTCAGAATAGTCTTTTTTCGGTATAACCTTCAAGATCTTATCCGATTCGGTTATTATCTCCTCAATCGTGTCAAAACGGCATCCCCTCAAATTAGCCTTTTGAGTTTCGTGAATAGCCAGAAATCGCACGGAGCCAAATCAGGCAAATACGGTGGCTGCGGAACGATATGAGTCGAGTTTTTGTCAAAAAAATCGCTAAGAACCAATGCAGTATGACATGATGCATTATCGTGATGAAGGAACCAAGAGTTGTAAAAACACGTGTAACAAACGCTTATCAAATATTATAGACAGTCCTACCAACCTAGGAATTTTTTTTACAATTTACCTGTCTTTCGAATGCCCGGAAG